>CM076577.1:1112969910-1113106203 GCA_034641835.2 Pinus albicaulis
ATATGATCATCTAATTCAGATATCAATGTTTTCAACCTTATTATTTAAATAAAATTTTGTATTTGTATACCTTGGATGTAGCTAACCTTTAATTGTTTATTTTTGTCTTTGTTCTTCAGATATTATCCATTACATTCTTCAGTATATTCTTATGTTGCTTCTGTCAAAAGGTCCTGTTGTATCTAAGCTGCAAAATTTTATGAGAGTTGCGGAATTTTATGAGAGCTGCTGAAATTCAACAATTTTGTAGCTATATTTTATTTTCTAAAAAAAGAAATGGAAATGCAAAGAATTTGGGATTTCTAGAATTGGAATGAAGAAAATGTAAGATGTTAGAAACAAATCTTTGATTTTCACCTTATATTTTATGTATAAGAATTCCAATCAATGATTGGTTTTCATATATATATATTATGTATTTATATTTTAGATATGAAAATAAAAATAAGTCTTCTAAGTTGGGGAAGAATAAAAATTCTTCTTAACCAAATTCATATCAGCATTATCTGGAAAAATCTTGACAAACTCCTCTTTTGTCAATGGCTTATGATAAATCCTTAAGCGACGTCCATTTACAAGGAGAGGAACCTTTTCTTCATCAATAGTTTTGATCCTTACTGCTCCATTATCAAAGACTCTCTCAATCTCATAAGTCCCAAGCCAATGAGTTTGAAAGTTCCCCTTGAAATATTTGAACTTTGAGTCAAAAAGAAGTGTCCAATCTCTTGCTTGGAATTTTATCTCTTTAATTTATTTTTCATGCCATCTAGATCTCTGTTGTTAAAGTAGGTTGGTCTTTTGAGCTGCATCTTGTCTTATTTCATCAAGCTCATTGCGTTGTTCCATTCTATTTCTTTGTGCTTCTGACAATTCAAGTCCCAATTTGACTGTTGTTTTGAAGGTTTTTATTTGGAACTCTATTGGAAACAAGACTTGCTTCCCATAAATAAGTTCATAGGGAGTATATCATGTTTTTCTTCTCCATGTGGTATGGTAGGCCCATAAAGCTTCAAGAAGCTTTTTTGCCCAATCCCTTCTATGAAAACATACAGTATTTGTGAAGATTGCTTTAATCACTTTATTAGTAGAATTCACTTGTCCATTTTCCTATGGATGATATGGAGTGGAATTCCTATACTTGATTTTTTACTCTTCCATGATCTTTTGCACCATTTTGGATGTAAACTAAGTTCCTTGATCTGTCACAATTTCCCTTGGGACATCAAAACAAGTAAAAATATCCTAAAAAAGAAATGAAACTACAGCATTTTAATTAGAAAAGGAAAGTGCTTTAGCCTCTACCCATTTAGTGACATAATCAGTGTAGACAAGAATACATCTCTTTTGTCTTGATGGTGGATTAATTGATCCATCAAAATCAAGAGCCCATTTTTCAAAGGGTTTGATGAGTACCTATGGTTGTAAGAGCATTTCATCTGAAAGAACAAGTTTCCCCATTATCTGACAATTGTCACATTTTTTAACATATTCCTTGTCATCCTTGAAAAGAGAGGGCCAATAATATCCTAAGAGAATGATTTTGTAGGCAGTCCTCTTGTTAGAAAAGTGTCCTCCACATGGCTCATCATGGCATGCCTTTCGTATTTAGGTATTTCATCTTCTCGTACACATATTCTAATGATGAGATCTGGACATGTCTTATACAATTCCTCATTTACCCATGAATAAGATGCACTCATTTGTCCCCGTTGGGGGTGTCCAATCACTTGGACAAGTGGGTGGGGACAGTTAAGGCCCACCTGACCCCAATCCATGTGATCGCCAACTCACCATGCTCACACAAGCGAGTGGTAAAGAGCCTCAGGGCAGGTAAAATCATGGCAGTGTGGTCATGTTAAGGAGAAGGTAGGATGTTCTCCTACTCATTTCTATTATGTGGGTGATGGTGAAGGTTGGAACAGTGGCCTGTGTTGATGATCACCTACTGGATCTCAAGCCTTGGCTTGAGCTTCGCCGGCTTGGACAGAGCACAGGAGCAGACCCATTGAAAAGTAAAGGCAAATGGTGGGAAGCGGGGAAGTATCCTCATAGTGGCTTTGGTATGCGCTAGGTGCACCAGGAGGAGGATGAGGGAGGTAGCAGAGAATTTCATACGGTGATGTGTTCTTAACTAGGAGAATTGGGTTTGCCACCTGGGTCTTGGCTTCAATTCCGCGAACAACATATCAGCAACCCCTCAGCACCGTAGCTCTTGGGTGGTTCTGCCTTGGACTAGCAGAGAAATCTAGCCTCCCAGTAGTGTTCATTTGTGGGTGGTAGAACCTCTACACCCCCCTGGGTGGCAGTGGAAAGCTCAGGGGTGGTTGTGTGTCCCTCGTCCACAGCACTAGAGAGACGCAAGTCGAGGTCCAAGCTAACCTCAGCCAAGGGTTAGGTGATGGAACATGGGAATCCCGGACGGGCAATTTGGAAGCGAATTGGAGCATTGAAGTAGCCAAGAGTGAGCCAGAGCGAAAATTCTGCATGCCGAGAGAGCGTGGACGAGCCCATCGTGGTGGTTTCGGCTAACGAATGGGTCATAGAGTGCTTCCAAAGGACCATAGTTCACACTCGGAGTCAACAGAGAGCCAGCATCAGCCATGGTTGTCTCTAATGCTCAATCCCTCGAAAACCTTCAGGCATCAGTCACCCTTGATGGCATCTCCACCTAGCTACAACAGATTCAACTCAGCTTGGACACCTTGCGAGATCCAAGATACTAGGACCGAAATCAAATAGAGGCTTACATTCACATTGTTCAAAGCTTACAAATAGAGACCATTGAGATCCTGGAGAGTCTGCGTTGTATCCTGAGATGCTCTCAAGACCACCTCTGTGCCCTGGAGTCTCAAATGGATCACATCAACTACCACCTGCACCACCAGGATCATTTCTTTGTGGCTTCTCCACTAGGTCGTCTGCATCCACCTCCTTGATGATAGCTTTCGATTTATTTTTTGTAATTTTGCAGAAAATAACCAAGTGCTTCGAATGCCTTGGTCAGCACCCCAGATCCATGGGCTGATCCAGGTGGATATTTGTGGCCACCCACCTATTCCATTTGGACCTACAGCATCAATTCTTTCAGTTTTTCAGCTTCAGCACATCTTACTATTTTTAGAAGTTTTTCGGGTCCTGCACTCTCGAAGCCGTTTTGGAGACTTAATAATCCAGGTAGATATTGGTGGCCACCCATCGAGTCTATTTGAACCCCCACCATCATTTATTTCAGTTTGTAAGTTTCATCACAACTTACTATTTATAGCAGTTTTTCAGGTCTTGAACTTCCAGAGCCGTTTTGAGGCCCTAAACGACGCTTTTTGGGAAAATGGGGAGAAACATGGATCATAGACTAATTTTTCTCACTCAAAAGTTGTAGTCCTCAGATAGATATTTCTAACTAGCTATTGAGCGCGTCAAACAGATATCGGATGCCAAAGTTATGTCTCCGGGAAGTTGAAATACCAACTTACCCAAACGGGGCCCACAGTTTTGGCGCTTCACTTCCTAGGGTTAGGTTTTTGGAATTTTCAAGTTTTACATTGTTTCTCAACAATAAATAGGCCTTCAAGCCTCATTGTAACACATTTTAGGAGGCTGGGAGCTGACACATCTCTTCTCAGAGATAAGTGCTACCAGTGCCCTAGCTCACTTCTTCCCATCATTTCAGTTCTATAACATAGTTCAGGGGCTGGTAGCCGACGCATCTCTTCTTAGAGATAAGCGTTGCCAGTACCCTAGCTCATATATTTCTATTATTTTTTTAATATTATATTTCTAGTATGTCTGTAATAGTCCTTCGAGCCTTAATGTAACATAGTTCAGAGGCTTGTAGCCGCCACATCTCTTCTCAGAGATAGCTACCAACGCCCTAGCTAGTTTATTTCCATTCTGTCTGTAAGAAAATTTCAGTTCTTTAATATTAATGAAATGAAGTGTTATTTCTGCTGCATCTTTGTATTTATGGTTATATGTTTATTCTATTACGTTCCCACATAAATCTGGATCAGTGGTATCAGAGCGGTTTGCTCTTTTTTTGTTTTTATTTTCATGTCCCCAACGTGGCCAGGGTATAAGGAGTTCAACCTCGCAACTCCGACGACCCCCCATGGTGGAAGGAAAGAAAGACGAGGGAGCAGTAGATCCTATCAAAATATTTCTTGAGGAGGCCCTCGAGAAACAGAGGAACGCGATGATGGAAAAATTTTCCCAGATCCTTCAATGGTTGCCCACCAGTGGTACATCTACATCCAGCACGTCCGCCAACAGGTTCGTGACATCCTAGACAAATCCAACACCAATTTCAACAGAATTCCCCCCCCCCCCCCCCCATGGAGGAACTTAACACAATGGAGACCATTGCTTCCTAAGGATGGAGGAATGATCCAGGTGGATATCGGTGGCCACCCACCTATTCCATTTGGACCCGCAGCATCAATTCTTTTATTTTTTCAACTTCAACACAGCTTACTACTTTTAGCAGGTTTTCGGGTCATGCACTCCCAGAGCTGTTTTGGAGACTTAATGATCCAGGTGGATATTGGTGGCCACCCACCGAGTCCATTTGAACCCCCACCATCAATTATTTCAGTTTATAAGTTTCAACACAAATTACTATTTATAGCAGTTTTTCGGGTCCTAAACTTCCAGAGCCGTTTTCAGGCCCTAAATGACGCTTTTTTGGAAAACGGGGAGCAACATCCATATTTGACTGATGTTGCTCACTCAAAATTTGTAGTCCTCGGATAGATCTTTCTAACGAGCTATTGAGCGCATCAAACGGAGATTTGATGCCAAGGTTATGTCCTCGGGAAATTGAAACAGCAACTTACCCAAACAGGGCCCATAGTGTTGGCGCTTCATCTCCTAGGGTTAGGTTTTTGAAATTTTCATGTTTTACATTGTTTCTCAACAATAAATAGGACTTTGATCCTCATTGTAACACAGTTCAGGGGCTGGAAGCTGACACATCTCTTCTTAGAGATAAGCGCTACCAGTACCCTAGCTCATTAATTTCCATTATGTTTGTAATAGGCCTTCGAGCCTCAATGTAACACAGTTCAAAGGCCTATAGCCACCACATCTCTTCTCAGAGATAGCTACCAATGCCCTAGCTAGTTTATTTCCATTCTGTCTGTAAGCAAATTTCAGTTCTTTGATATTAATGAAATGAAGTGTTATTTCTACTGCATCTTTGTATTTCTGGTTATATGTTTATTCTATTACATTCCTACATAAATCCAGATTAGTGGTATCAGAGTGGTCTACTCTTTCTCTATTTTTATTTTCATGTCCCCAACGCGTCTAGGGTATAAGGAGTTCAACGGTTTTTGTAGTTCTTCCTTTACAATTTCCCTAAGATTTGGATTCATTCTTCTTTGAGGTTGTCTGATTCGTCTAGAATTCTCCTCAATATAGATATGATGTATGCAAGTTTTAGGGTTGATTCCTTTCATGTCAATGTATTCCCATGCATATGCAGAAGAATGTTTTTGTAATGTTTTTATTAATTCCTCTTTTTGAAAATTTTCTAGGCTTTTATTCATGTTTAAATTTTTACCTGGAAATATTTCAATTGAAGAATTACCAGATTCTCCAATAGAATATAAAGGCATTTGTCTAGGTGATAAGTATTCAATATTACATTGTTCCTCGAAATTTTGACTATTCTCACATTGTGAAGATGATTCATGTTTTTATATTGAATTTAGAATTTGATTTTATTCACTAACGTGTGAGATAGTAAAAATAGGTTGTATTCCATTGTCATCTTCCATCCATTCTTCATTTTCTATTTCCATCAATGTTTTTTCTAGAGGATTTAAAGTGAATTTCTTTGTTGAACTTCCATCAAAGATAAACATATCACCAGATCTACAAATGATGAAAGCATCAATTATAGCTAACCAAGGTCTTCCTAATATTAATGGATGTCCTTCTAAGTTATTCTTGGGTGTTAAGATCATAAATTCAACTGGATATTCCCAAGAATCTAAGTATACATAAATGTCTTCTAATACACCATCATGTCTGATTACAGATCTATCTGCTAGTTGTAGTAATGTTGGTGTATATTGAAGGTTTGGAAGTTTTAGTTGTTCCATATTTCATTTACTCATGATATTTATGGTTGCTCCTAAGTTGATCAATGTGTTTGGGATCTCGATACCATTGATGTGTTCTTTCACAATGGGAATTATTGGATCCAAATATTTCTATATGGTTATTTTTCCCATCATGATATCTGCAATTTTTCCCACTAGCTGTATTCTTTTTACTTCCCTTGTTTTTCTTCCAGATTTATTTATAATCAACTCTCTTATTATTTTTGCAAGTATTTGAATTTATTTAATGGCTTGTAATAAAGGAATTTTGATACATTCTTTAATTCATGTAATATATCATAGCTAAGCAACATGATTTGTTTTTCTACCCCTTTATCAATTTGTAATTTTTTAGGGAAAGGAGGTTTTGGTATAGATATTGAATGTTTCTCTATGATAGGAGTTGAGTTTATTGGATTATCTTGTGTTTGATTTTGAAAATTTTGATTCTGATTAGATGAAGAGATGTCTCTTCTCTAGAATGATTATTTTTATTTTGATGAAGAGAAATCTCCTCATTGGAGTGATCATCTTTTTCTTTTTCTTGAATAACAGTAGAAGGAAACTTCTTCTCTAATATCCTACCATATCTAAGTTGAATGTTATTAAGATATAGTGGAGTTATCATATAAGTCTAAAAAAATTTCCCCTCCATGTTATAAATAAGTTGTGCATTTTTATTTTTTGGGTTTGGAAGTGGTTGAGCAGCTAGTTGGTTTGGCCTTTGTGGAAATGGTAGTGAAAGTTTTGGATTATGATTTGAAAATTGAGGTTGTTGACTGGTTTGAGGAAAATTTTGTGGTGGAGAGTTAGGATAAGATTGTGGATATTGGTGATATTGAGAATATCTACCATAAGGATTTTTCATTCGATGTGTCCAAGGTTGGGGTTGAGACCATGGCTATTGCCACGGAATTGATGATTTCCAGTTATTATGTGGGGGTTGAGTATACATATGAGTGTTGAAACCTTGATTTTTTGGTCCTTTCCATGGTCTTCTAGTAACAAAACAAAGAGGATCTACTTGGTGTGGGGCAATTTCCTCTTGGTAAATAGCCTTAAGACCTGGAATAGGACATTTTTTTGTTTCATGATTTTCTGTACATATGACATAGGTCTCTATGATTTTTAAATTAAGAGGACATTCTCTTCAGGCATGTTTCTTTCTTCATTTAGGATAGAAGATAGATAAGGCATCACTTTCAGCTCTTTCATTAATTTGTAATTTTAGGGTATCTATTTGTTCACTAAGAATCCCTAAAATATATATTTTGAATTCATCAAGTAAATTTCCTATTTCAGCCCTACTTACTGTTCCTGCTACAGACTTATTAATTCTAGAGATAATAGGATCTCTTGAACTCCTCCCAATTCTTAATTTTCCTCTTGAGAGATGTATGCATAAATTAGAGATGTCAGGTAATGATAGTTGAGAAATGTCTCATTTTCCCGTCATATTAATAATATCTATCCATTGATCCCTAATAGCTTTCAACAGGAGAGATTTTAAGGTGTCTTCATCCAAATTTTCCATCCTAGCCATTTTTAGATTGTAACTAAATCCTTGAATTAGGTCCTCTAAGTTTTCATCTTCTCTTTTCATCATCCTAAAAACTTCATCTTTCCCATTATGAGGTGTGCAATAATCCTTGTATTTTTGTAAGAATTCATTATTTATTTCTTCCCTTGTCCTAATAGAATGTGTTATTCAGCCCATGAACCATTTTAATGTTGCATCCTTAAGAGTTGCAAGAAACAATTTCAAATTTTGAGAATCGAGTAAGTATACATATGATCTACATAAAACTTCGAATTCAAATAGAAATGTTTCAAGATCTTCACTCCTTAATCCATGAAAATTGGGGAGGATGGAAGGTGAGATATTCTTCATTGTGGCAGTTGTATCCTCATCTAACATAGGAAATCCAACAGGATCTGCTTCTTCTCTATTTCCTCCTCTTTCTCCTCTTTCTTATCTTTCTCCTCCCCTTCCTCTTCCTCTACCTCGTCCTCAATATCCAATCCTAGGTCTACCTCCTCCTATTCTTAATTGGTCATCATTCACATTGTGTACTTCTCCTTCTTCTTATCCAACCATTGTAGATTCCTCAAAACTAATATAGGTCTCTAAATTTGGATTTATTTGTTCCTCTTTTGATTCTTCTAGTTCCTCTATCAATGTTATATTAAATAATACTTCTTCTTCTTCTCCACTAGGGATTTCTAGATCTTGGGCTAAGAGTTGTTCTCTAGTAGAGGTTAGAAATATTACTCCTTTTGTTGGGGATATAAGGTCTTCTTCTTCTATAACTGCTTCAATTGATGAATTTTGAGAGTCTCTAGGCTGAATTTTTTATATTAAGACCTCAGGAAGTCTATGTCTTCCTGCTAAGAATGGAATACTAGTTTGGGTGGATGGTGTGGCACTACGAGGTCTTGATGGATTGATTGGTGTTGTTGGGATCAAACTTCTACCTCTAGCTACAAATATACCTCTAGAATCTCTTTCTCTATGCATCTCAGTTTATTATATTTTTGTTGTTGTTCTTTTTTAGATTAAGAAATAAGGCTCTTATTTACACTTCCCCGGAAACGGCATCAAAATGTTAGGCCAATTTAATGTCTTAAATTTCTATCATAAATTATCTATCGGAGTTAGTAATTTTATGAAGTGCAAGTGCACTATTATGCTAGAAACCTTTTCTTACTTAATTCATTTTGTTGATTTTATTTGTTTTAAAAACAAATTCGGGATTTTGTGTTTATCTTTAATGTTTAAATGGAATTGAGAAACTTAAAACTAATTTGTGAAATGAAATCTAAATTCAACTATCAAAGCTATGATGAGAATCCTATTTTACCTTATCTAAAAGTTAACAATTGACTTCAAGAAATCTAAGGTTCTAGAAACAAGAAGAAACTTCAATATTTTTGTATGTCTTTGGAGTTTTTATGTGAATTAAATTAAAACAATAAATCACTAAAAAGTAATAACTCTTGAAGAAAGTATTTTAATGACTGAAAGATAAAACTTGCAAGAAGGAAGAAAAGTAAATGTTTATCTAAGAAAGGAAATTAATCTATGATAAAATTATATTGCATAAAAAGAAATTAAGCTGAATGATAAATCTTAAGCTATATCAAATCAACCTATGTCATCCAATATGATAAATTATATCTAAATCTAGTTAATCAATAACAAAACATATATTTAAACTATCTCTAAGTTTATTCAATTATAAACAAAACATCAATCCAAATTATCTTTAAATTTGTTCAATCATAAAGCAAAGAATATATGTGAATTACCTCTAAGTCTAGCAAAGCATCCATCTAAAATTATCTCTAAGCCTACTCAATTATAAAGAAAAGCATTTATTTTAACGCAACAAAAAACAGATCATATATTTCATAAAAATAAAAGCATAACAAATTTCTACTGTATGAAAATGAAATACATCCTTAATATACAAAGTGTGAATGTAAACAAAGTGTATCTATGCTATCAATTTCAATTAGAAAACAAAGTAAACAAAATGTATATATATGCGGAAAACACAGCAAAAGCATAAGAAACTAAACTATGACATTACAGAAAACTAAACAATTAAACCTCTTCTATGCAAGGGCCCTCCACAACATAATGGTTCTGAACTTATTCACAACTAGCTACGCATCGATGATTCCAAAAACGCCTTCTCCTTTGATTGATAAAAATAGAGTTTCCATATATGATAGTGTTACAATAAAATCGAACTTGTTTCAAGTTTACACAGCCCGATATTTAAAACATATTCGAATTAAACATTTGATTCTATCATTCCTTTGGAGACTAATTAAACTATGCATAAAACTCTAAACATAAATGTGATTTTTGTTTCTTTCACGATTTGCTACATGGAGAGAAAATCATGAAGCTTAATCTTCTCACTCGCTTGTTCCAGTTCTTACGTTTACTGATCCTTTGACTGTAATCCTAGGCGCTTTCCTTCTCCATTCTGGACAGGTAGATAGGATAGAATCCATGGATGGATCATTTCCCAACTACCCATGTACTTCGCTTCTTCATTCATTCTTCAGAACCTATTATACCATGGAGGTGGCTACAGAAATGAAGATTAGCTGTAGAATTACATGAATTATGTAGCTAAATCAAAGTTTTATCCAAATAATAAGAAACATTTAAAAAATTAAAAAGAGATCATTAAAGTACCTTACCAGGCTAAAATGTGAAAATCAATACTTGCTTGAGCTTATGGAGTTTGAAAAAAATGAGGAAAAGGTAGTGAAATGGAAGTCAAAATTGAGGCAGTCTTGAGGCTCTACAAGCCTTATGGGTTATACACATGAGTGTAAATTTATTCCCTGATTACTAATGCATTAGTAGACCTATGCACTAATATGAAAGTTAATAAATCAATACAGAAGATGTCCAGACTTCCTAACAGTAAGTCCATCTATGAAAAATATGTGTTAGCCTTGGATGATCTTGTAAGAAGAAAGAAAAAGTATAAGAATATCTTAAATATAATTCACATATTCAAAATCAAGAAGAGATCCTATCCCAAGAGGTATAATTCTGTAAGAAAAAAATGCAAAAGAAGAGAAAAAACTCATTATTATTCCCCAAAGGATATTAACCTTAAAACTCACAAATTTCAAGTTATCCAAAGAGCAGTATGTTGGATCTATGGACAAATACGCCACCTTGCTAATAGATTCCCATAAGGGTGAGCCTCAAAGAAAAATGGAGGACAGTTGTCAGCATAAAAAGCATAACAAATCAGGAAACAAAAAGAACAAAGAAGAGTTTTTCTTGTAAAAGGTGTGGCTCCAATGAACATGACACAAACCATTTTCCTCATTCTCCTTTTGGTAAGAGGGAATAATTCCACCGCTTACAAGAAGGATGTTGTTCTTATAATTCAAAAACCTCTTAACTTGATTATAATATTGGTGAATTATTTGATTTAGAGGAAGAAGCACTAATTATTGTAGACTCTTGCAACTGCAAGGATCCTAAAATTTGTAGTTTCAATACTAAAGGCGATAGCGATTCAAGCAATGAAAATGAAGAAGAATAATATGATGTAAAAGGAAAACTTAAAGTATGCATGGCCCAAGTCAAAGAGGATGGAGATGCACAAATAAAGGCACTACCAGAAGTAGATATGAAGACATCTTTGTTAGAAAAAATTCTCAAGATGATGGAAAGAGCCCATAGAATGCCACATTCATTAGGTAAAATTCCTTATTCATTGATGCTTATTTTCATAAAATTACTAAATCATTCGTGAGAGATCACAAGATCAGAAGATTAAAGCCTATGAATGTGAATGATTGAGGAAAAGAAATTAATATTTTAAAAAAAGAAGTAAGTGAGCTCAAACAAAAAATAAAATATTTGGAAATCCAAAAGGAGGAAAAATATGCCAACAAGACAGATTAGTGGGCGAGGAGAGATTAGGACTTTAAGAGATCAAATTGCTATCTTGCAACCTCCTCCTTTAGAAGATGCATCTGATATGGGATAAAATTCTAATATTAATATGTTTCATACATCATATATTGAAGGAATAAATTCTATGATAATTTTGGCCATTCAACATTAAAAATTTCATATTCATATTACATTAAGAATCAAAGAAAAAAAAAATGAGTTCAAGGCTCTTATTGAGTCAGGATCAAATTTGAATCTCTTGTATAAAGAAATCATTCCATCAATATACTGGCACAAGAATAATCACTCTATAATTAGTCTTGGAAATAAATCCATGAATAGGTAGTATGTATTTCCCAAAGTAACTTTATGTTTTTAAAATAAATGCATGGATTTAAAAAATTTAATTGCACAGATACCCGTAGACTGCATAATGGTAACACCTTTTTTGGAATTTTTTGAACCACATGGGTCAATAAGAACTAGGGATGGAAAATTTGGATACTTCATCATAGTTTCAAATTTATAACAGAATAACATAAGAGCAAAGAAAATTCTCTTCCCCTTATCTGAACTGCTCAATTGTCTAGCATGGTCCAAGTTACTAAAACAATAGCGCAAAAATAAAGGAAAATAAAAGAGATGCAAAACATGAGAAGTAATATGAAAATAGAGGAGATGCTCAAGACAGAAAAGGTCAAGTAAGAAATATCTAACTTGAAGAATTAGTTTGCTCAAAAAATCATATACAATTTTGGGAAAATAAAAAAACAAATTGTGGAATTACCCTATAAAGATTAATACACAAGAAAGGCTTGTAAGAGAAGATAAATCCCAATGAACGCTCAATACCAGAATTTATGTGAAGAGGAAATCAAAGGAATCTTGAAAAAGGGTCTTCTCAAATAATCCCAGAGTCCATGGAATTGTTATGGATTTTATGTAAATAGTAATTCTAAGAAAATTAGAGGAGTTCCAAGGCTGGTTATAAATTACAATACCCTAAATAAAGTATTAGTTGATGATACTTACCCAATACCACACAAATCCAATCATGTGAAAAGAATTGTCAGGTTAAATATATTTTCAAATTTTGATTTGAAATATGGATTTTGGAAGGTTTTTGTGAAAGCAGAAGATAAATATAAACATCATTCAGTGTCCCAGTAGGTCATTGTGAGTGGAATTCCATGCCATTTGGACTTAATAATGTACCTACAAAATTCCAGATGGTGATGGATAAATTTTTAAAACCTTAATTTTATTGGTTGATCATGTATATAGATGACGTTTTGGGTTTTTCCAATTCCATAGAAGAGCACATAAAGCATCTGAAAAAAAATTACAGGTAATCAAGAATTTTGGCCTCATAATTTCCAAGAAATAGATGGAATTATTTCAAACATCCATTAAATTTCTTGGTCATACTGTCTCAAATGGTCAAACTGTGTTACATCAGCATGTTGTCGATTTTTCATACAATTTTCCAAATAAGATCACTGGTAGAACTCAATTGCAGAGAATTTTAGGCAGCCTAAATTATTTCAGTCACTTCTACAAAAATTGTGTTGTAGATAGAAAAATTGTGAAAGAAATAATGAGAAAAGATCCAATGTCATGGACTGAAAAGAATATAGAGGTTATAAGAAAAATAAATTCAAGGTAAAAACATTGCCTACACTTCATGTTGCCAATGATGATTTACCAAAAATTGTAGAAACATATGCAAGAAATATTGGATGGGGAGTTCTAATTAAGCAGGTAATAACCACCAATGCAAGTAAAATTGAAGAATTTATCCAATTTTCATCTAGGGAATGGATGGAATCAAAAATAAAATATGGAGCCATTGATAAAGAAATTAAAATGCATTAAATGTGTTATAAAAACTTGAAATATTTCTTATCGACAAGAAATTATTGTTAAGAACCTATGTTGCAGCCATGAAGAAAGTTCTAACAAAGCAGGTGAAGAAAGCTAGTGAGGTAAAATTTGCAAGTTAGCAGCCATTATTTGCAAACTTTGATTTTGATATTCAACACATTAAAGGAACAAAAAATTGATTCTTGAATCTCTCAGTAAATAGAATCTACAGAAACCATGGCAAGACATAAGAAAACGAGAAAAATTCAAATCAAGCGAGTGAGAAAAATTCAAATCAAGCAAGCGGGAAAATTTGAAAGCAAGCGAGAAAGAAAATACAAATATAAGCAAGCATGTTTTAGGTGAGCGAGATTCAGGAAAGAATGGTTGAAATATTTCAGGTGAGTGTGACCAATGTCTAGTAATTGTCACGGAATGAGCCAATGGACAAGAACAAGTCAGATATATTCCTGACAACATGGCCTAGAAAAGGTACAAGATGGAGTGGAATTCCACATGGAAACTTCGTGGTACATATATATTAGATCCAAATATTCAACCTAGCATCGTACTAGTCCATCTAGTACTTGATATCCACAGAAGGCCCACATCCATAATTGAGATATCAAAAATGATCTATGAAATATTTGTTCAAAAAGTAGTCCAAGATAAAAATCATCTACAGACTATATTTTGAGATATTGTTCTTATCTAGCAGTAAATGAATAATAGAAGTGGCCTAATACACCAATACTTCAGCCTTGAAAGACCCAGAACTCATAATAAGTGGCCAGGAGAAAACCCCACTCTCAAATTCCCAAGTATTGATTATGACTATAATTAGTACAAAAACTTATGGTGGGATTTACTATGCAAAGATAATTTGGGAAAAAATTAAACCACATTGGTAAAATTTAGAGCAGTAAATAATTTACTTTCTTGGAAATGTCCTGATTGGTTGTTAGATTGGCGGAAGGCATTTGGCCTAAATAGAAGTGCAGTGGATGCTTATATAATTGAGGGAGAATATAAATCACTTGAAGTCCCAATTTCACAAATAAAATATTTACAAGAAAGTAAAGTCATGGATGAAAGGCATACAATGGATACATTCCTCTACAATCATCATCAATGACTCATAAATATGAAGTTGTTTGTACAAAATCTATAAGGGAGGCCCATCATAGTCCCAAAAATCTATTCAAAAACTTGGGATACCTTTTACAATGATCAAATATTTTCATATCATAACATGCATTTTGACTAAGAGAGGGGTATGTCCTCTCAAATCAGTATTGATATTTCGAGTTTGTATATATTTATAATTTACACTATTTTGAGTCTCTATATGATTACTTTCCACCTAATTCCTACTGGACTTAGAGGACTTCTCAGACTAAAGGTGAGGATTGACCCACATCCTGGAGAATTTATGGAAAATTAGTTTGAAAATTTAGTCTAAGTTTGTCGAAACCTCCTACTTTAAGGATGATTCCTTTATCCTTGGGAAGAAGGTCATGATATGAGGAGATGCCTCTTACGATGCATTGTACGTGTTACATATTGTTAGTATCTATTAATGGTAACACACTCCAAATAAAAGTTACACTAACATGTTATAATATGTAAATTGAAAATAAATAGTGATATCATATTAATTTCTTAAAATTTATATTTTTATCATTAAAAATATTTTTTCTTTTAGTTAAAAGATAAATTATATATCTAATATGTGATTGATATTAAAATTTATATTGAAATTATAATAAAATATTTTTTGTATGTCATTAAAAATATATATAATTTAACAAAAATAAACCTCATATATATATATATATATATATATATATATATATATATATATATATGAGTATGTAAAATTAACATAAAAGAATATATAATTAAATTAAAATTTTAAATATTTGTATTTTTATTTATTGAAATTTATTTTATTTTTGTTTAAACATATTCTTATTTCAATATATTTTTTATAAATAAAAATTTATTAATTTTATTGTAAGAAGCATCATATTTTTACATATTATTTAAATTTTAAAAAATAATACTTCGATAAATAATAAACAAAATATTAAAACATTTTTTAAATAAAAGTTAGTATTTTAACACATCATTAAATAAAAGTTTCAATTTAACAAATAGTTAAGTGAGATATTTAAAAGTCAATATTTTAACACATTATTAAATAAAAGTTGACAATTTAACAAATAATTGAGTGAGATATTAGAGATTCATTGAATAAAATTACCAAATAATCGAGTAAAGACCATGAAAATGCATATGTCAAATTATTAAGTAAAGCAAGGCTAGAAAGGGGGTTTATTCTTTGTCTTGGAAAAAAAATAGAATTGTCTTATGCATGGGGAATAAGATTGATTTCAAATAATCAAATGATATCATATGTATTACTTCAAGGAAGAATGCTAGCAAAAGAAAGTCATTTTTCCTCTATGATTGTTGTTGGAAATTATAAATTCCTTATCCATCATATAGTAGTAGATTACCTTCCACATGAAAATGGATTGAAAAGTATAGTGAAAAGGATCAAAACCATCATTTTCAAAAAATCAAAGTATATCATGTGCTAATGGTAAACAACCAAAAATCATATGAAATCACATATGAATGGGTGAACTTGAAATGGCTGGTGAACTAAGGGTCAATGGGAAAATCCTCATGGTGTTCGCTCCCTTAACATAGATTTCATGAAATTAAAATTTTAGGGTGCCCTTTGATGGGTACCTAAATTGGCATATCCCTAGCAACCACCTAATACCTTTTTTCCCATCATTTTTTAATTTTTCATCATTTTCCTATCACCTTTTCATCTATATTGAAACATTTTGGTCAAGGTGAGAATAAAATTTTATGTGCCATTTTAATTTTTATTCATATGCACTTTGCAAGAAATTTTTACCTTTCAATATTGATAATGGCATACAAGATTCAAGGATTTCGCAAAAACAACTCAGTGCATGTTATCGACAATAGCTACAACTCTTTGTAAATGTTTCAATCCTTCGATAAGATTTAGTGGTTGCAACTCTAAGATGAAACCGCAATTGTTGGGAAACCAAAAACACTCCATTGTTATTACCACTCTCCACGGTTGATGCTACTCCTTGTCATTGCTAATACACTCCACCATTGTTGCTACTCCTCTCCATTGCTGCTACTCCTTGTCATTATTGTTATTCTTCATCGTTGTCGCTACTCCTTGTCATTGCAGTTCGTCAGTTGTGTTGCAATTACCAATTCTAAAACTTGTGTTATCCCTGAAAGTGTTGCTACAACTCATGTTTCTATAACTCATGTGGCCTCTACTCATGGTGTGATTGTTGCAACTCTATGTTTTGTACGTTGTTGGAACTTTGGTGACAGCGCTGCAACTCCATATCAATTGTGCCAATGAAACAATCAACTATATAACTAGTGATCTTAAACCAATTAGAGGAGTTGAAAATGGATTGTAACATAAGAAAGTGATAAGGACAAGTGGACAACCAAGAAAATAAGTTGACTCAACCATCACTTATCACACAGTTGAATAGAGTCATTCGTTTCCTATTTTTTTCACTATTTGAAAGAATCTATGTAATGATATGTAATGGGTCCCCTCCTAATCCCAGCCCTGAACACTGGTTATAAGGAGGTGGTTACTATGTAGACCCAAGATCCAAGGTAACATTATGGAAATGAGGTATAAAAATTTAGATCTTTTTCAACTTCATTAAAATTTCCTATGTATGAATTCATCATGTTCATCTCATCGAGATGTTTCCGACGATATAAAATTTGTCTCAATCTGACCTCAAAATCGGAAGTTATGCACACTTTAATTTCAGTGCCACATCATCAATTCTGCCACGTGGCATCTACACGGTTGTATAGTCAGCCTCTCACCACCACTTGGAATTCTTTTATTAGTTGTTGATTTGTTCATGACTCAGGTTCATTACATATAAATATATATGTGCATACATATAAACCGCTCTCTATTAGGTCCCTATATTACTAGTGCAGTCCCTTATTGTTGTTAGTGTAGCCCCTTTACTGTTATTTTTGTACCCTTGTAACCCCCATATTGTTATTATTGTGCCCTTAAATTATTATTATTAGGTTGGCTAGGATTATATTGTGACCCCATGGACTCTTATATATAGAAAGAAGGTTTTTTCATTTGTATCATCCAAAAAATGTTCATTTATGTAATGTAAAGGAGGTTTCCCCCTCTAATTGGCTTATTTCTAAGGTTTTCATCTCTCTTTTATTCTATTTTTGGAGATGGTTTCATAACATTTGGTATTAGAGCTTTGGATTCTAGGGTTTCGCTGCTCCAAACATGTCATCGTGGAATTTTCACTAGAAAAAAATTATACGAAGGTTCAAAAGCTGAAATTTTTACCACCCAAAGCTGACATCCTTTGGAACTTTGTGTAAAAATTTCAGATCTTGGTTCACAATATTTTTGGAGATATGATCTGTGGAAGTTAGGGTTTTTGCAGGATCCCGAATTTAATCTAAAAGAGGTGACCTTCAGAAAATTTTCGTAACTCTCTCTTTGAGCATCGGTTTGGTATTATGTAATAATGGGATGAAATTACACATACTGTAGTTTCCAAGGTATAAATTTCAGAGCTGAAGGATGAAACAGTGACACGTGGTAGGTAATACAAGTTCGCTCTACTGAACCAGTCCATAATTAGGTAATTGTGGGAGATTGATCGTAACTTTGTCTTGAAGAATCCAAATCAGGTCGGACCTATGGCATTGAAAAGAAGATTTACAGGGATACTAAAGGACCGAAGATAAGTTTTCAGGGATTTTAAATTACAGAGATACATCAGTTTCAATATCAATCGCCTCGAAGTCAAGAAAAGTGTGTGTATTTGTTTTTCGAATTGCATAAGTCTTGTTTGAAAAGTAAGTTTGAAGTGATTCCAAAGGAATATTGAAGAAAAATGGGTTCTAAAATTCCCCCTAAAAATAATTCAACACCCATTAAGCCCTTGAAATACTCTACTATGACTCATGAAGATGAAAAAGTGCAACATGATATATCAAAATTACAAGAGAAAGTGCACCAAATTTCACTCTCGCAGAGAGAAACAAAAAATGAAATGGAAGTTTTGAAGAAAGGTATGGAAGCTAAGATGGATGGTTTGAAGAAGGGCGTGGAAGCTAATGTGGATGGTTTGAAGAAAGGCATGGAAGCTAATATAGATGGTTTGAAGAAAGGCATGGAAGATAATATGGATGGTTTTAAGAAATGCGTGGAAGCTAAGATGGATGGTTTGAAGAATGGCATGGAATACATGGAAGCTAAGATCGATGGTATAGAAGAAAGAATAAAAGACAACATGGAAGACATGAAGAATGATCTTAAAGCATACATGGAAGGTTTGACAAAGTTGATAGAAGAAATGATTCCTAATGGTGAAAAGATAATAGAGGAAAGTCATGATGAAAACAAAACAAATGTTAATCGTGATTTCATAAACTCTAATTTTGGATTGAAGCCCCACCATATTCCAAAGATCGATATGAGGAAGCTTGCTGGAAAGGATCCCGTAACATGGATACTACATATGGAGCAATATTTTGATATTAATAATGTGCAAAACACACAAAGGGTATGCATTGCAACTTTATATTTAGAACAAAATACATTTGTATGGTATTGATGGCTTTTCTCCAGTAAAAAAATTGTCACGTGGTAAATTTTTACGGAGGAAATGATAGAAAATTATGAGGATACAAAGATAAACACCTTCTTTAGCCAATTGATAAATCTCAAACAAAAGGGTTCAGTGGTGGAGCACATTGAGGACTTCAAAAAATTGATTATAAGGGTAACTGATATTCCAGAGGAACACATGATTGATGTCTTCATAGGGACTCTAAAGGATAACATCCAACATGAGGTTTTCCTTTGGGAACCTGATTCATTGGAGAGGGCATTTAGGTTGGAAAGAAAAATTGAATGTAAAATTATGGGGACAAGGAAGCCTACCATTCACATCTATAAAGATGGAAGTGTTGCTACTCCTAGACTTCCACAACCTACAAGGTTGACACCACAACAATTGGAATAAAAGAGAGCAAAAGGGCTTTGCTACAGTTGTGATATAAAATACACTAAAGGTCATAAGTGTGCTGAGAATAAATTATTTTACACAGATTGTGAAAAGGAGGAACAAAATGAACAAGAAACTTCAAAGTAAGAGGATATACACCAGGAACCAACCCTAGATAAAGAAGAAATGAGTCTAGCCATATCATGTACTGCATTGGCATGAATTACGACTCCTCAAACTCTCAAGATAGAAGGACATATCAAGAATAAAAAGGTAATATTGTTGATTCAGGTACTACCCATAATTGTATTCATTGTAAGGTAGCCAAGGAAATGAATCACTTCATATACCTAGCACCAGAATGTCAAGTGATGGTTGCAAATGGAAGAACTATAAATTTCTCTAGAAAATGTCATAATATCAAGCTAACCATTGGGGAATATGTATTGAATATTCTAATGCTTTTCATTCCAATGGGAGGTCTTGATGTTGTACTGGGATTACAATGGTTATAATCTTTGGGGATGGTATCTTTTAATTTTCAAGATCTTTTCTTGAAAAAAAATTAGGAAGGAAAGGAAGTTGAATTACGGGGTATCGCAGTGAAATCGGGAAAGATAATAAGCTCTAATGTCATGAAAAATATTCTGAATAAATAACAACGAGGCCTAATTGCACAATTATGCTCACTAGAAGTTCCAACATCAAAATCATCTATTTTTCTAGATCTCCAAAAAGTCTTGGACAATCATTCCAAGGTGTTTGAAACTCCCAAAGGACTCCCACCTATTCGTGATCATGATCATGCTATTAATTTGATTCCAGGAAGTGTTCCTCCAAACATCAGGCCTTACATATATGCTTATGTCCAAAAGAGTGAAATTGAACGTATAATTGCAGAAGTTAGAGGCTGGTATAATTCAACCTAGTCAAAGTTATTTCTCTAGTCCAATAGTATTGGTGCACAAGAAGGATGGATCATGGCGCATGTGTCTAGATTATAGGGAGTTCAATAAGCTCACTATTAAATATAGATTTCCCATTCCTGTGATTGATGAATTATTGGATGAATTGCATTAAGCAAATTATTTTACCAAGTTGGATCTTCGTTCATGATATCATCAAATTAGAATGAAGATTGAAGATATTCTGAAAACCGCATTTTGAACTCATGAGGGTCATTATCAATTTTTGGTCATGCCTTTTGGCCTTACCAATGCACCTTCTACATTTCAAGGGTTGATGAATTCCATTTTCAAACTCTTCCTTAGAAAATGTGTTAGTATTTTTTGATGATATACTAATCTACAGCAGTCTTGGAAGGATCATGTTCAACATGTTGAGAGGGGGCTCAAACTATTGGAGGAGAAACAATTATATGTAAAAATCTCCAAATGTTTCTTTGGAGTACAAGAGGTGGAATAACTGTGTCATATTGTATCTCACGAGGGTGCTAAGTTAGACCCTAACAAAATTAAAGCCATTAAGGAATGGAAAGTCCTCACAACCATAAAGCAGTTGTGAGGATTTCTCATTTTAACAGGGTATTATCGCAAGTTTGTTAAGAATTATGGGAGAATAGTAGCACCTTTGAAAACATTATTGAATAAAGATGCATTTTCATGGAATCATAAAGCAACTAAGGCCTTTGAGCATCTTAAAGAGGCAATGTGCGTATCACTGGTCTTAGCTATGCCAGACTTCACAAAAACCTTTATTGTGGAATGTGATGCCTCAAGAAATAGAATTGGTGTTATTTTTATGCAATAAGGAAGACCCATTGTTTTTTAAAAGTCTTCCAATCAAAGGAAAGTATTTACGGAAAGCTATTTTTGAGAAGGAAATGTTGGCAATACTACATGCACTAAAAAAATGGCGACCTTACCTAATGGGAAGACACTTCAAGGTAAATATTGATCATGATAATCTTGAATACTTTTTGGAACAAAGACTATCTTCAAAAGAGTAGCAAAAATGGGTCACAAAGATGTTGGGTTATGAATTTGAATTCATATACAAAAAAGGGAAGCTAAATGTTGTTGCAGATTCACTCTCAAGAAAGGATGAAGAGGTGGAAGCATTTCTCTGCGCAATTTCTATTATCCAACCAGATTGCATAACCAAAGCAAGGGATGAATGGAAGAAGGACAAAGAAATGTGGACACTCATTCAAAATTTGCAGCAAGATCCTATTACATCTAATACATTTAGTTGGAAAATTGTTTCCTTATGGTACAAATATCACTTATATCTTTGTAATAATTCCCAACTAAAACAAAATATTATTTTGGATTTGCACACTTCTCCCTTAGGAGGACACTCAGGATTTTTAAAAACTTACCACAGGGTGAAGAAATAATTTTTTTGGGATGGCCTTAAATCTGATATTCAAAAGTTTGTGGCAGAATGTTTGGTTTCCCAGCAAAATAAAGTTGAGACAACTAAGACCCCAGGTCTTCTACAGCCTTTATCCATTCCAAGTGAATGTTAGGAGGAGATTTCAACGGATTTTATAACAATATTACCTAAGTCTGAAGGAAAGAGTGTCATCATGGTGGTAGTTGATAGACTTGCCAAGTATGATCACTATTGTAGTTGATAGACTTGCCAAGTTGCTATTACATTTATGTAAACAATTCATAAGCTACATGGAAACCCAAAGATTATTGTATGCAACAGAGATCCAATTTTTACTGGAAACTTTTAGACAGAATTATTTTCTTGTTTGGGTACTCAACTAGCTCATAGCTCATCTTATCATCCTCAATCCGATGGTCAAACTAAGATAGTGAAAAAAAAATTGGAAGGATATCTTCATTTTTTTGTATCTGATAAACAAATACAATGGGTCAAGTGGTTACCTCTGGCTGAATGGTGGTATAACACTTCCTTCCATACTGCAGCAAAAATGACCCCATTTATGGCACTTTATGGATATCACTCGTTTTCCATCACATCATCTTTAAGAGAAAATTCTAAGGTTCAAGCAGTGGAATATCACATCGAGCATTAACAACAAGCTCTCCAACTCTTAAAGGATCACCTAAATTTGGCACAAAATCGAATGAAACAATAGGAAGACCAAAATTGCAGAAAGAGAAGTTTGATGTAGGATACTGGGTATTTTGATGGCTACAACCATATAAAAAAATGTCCCTCAAGCAAGCTAAGAAGGATAATAAATTTTCTCCAAATTACTATGGTCCTTACAAGGTGTTGCAAAAGATTGGTACTATGGCATACATATTGCAGCTTCCTTCTTCTTCTCGAGTGCATCCAGTTTTCCATGTTTCATGCTTATTGAAGGTTATAGGTGAAAAAATTCTAGTTCAAACAACATTTCCAGAAATTGATGAGGAAGGAAAATTCAACATGGAACCTGAAGCAGTCACGAAAACAAGAACTTGACAGCTACGAAATCAATCAATTTCACAATATCTCATCAAATAGAAGAACTCGCCCACTAAAGATTCAACATGGGAGGATGAGAATTTTATACAGAAGCATCCAAAGCTACTCAAGCATTGAGGACAACACTTTTTTGAAGGAGAGGGGAATGTTAGGTCCATGTATTACTAGTGTAGTCCCTTATTGTTGTTAGTGTATCCCCCTTATTGTTATTGTTGTACCTCTGTAGCCTCAATATTGTTATTATTGTGCCCTTACATTATTATTTTTAGGTCGGCTAGGATTATATTGTGACCCCATGGACTCCTATGTATAGAAAGGAGGTTTTTTCATTTGTATCATCTAAGAATTGTTCATTTATGTAATGTAAATGAGGTTTCCCCCTCGAAGTGGATTATTTTTAAGGCATTGATCTCTCTTTTCTTCTATTTTTGGAGTTGGTTTCATAACACCCTCTCTTATGTAAGTGCAATGACCCACTATAGCCATGTCATCATGAAGAAACTCTTCTTAGAAGAAAACATCTAATATCTGAGATGCAAAGATCTCGAAGAAAACCCTTCTCGAAGAGATGCCATCTTGGAGAAAACTCAACCTCTGCAGAAACTCAATCTAGAGATAAACTCCATGTCAAAGAAATTCATTCTTACAGAAAAATACCTCGATAGAAAACCTTTCTCAGAGGGAAATTTGACATACTGCACACTAAACCGCTGAGACTAAGAAATTATCTAACAATTGACAGAAGGAATATTCGTTAAGAGACAGATGATATAATACAACACGGGGTTAACATATCAAGGTGCTAAGATGGAAAATTAAGTAAAGAAGATGGGAGGAACCCCTTTTCCATCTTAGAACAGAACCTCATAAAAAACAATCTCAAAAGATTGGGAAGAGTTATGTTGCAAGAACTAGGGAGGTCTGAGATTCCAAGGTCTCGGTCACCAACAAGAGGTCATATGGGTTGGAGTCTTAAGGACTCTAAGAGAGAATAATAGAGGGAATGTGCCCACATAATTTAATTGCTACATTTGTAGAAACTTATCCCATGGCTAGGTTGCAATCGTTCTCTAAATGTTTGAGCCTGGCAGTAGGACGCGTCTCGCCACTCTTAAGGTTGTTATAGGGCCTTCATGGCACTATCTCTTTTGAGCTTTGACCATCTTCGTTTGACCCCATGGCTTGCGTCCCAATTACACATGTTTATATATATACATACTCAAACATGCCACAAGACTTAATCTCAAGCTAAAATTTATATAGAAAACATTTTGATGACAAGGACTTTCCCATACGTTTTACCAAATTACTAAGACTATTGTCATGTCCATAACTAATAGTAGTAAAACAAGAATTTCCTCAAGAAACTTTGCATAGAGTGTGGTATTATTCGTTTAAGAAATTCATATCACATATACAACATTCAACTAACACAAATCACATGTACAGGATATTTAAACAAAATAAAATGATTTGGGATACTTATCTTACGCAACAAAACAATTTTCCAACTGAGAGGGGGAATTCGATTCTCCACCCACCCATAGACAACTTACAGCCACTATTACTTGTAGATGTCATCCCCGAGCCATATTCCAAAACTTGAGGTGGAGTGCTTCTGAGTATTTTAACCAACAAAAATAGTTGAAACGGGATGACACCAAACCACACTGCCTTCATCCACTAGCTACACACTTCTCAATCACATTGTTCGATCATATTCACATTCATGCCAACACATCCCATTATAAATAAATTTAGCTCACTTTCAGGAGAAGAGAGTCCATTATAAGGAATTTTATTCAGTGGTTAAGTTTTTGATGGGTAAATAAATCACTTCTCCAGGTGTTCATCAATGAGTCAAGCACCAAATATTTATCCCCAAGGAAACTTTGGGTGGTTCTTCAGCCCTCACGAGCACCAGACTGACTCTTCCCAAATCCAACAAGTTCATCAATTCACAAAATTCTAGTATTTTATTTGGCCTTACAAGAAATCCATGCTCTCTTAAATAAATCACCTAGCAAGCCTCACTTAGAAGTTTCCTCAGTTGGAGCCCTTTTACCAAGATTCAATTCATCGTTATAGATCACTTGAGCTCCATTTCCACTTTGTGTTCATATACAACAACTTTAAACATTTTGTTCTCTGTTGATGCCTCGTGCCCACACATAAGAGTGAGAGATAACATGTATGAATCAGTGATTCCATGAATGTCCTCCTTTCTTCTCCAAAAACAAACTTACTTCCCTCACTCTCCATGATTTCCATAGCATTCCACGTCCTGGCAGCACAACGCATGCTTATATTTAATTTTTTCCTTTTCTTGCTTATTGTTGGAGCTGAAGTACACTTAGACCAGTCCTTCTTCTTTCAGTTAAATTTAATGCACAATCATCACATTTATTTATTTTTAGCCAACAAGGACTGATATTTAATAACAGAAATTTCCTCAAGCAATCTCCTACCTCAAGCAATGGAATTTATGTCCCTCCCTCAGCCATTTTAAAATAATTACAATTATTTAAAAGAGAGAAATGTTAACAGGGGATGTCACAGTACCCTCCCCCTTGACGGGTAACACCATCCTCGGTGTTCAATAACCATAAACAAAACAAAACATTGTTTATTTGTAGCTTTATACACACAACTCTATATAACATTTACAATGTATTTACAATTTTATTTACTCAACAAATAAGAAATGATATGTTTCCCTCATATGGTCAGCCATTTCCCATGTGGTCTCCTCACACCCAAAGTGCCTCCACTACACTTTGACTCGCTCTATTACTCGGTTATGAAGCATGAGTTGTATTTGATCCAGGATGCATAGAGGTTCTAGTTGGAACTCTTCCTTTTGTTCCACCTATAACATAGTCCAATCAATAACATGATTAGTGTCATGTACATATCTCTTAAGAAATGAAACATGGAAAGCATCATGTACCTTTATCGATGGAAGTAAGGCTAATCTATAGGCCATCATTCCAATTCTTTCAAGTATCTCAAGAGGCCCGAAAAACTGCAGTGTCTTCTTGGCACATGACCCAATATTAAAGGAAATTTTCTTAGGTATAACTCTCAAGTAAATATGTTTCCCAACTCGGAACTCCTTATGCACTCTATGTTGATCATCATATATTTTCTGCGTCTTGTTCCACCTTTCAATTCTACCTGATGATCTGCATTTTCTACTCCATATCTTTTATCATATCAATCCCAACAAGGACCTTACTCAGTAGATCACTCTAGTCAATAGGAGTATTTCATCTCCTTCCATAAATTTCTTCAAACAGACTCAATGCATAACCTAAGTGTACATTTCTTGTTCTTCACAAATATGACTGGTGCTCCTATGGAGACATACTTGGTCTTACGTGGCCCTTATTCAACATCTCCTTAAGCTATAATTTTAACTCAACCAGCTCAAGCATACTCATCCTATATGGTTCCATGGATATTGTTGTTGCTCTAGCCATCAATTTGATGGATAAGTTCACCTATTTGCGAGGAGGTAATCTAAGAACTTCCACTGGAAATACATCTCCATATTCTTGCAACATGGGATATTGTTTTAGCAGTTCACTCTCACCTTCCTCAATGTTGGCATTGGCTTTTTCATTGCTTGAAATTTGCACAGAAAATAAATGACACCCCCTTTGGAAATTGAGCTTAGCCTACATGGTTTTGATTAGCCTTACTAAATTAGGCTTTCGATTCCCTTCCAATATATTTCTTTCTCCATGCTCATATAGGCACTTAATTTATTTTTCAAAATAGTTAACTTTGGTCATGTGTGCATACATCCATTCCATTCCCATGAACATGTTGTACACACCCAATGGTAGCACATTGAGGTTTTCCACTATTGGAATCCCATTTAATTCAATTAGGAAATATTTCACCCAATACTCGGCCATGTTCTTTATTCCCGTGGCTATTTGAACTAGAAAGGATTCCTCATGTGGTTCTTGGTTCAATTGGAATCATTCCACAAGAATTGGGCTAACGTAGCTATAATTAGAACTGGGGTCAGTAAAAATACAAATAGTTTGATTGCAAACCTTACCTTCCATCTCAATTATGGAAGCTTGATGGTATGCTTTCTGATTTTCCAATGCCATGTAGATCCTAGGAATACCACGTGCCACATATCCCAAAATTTTCATTGTATAGTTTCAGGCGAGCGTACTTATGTTGTAGGCAATCGTGTCTCAAATTATTTTTTCCACGTGTCCAACACTTATATAGACCTTTCTCATAACTCTTAGCTCCTTCTTGAGCAATTTGGTCTTTTCCTACAATGTTAAGCCTTCCTTAAACCTCTTGAGTAGTAGGCATAGTATATGATGCATTAATCATTATCTTCCTTTTTCCTTTGAACTTGGCATTGTTTCTATATTTCCAATTAGATTTAAACTCTATTTTGTGCTTGGATTGATGATAGTAGTGTTTCAAATTTTTAATGGAATCATTTAATGTTTGAGGCTCATGGATCTCGATTTGAACCATGAATGATAGAGGCAGCCCACTAATGAATACTTGAACCTTTTCCTTCTCATATTTAAGGTATGGCACATATCTGAGGAATTCCAAAAACTTAGTGGTGTATTCTTCATCTGACATTGGTCCCATTCCGAGATCATAAAATTCTTTGGCCTTGTTTTCATAGTAGTTTTCTGATAAATATTTCTCTTTAAAGAGCCTTTCAAATTCATTCCAAATGAGGCCCTCTTCAGTTATGCCCCTGACATTATTCAAATATCACCACTATATGTTTGATTTTCTTTTCAGACTATAGGTGGCTACCTTTGCTTTCATGTTCTTGGAATAGTTATGGATTCTGAAGAATTTTTCATTCCAAGTAGCCAATATTTTTCATCTTCATATTTCTTCATTTCTCCATCAAATGTGGGTGGTTTTGCCTTCTTAAATTCCTCAAGAATATGGTCCCTTTCTCTCTTTATTTGATAGTGATGATGAGAATGGTGATGACATCTCTAGGTAGTAGAACTAGAATTTCCAACAGAATGATACCCATAAATGCTAGATCATCTATCTGGAGTACACAATGGTGCATTCCCTCTCATAGTGTCTTGACTTTCTCTCATGTGCCTCCTCCTGGACATGCTACCATCTTCCCCATTTTTTCTCTCTTTTGGTTCCAAATATCTCTACATGTCTCTATGACTAGCCCCCAACTCATAGAGAAGCTCTGTAATATGATTGCATTTACCTCAGCTTTCCTTTCCTGGGCCCTTTCCAGAATTTCATTTTTTTTTATAGCTCCTAATCTCGTCCCTTTCACACCTCAAGATATCCATTAAATCAGGAGATTTTTTCCCTCCCCCTTGGTCAATTTATCTTTCTTCTTGTCCATGTTCTGTGCAGTCAGAACTATATTCTACCATATTTTTTTATCATTTCTTGGTCGTCGGGATTTATGGTGTACCCCTGTTAGACTTAATAAAATTAAATATACATAGTGAAGGTTATCACCTTGATTCCTTTAGGATTTTTTTATATGTGGCTAGCTAAAAACAATAATATCAAGTTAAAACATAATATCAACAAAACTGTCATAGATCATTAGCATATATTGTAGTAGGTCACACATTAGTATTATGCTACAAAATTAAATCATAAGGAAAACATATCAATCATATATCAATCATAAACTAGCTTTTAACACTTATAATTTATTTTGATCCATCTTTTAGAGATCAATAAGAAACCCCATTGCTATGCTAACTTTGTAACATAGTACTAATTTTTTACCGAGGCCTTGAAGGAAGCACACTGTTATTTTTCCCATGATATAGCCCATCCAGTCCAAGTGTTAAACCTGGATGCTCTAATACCACTTTGTAACACATCCCCTCTTAATCCCAGCCCATGACACTAGTTAGACAGAGGTGTTTACTATGTTGACTCGAGATCCAAGGTAGCGTTATGAAAATGGGGTCTAAAAATTTCAATATTTTTCAACTTCCTTAAATCTTTGTATGGATGACTTCAACGTTTTCATCTCATCGAGACAATTTTGACGATATAAATTTTGTCTTGATCTGACATTTGGATCGGAAGTTATGGCCACTTTAAGTGCAGTGCCACACCATCAATTTCACCACATGGCATCCACGAGGTCCCCATGTGGTGCTCACGTGGTTTTCCAGTCAGCCCCTCATCGCCACTTAGCATTTGTGTATTAGTTGTTCACCCGTACATGACCTGCGGTCATTACATATAATTATATATGTGCATACGTATAATATTCCATCTCTTGCATAAGTGAAATGACCCACAACAACCACGTCATCCCAGAGGAAAAAAAATCTCATATTTTTAAGTGGAGGTGGAACTACGGGAACATCCTAGATCTTGGAGAAAACTCAACCTCGGAAGAAACTCAATCTCGATAGAAACTCCGTCTCATAGAAACTCCTTCTTAGAGGAAACTACCTTGGTGGAAAACCTTTCGCAGAGGAAACTCCAAGAACTATGCACTAAACCATAGAGACCAAGAAATTAACCAGAAATTGACATGGTTGGAAGCTCGAGGTGCAAAGACTAAAAATTAAGTACAACAGACGAAGGGAACCCATTTTACGTCTTGGGATAGAACCTCAAATAAAACAATTTCAAAATATTGGGAGGAGTTGCATGACAAGAACTAGTGAGGTCTGAGATTATGAGCTCTCGGTCACCAACAAGAGGTCATATTGGTTGGATTATTAAGGACTCCAATAGTTAATAACAGAGGGATTGTGGTCACACAATTTAATCTATATGTTTGTAGAAACATAGCCCATGTATCGACTATGATGGTTTTGTAAATTTTTGAGCTTGGCACCAGGACTCGGCTTGCCACTCTTAAGGTTGTTATAAGGCCTTCATGGAGCTATCTCTTTTGAGCTTTTCCCATCTTGGTCCAACCACATGGCTTATATATATATATATATATATATATATATAGTTATAGTTATAGTTATAGTTATAGTATATACATACTTTGATAAATTTCATCCACGCCACAGGACTTGATCCCAAGCTCAAATTTATACATAAAACATTTTAATGACAGGGACTTTCCAATACATTTTACGCAATTATTAAGATAATTGTAAATTCCATAACTAATAGCAAGAAAACAAGCATTTCCTCAAGAAACTTTACATGGAGTGTTGGTATTCCTCGTTTATGATTGATGCCCCAATACATATCACATATACATCATTCAATTAACACAATTCACATGTATAGTACATTTCAACAAAAGAAAACATTATGGGATACTTATCTTATGCAAAAAAAAAAATTACAACTAAGAGTGTAACTTTGACTCTCCACCCAACCATAGACAAGTTACAACCATTATTATTTATAGTTGTCACCCCCGAGCTAGATTCCAAATATTGAGGTGGAGTGCTTCTGAGGATTTTAACCAACAAAAACCGTTGAAACTAGATGCCACCAAGCCACACTACCTTCATCCACCAACTACACACTTTTCAATCACATTTTTCAAGCATATTCACATCCATGCCAACACATCCCACCACAGATAATTTTAGCTCACTTTCAAGAGAAAAGATTCCACTATAAGGAAGGTTCTTGAGTGGTTAAGTTGTTGATGGGTAAATAAATCACTTCTCCAAGTGCTTCATAGGTGAGTCAAGCACCAAAAATTCAACCACAAGGAAACTCCTAGTGATTCTTTAGCTCTCACCAACACCTGAGTGACTCTTCCCAAATCCAATAGGTTCATCAGTCCACAAACTTCCAGTAATTTCTTCATCCTTATAGGGAAGCCACGCTCTCTGAAATAAATCACCCAACAAGCCTCACTTAGTAGGTTCCTTAGTCAGTGCCCTTTTTCCAAGATTTAATTTAACGTTATAGATCACTTAATATCCCTTTCCTATTTGTGTTCATACACAACACCTCTAAATGTTGTGTTCTCTGCATATGCCTCTTGTCCGAGCATGAGAGAGAGAGAGAAAGAGAGAGATAATTTATTAATCAATGATCACATGAATGTCCTCATTTATTCCCCAAAAAAAAAATTGATTTCCCTCGCTCTCCACAATTTCCATAGTAGTCCACGTCCTAACAGTGTAGCCCATGCTTATCTTTAATTTTTTCCTTTTCTTGTTTGTGGTTGGAGTTGAAGGACACCTAGACCATTCCTTCCTATTTTAGTTAAATTTAATGCATGCACATCTAATTTGTTTCAACCAACCAGCACTAATATTTAAAAGCAACAATTTCCTCAAGGGTCTCCTATCTAAAGCAATGGAATATGTGTCCCTCTCTTAGCCATTTTAAAATAATTACAATTATTTACAAGAGAGAAATGTTAACCAGGGGATGTCACAGGAGATGAACCTAATTTTCATGGTTTTCCATCCACCTATTTAGTTTATTTTTAGATATAATAAATGTTGTATAAAATCCCATACTCTCTCTGAGCTAGTTAAGCATAAGTAAGAAAGAATAAGAGATAGATATGAGAGAACTTTTAGCTTGAAGTTGTACTAAATACTTTCTTTCTGTAATTTAATTTCCTTTATTAAAGTAATGGTGCATTGAGCGTATGCATTTTACAACTTTCCTAACCAATGCCTTGGCTAAGGAGGTAGGCCCCCTTAGTGAGGTATTATTTATACTCATAACATAGTTGTAATTATAATTATGGTTCTATTCCATTTCTGCATATATTCCATTTTCATACTGCTACAATTCCAAATAGTTGACTACTGCAACTTCAATAGGTTTCTAATTGTTGCAACTCTGAATTGTAGGTATTTTGTTGCAATTCTAGTGTTAATATTCTTATTATTCACTTACTAATCAGTTTTGTGAAGAAATTATGGCACCATGTGAGTTTGAGTCATTTTTGCAACTTTGTTGTAGTCTTAACATTACTCTGTGTTCATAATTCTAAGAGTTCTAGTTATTTTATGCATTTGGTTCATTGTTTTGATCTATTTATAAGAGTGAGTTAATGTTTTGCAAGTCAATGCATTTGGATTCCACATGCAATTGCATAACAGTTACAGCTACCAAGGTCATTATTAACACATGGCCAATTCACCTCTAGGAATTGGTGTGATTTACTTTTCCCACAGGAGTGATATATTTTCCTAGAACATAGATCAGATAATGTGTTTTCTATTAATTAGTAACTTGTAAAAGTACCCTTATATATTGAATTGTAGCATTCATTTATTTATTACAAGTTCAAAACACATACACAATTTTAGTAGCATATACAGTGCATGGAAGTGCGCAAGTTTCCCACGAATCTTGGATTGACAATTAAATGAATAGTGTTTTGGTTATCTCTCCAAGAAATTAGAAAGGTAATTAAAATTTAGTGTCACCCTCATGATAGGGATTATTTGTTAAACCAAATAATATATGATGTGGAATTGAATCAAATAAAACCACATGCAATGGCACAAGTATTTTTAGAAAACCATCTCCCAAACCAACTCGAGAGGGATACACAGAGTGTTCAAGAAAATAACATTGGAAGTGTGTGCGAGAAGTAGAGTGATCTTTTCATATAATTTACTCCTAAGGGGAGGATATGTAATATGAATCTAGATTGATTTGGAAGCATGGTGAGGGGCAGCAACTCAAAATCCACTCCTTGTGTCAATTGTACACATAAAATTCACATGGGATTTGTCATTTATTGGCACACTGATGATCATCATGTGGATCTAGCAACCTCTCTTTTGGAATACATAAGCGATTTTATGGCCTTCGTTGATGGCTATTCTCTAGGTTAAACACATATAACATGATTAAATTAAACAAGGGGATACAGATTCTCATACAATGCCAATGGAAGCCCAAAGTAAAAATTGCCAAGTTGGATGGAGGTTTGGCAGACTCAATAAAAATATGTGTAATTGGTATCCACATTTTTCATGATAAAATTTGGATGGTATGGCTGAATTTGGGTTTATATCTACTCCCCCCTATTGATGTCAAGCATTCAAGAAACGTTCCCAAGGAAGATGTATGGGAAAGTTGTTACACGTCATTTTGTCACCATGACACTTGATGGTTAAAATGGATCTCTTTCCATCCATATATATGTTTCAATGCACTCCCTTGCAATTCAAACATTTATATTCCCTGAAAAAATCATGAATTTTGGGTAAAATGGCCTTTTAACCTGTTTAACATGACGTGCGCACTTTTCCTAGTTGGTTTTTGCGCATGTGTAGTTTCTTTCATTGAAACCCACGCGAACTACATTATGTTCTCCATTACAGACTGCGCACATGACTCAATGAAAATTAAAAATAGAAAGTAAGTTCTACAAGCCTTGTTGGGCGAATATATACCAACTAGAAGCTTCTTGGTCATATCTATTCGATCCAAACCCCTCTGAAAATTGAGTTAATTCCCTTGGATCAAGGAACCCTAATCCCACTATATATGGATCTCATACCTCTTTTATGGATCTGAAGCCTCCTCCATTTGTCCTATTAATTTAGTAGAGGCTAAAGGGTTGGGGGAGTTCACAAAAGGTAGTCTTATGCTACTAATTTTGGATTGGGAAGCTTATCATCCAAGGAGAAGGATTAGAGGCATTTGGGAGGAACCTTCATGACATCAAGGCAAGGTTGTAAGGATCTTATTTTATCTTTGAATTAACACATTTGAATCATTTTTCTCAATGTGTTATTTTATTGGAATTATGGATGGTCTATACTCTTTATGTATTCATTAAGGTAATTTCAATCTCTAATCTCCTTGATCCTTAGATTAAGCTTGTTTTAGATCATTATATTGCATGTGTCTTTGATCCCTTGTATGTTTGTTTTTGCAGGTCTCATCAAAGCATTGAGAATATACATCAAGACAAATTAGGGATCTTCATTAAGAATTTAGCAAAGAGGCAAGAGCACCACTCCACTTCTCTAGTTTTAATTATTTAAATGAAGTTAGCTTACGAAAACAACTATGCTTATGTCTATATGTTTCTAGTCTTCCTTTAGGATTCTAGGGAGATCACTTTTGTCTGCAGAATGGATTTGCCTATATAATGAAGTGGTGACTCCACTGGGGAACGTCTTAGCTCTGTAGCTTTTCCTTGGGTTTTCTTTATTATTTTTCTAGTTTGACTGCATCTGAGTGTTGGAAAAATCATGAACTTTTAGATCCTATGGGTTGATAACATTTGATTTTATTTTATTTTTGAAATTTCCTTTACCTGCGCAGTTATGTTTCCGAAACAAAACACAGATTTGTGTAGTTTTCTCTCAGACATAGTGTGCATGCGCATTAAATTGAACTGACTACCTGCGCACCCCCTTGAAATTTTTGAAAAAATAATCTTTCTTATTATCAGAGTCTAATTTTTAATTTCTGATTGGTCATTTTATCTGTTTTTATCTTCATAACCTTTTTGTGAATCTATTTTAGTGCCATACTGAAGCCTTTTGGAAATTGATCGTGTTCAGATTTTTAATAGGGTTTGATCTAGTTTGTTTGTTGTTTCATCAAAAAAGGATAGGTTTTTGTTTGAACTCACTATTTTCCTATTTTTTTCTTGCAAATACACCAGATTTGTTATTAATCTTACTTGTTTGAAAAAAATATTTTGCTTATTTGTGAAGGGTCTTCTAGATTAGTGAAGTTAGGGTTTTCTCAAAGAAGTAATGTGTTTTTTTTAAAGTGCTTTTGTTTGTTGAATATCAAAAATTAATTATTCCTTTTCCAGACTGAATTGTTCATAAAATTTCACTCGTAGGCATCGTTAATTAAGAGCATTCATTTAAGAAATTTTCATTATTTTAGAGTTTTGTTGGTTTTTCCATCAAATTTGAAGAATTGTAAGTGATTGTTTGCGAAAGAAATTTTGTATGTTTATTTTGTATTTTAGTCGTATAAACATACAAAATTTATTTCGCAAACAATCACTTAAGATGTGATATTTTCTCCTTTTCGATGATAAATATCACATCTTCATTGTTGAATGCACTAGAGTATTTTGATTCAATCAAAATATCATCAGTTTCACCTTCATATCCCTCTAATTAAGTAACAGCCAAATAACACAGTGTTAATTAAAATCAATCTATAAATTTTTACATTTTTAGGACTCATTCCACCAACATAGATCAGGTTCGTTCTTTGGAATAGGGAAGTGAGTAAAATTTCAAAAGAAATAAACAAACAATAGAATCTTACGGTAGGGAGAAAATCCAGTTATTAAGATTTTTCTTTGGGAATCTCTTCTTACACAAGAGTTACGCATGAGGTCATATTAGACCCTGTGAAGTAATCGCACCTGCTTCATTGGTAAAGATAGAAGATTTGCATGCATTAAAAATGGTGTCTAAAGGTACTTGGGGTCACTTGTTAGTAAGCCTCGGATTTACCATGTCGAGGAGCTTTCAATGGGATTGAGCTTAGTTACTCTACCCTTGCGTGTACGTCGGACCTACGATTGTTCCCCCAGATTTAATTGTGATAGTTGGTAACCTTAGTGACCATAATATTAGGGATTTTCTTGAGGTGATGGTATACAGAAGGTTTATACTGTGCCTGGAACAGAAGTTGACTAGACTCACTTGAATGTTTTAGAGGGTAATCTTTGCTCGAGATGCCATAAGTCGAGTTATTTGCACCAAATTGTTTCATTAAGCAGGTTGTCAAGGAAAGTGGTCCCATCTGCTATATTTCACATTGATTTATGTGACATTTGATTTCATCACCAACTAGTGATTTCGTTGTGAAAACAAAACAAAAAATGTGTGGTTTGACTCCTAGATTTGCTAGCGTGTGTTCATTGGTTTATTTTTACTTTTTAGAGGCTTTAGGTGTGATTTCTTGACATTTTTTATTTCTAAATTAAAATTAATCATGGCTGAAATACCAAGACACTCACAGAGAATTCAGGCTAAACACCCTAAGTATACACCGAGTCAATCAGAGAAAATTAAGTCTGAAAGGGAAAAATAAATAGGATATGGGTCTTAAGATAAACTAGAAATGTCTATTGTGGTACAATCTAAATCTAAAGTGAATCAACCTTAGGAATTTGAAATAGACTTAAAACAAATTGAACCAATAATCACTGAAACCAATACGATAGAATCTGTCACTAGTGAAACCTAAGAAACACAGTCAATTGAGCCAAATATTTCTGAACCTTAGTCTGTCATTTCAGAACCTGAGTCTCCTTCAAAAATTATAGCCCCTACTCTTGCTCCACATTCACCCAAATTAAAACTTATTATTACCGATAATATTCCTCCTGGTCTCATTAGTATCAAAAATATTACTGAAGATAGCAAAGAAGAAACTCCCAATAGTCCATTATTTTCCAGTAAACAGACCTTTCCATTAGACCTTCATGTTTCTCCTTTTCAACTGGATGCTTGGTACCTTACACCTTTTGACTTTTCATATTCATCTAGATCATCCATGACACTGAATTCCTTTTTAATCTTTTCCCATAAATAATATGTCAAAAATGGCTTCTGGAAGTATTTATGTTTTATGGATTAATCCCTCTTGCAGACAAGAGTGATCTCCTTAGTACCCCAACAGGTAACTAGAAATAAACAACCATTTTAATGCCTCTTTCTCTAAACTACTAGCATTTTAGATTATTTTAACTTAGAAATGAGGAGGTTATGCTCCTACCTTTCAATCGAGACATTTGAAGTAGCATTTTTCCTTTTGCTCCAAAGCAATGCTTCAATGCTAAGAAGAACCTGCAATCACAAAAAATGCAAAGGATAAAAGCACGTGAAGTATATAATAATCATAAATACCAATTCAACTTAGTGGTCAAGGAGTCTAAGTATTTACATCATTTCAATGAATTCAGAAACAAGACAATGAGAAAAATAGATCCATATGTATTATTAGGAATCAAAAAGAGCAATCTTACAACCTGAGCCTTGATGTTTTAAATTTTTCTCTTGTATGTCTGCGCAATCGTATCCTCGGTTTAACAAGCCTTCCTCTCTAGAATGAAAAACATGAAATATTGTGTAAAAATTTTTGATCTTCAATGTACAACCAACAACTACCAATTCAGAATCTATGAACTACCAGTACCCTCAAACTTGAAACTTCAGCTCAATTTATAGAGAGATTGAGGAAGTTTCAGATCCATAATGAGATGGATGAGATTCTCCAATGAAGGGATTAGGGTTCCTTTAGCCAAGGGATAAGCTCCATGAGTAGAGGGATATAGCTCAAACGGTCGCAACTCTAGAGGCTTCCAATTGGGAGAATATTTGACCAAATAGGCTTCTAGAAGTTACATTTTCGTGTTTACTTCCTTCTATGGGGGTGCACAGTTTTATTGGAAAACATAGCAGCAATCACCGCGGCTAATAGAAGAATTATCAGCTCATGCGTAGGAAATAGTCCAAAAAATCATGCAGGTAATATTTTAAAGGTTTTAAAGAGGTTTTTTCCAATTTCTAAGACTTGGTTCAGGAACATGAATTATTTTTACTTCAAAGGGAGCATGATATGGATGGTGATAGATCCATAATGACAATCAAATTTCATGGTGAAAAAATGGCGTGTAACAATTTCTACCAATACATCTATGTTTTTGAATTCTCCAAAAACATTATTATATGGTGTTACTTCAGTTCCTCCTATATATCAGTCACTTACTAGGACTTTTTCAAGAGTGTCTTCTTCTCCTCAAATTCCTATTATGTCAACTGATTTATTAATGTCTATTGCCCAAAACTTGACCTCAAACCAATACATTCACATGATTTATGGCAGTAATCCTCAAGTTAACCTAGAAGGTGGTTATAATATGCCTGGGGGAAACAACCTCCTCTTGGAGGGAAACCTTTTGTTGATTCATATCCTATGGTTGTAGGACAACCTTTACCTAGTAACTATCAAAGTTATGGTTTGATGCCTCAAGTTGGTTTAGGTCAACCCTTTGTGTCACAACCCTTAATAGGCGCTCCTTATCCAGGGATTAATGCTATTTGGAACCCTTCGTTTTCTCAACAATATTTTCAAGTTGCTCCACATATGCCCATTTACCAACCTTCTAATCCAACTGGACAACTTGTTCTTACTCAAGTCCAAAAACTTGTTCATGAAATTCCTCAAGTTAACCTGCAGCCATCTATTCAAAAACCAAGTCAGTAGCCCGAACTGAGTATTCCACATAATCCTATCCAATATGTTGCGAAACATCTGTTCAGCAACCTAGTACACCTCTAAAACCCATCCTGGGAGTATCTCAGTTTTTTGCTCCAATTACACCTCAAGTATCAGTGCAGCCTATGAAATAGGCTATCCCTCATAATTTAGTTGATCAATATGGACCTATAATCTATTCTATACCTCAAATTCCTTTGGGACAACCTAGCATAGGAACTTTACAATCAGCTTTTCAAAGCTATCCTTTTCAGGGCCCATTCTTTCAAGGCCACCTTTTCAAGGTCATCCTTATCAGAGTCAGTTATTTCAAGGCCAGCCTTTGCAAGGTCAACCCTTTCAAGGGAAATATCAATTGGCATATATGGGACCAAATACGCCTTTCTAGATTCAACCATACCCTGTTCATATTTTTCATATATCGTCTCAACCTCAGTTTGGTATGGATAACCATGATTACCTAGAGGTACGAAAAATCCAACCACTCAGGTTATTCCAGTATATCTTGGATATCCTCCTCCATATACCAGACTTATCCAGTAAGGTTATCAATTTCCACAACAATATCCTAACCGAAATTTACCATTTATTGCAACCTTGGATTACCGGATTTGTCTCGGCTGACAAATTATCATATTTACTATTTTCCTTTTTGGTTGGAAATTCCCACCAAATTTCCCATTTATATTCTGAAATTTTAAGATAAATCAAGAGAGGACCCTTCAAACCATGCCATGACGTATCATCTTTGGTGTACATCCAATTCATTAATCGATGATTCCATTTGTTGTACAATTTTTTCAATGAACCTTAATTGGTTAAGCCACAAAATGGTACATTGAGTTACCACGAAATTCTTTTCACAATTTCAGCACCTTAGCCACAGCTTTCTTGACCCATTTTCAGTTACCCTTTTGTTATGATAATGGTACCGAACTTTTGACCTCAATAAAACACAATTTGTCTACATATATTTTCAATCACATCCATGAATGGAGACGTGGACGTCATTTAGTTAAATTTTTCATTCCAAGTCGGATTATGGCTAAATGGTTTACTAAATATTTACTTTCAAATGTTACTGAAGATTTTTCCAATGGATGTGTTATAACAAAAGAAAAATTCATTGCTCGTGCCCAATATATATACCTAGTTTACACATAGTCTGGCACTTTGTATGAAAAAATTATGAATTTGCCCTGCCCTGGTCAAATAACAACAAATCCTTCTAGCTCCCACACCGCAGTCAGTGTAGTCGGTTTTATTAGTACATATAAGATTAAAAATAAACATTCCAAATCTAATACTCTTATTATAAATTTACCCGACTCACCTAAAGGAAACTCTTCTCCTAAAAATGCTTCTGAAATCAACGTTGTAGATTCATCTACCAGTAAAAATAAATCAACCGGAGGTAAAAAGAAGGGGAATGATAAATCGAAACAGAACAATCCCTCGAAAGAGGAAACCAATAAAACCAAACCATATGACAAGAAGAAGAAACCTTGTTATCCTTGTTTAATTTGCGATGAATATCATTACACCAAGGAGTGTCGTTGAGGTAACTAAATTCGTCAAAGGTTCACCCACCCGGTTTTTTTGAAAGATCCATTTCCTCCTCAATATAGTAATATGATCACTCATAATTATTATTCTTCCATCTCATCAGCAGATATCATGATGATTTATTCTCAAGTTATGGTTGCTACGAGATCTCAAGATTAAGGATCTAAGGGTCCTACAAATGGAAACGATGTTGGTTCACCCAGTCAATATTCCACATCTATTCCTCCTCCTTTTGAACCAATACAGATTAAGAAACCTAGTTCTTGCATGGTGGTTCAACTGCCTCCTAAAGGTTTTCTTCTAAATCCATCTTTCAATCCAGATGCTTGAGCTGCTCATAATTACAACATTGTTGAAGATTTGGTTGTCACCTTCAGCAATGTCAGCCCTTGAAGTGTTGCAGACTTGTCCAGCACAAAGGAAATTAATTTTTTCGGCTATAGGATCTATTGACCCTTAGGATTCTAATCTAATTATATTCTATATATAAAATTATGTACCTATACTTCTGCATCAACTGGCATTCCAAATACCAGTTTTCGTCAAAACGAAACGAGTTTTTCACATGGTAATTGATGAAGGAGTGTCTATGTGTATTAGGTCTATTTCTTGTTGTAAATCCCTTGGTTCTCCAACAATCAATAAATCCCCCACGACTTTTCAAGCCTTCTATGGAAGAGGTTTTCTCCCATATGGGATTATTAATTATATACCTATAGAGATAGAAGGTAAAATGGTTGTGGTTGAAGTTGAGGTTGTTGATGCTCCACTTAACTATAACCTTTTACTCAGATAAATTTGGTCTTATGATATGTTAGTTGTAGTCTCATCATATTTTTGAATGATAATGTTTCCCCACAAAGGGAGAAATGTCAAATTCGACCAGCTATCTTACTATACTTCGAACCCTGCCTCTATAAGTAGTATCCCTTTTGTTGGAAATTCAATTACTCCATACGAATATGTTGGGGTAAGTTTTCTCAAGGATTCATCTCTGATGGAAAATTTTGCTATACTTCCACCAATTTTTCCTCATAATTTCGTCCATGTCAACATGATTACATCAAGTACATTTCCATCACTTAATCCTTAGATTGTGCCTTCAGAGTCTGAGTTGACCATATACAACAATGATATATTTCCATTGATATCAACTGAAATTTCAATTAAACCTGGAATTACTGAAATCATTCATATAGGCACTTTGTGCTTTCTTGATAAAATCAACACATATAAGACCCTATTTCAGGAATTTCGCGACATTTTTTCCTCATCCTATGAGGAAATTCTAGAATTGATCCCAGTATTGTGATTCATGAAATCAAGACATACCCAGATGCTAATCCTATCAGACAAATATTACGTCCAGTTCATCCACAGAAATTTGTTGCTATTAAAGTTGAGGTTGAAAAATTACTTAGAGAACATTTTTTTTACCATGTTTCCTTAACCGATTGGGTATCCATTACTGTTCCAGTGAAAAAGAAACATGGGATTATTTGAATATATGTCGATTATAGGGACATCAATAAATATTGTCCAAAGGACAATTATCCCACCCCTTACATCGACCAAATTGTCGACGATCGTGCCAAAAACAAAATATTTTCATTTATGGACAAATTTTTTGGGTATAATAAGATAAACATACTCTATGTCGATCAGTCCAAAAATTCGTTCATTTTTCCATGGGGAACCTTTTCCTATCACAAACTACCATTTATATTGAATAACATTGGTGCAACTTTTCAAAGAACCATGTCTTATACATTTCACGATATCAAGCATATTTTGCAACCCTACCTGGATGACTTACCAACTCATTCATTGAGATGGAAAGATCATCCTATGCATTTGAAATTTGTGTTCATTTGATGTAGGCATTACAATATTCATTTGAATTCACATAAGTGTGTATTTTTGTACAAACTGTGCAATTATTGGGATTTTCCATTTCTAAGGAAGGTATTCATGTCGATCCACTCAAGGTTGAGGCCATTATTAATTTTCCTCCTCCTTCCAATCTTCGCAAACTCCAAATTTTATAGGGGAAAGAAAAAAATTTACGTAGATTTATTCCTAAATACATCAAGCTAACTAAAGGTTTTACTCGACTTTTGAAAAAGTGCATCCCATTCATTTTGGATGAGCTTGCTAAAAAATCTTTTAATGCACTAAAAAATGCGCCTACTAATGCACCATTACTACATCCCCCTGATTATCATTAGGGTTAATTTTTGTATTTAGTTGCTTCTAATGCCACCATAGGCATGGTGTTAGTTCAATAAGACGAATGTGAAACTGAACATGTGATCTACTATTTGAGTAGGAATCTCACAACAACCAAAATAAAATATGCACATGTGGAGAAATTGGACTTGGCAACGGTTCAAGTTGTCCAATGTTTTCGTCACTACATACTTCTATGCAAAAAAACCGCGATTTCTAATTGCAACCCTATTATGTACATTCTGACTAAACATTTTCTAGGGGGTAAATAATCTAAATGGATTGTTATCATGCAAAAGTTTGATTTGGAATTCGAAAGATCTAAATCTAAGAATTAATTGGTATTTGTTGAATTATTATGTGACTTTCCCTATACTTAATCTGAAACCATGGCAGAGGATCATCTTCCTGATGTAACTCTGTTTCTAATCATTACTGTCGATCCTTGGTATGGAGATACCATTATATATCTTCAAACTCAAACTATTCGGCCTAACTTGTCACGAATTAATCATCGTAGAATCTGATACCAATCGCAGCAATATATTATTGTTGATGACACTATCTATCGTCATGGTGTTTTTTCTATCTTTTGACATTGTTTAACACACAAGGAAGCCAAGAAGGCATTAAATGATGGCCATTCTGGAGCGTATGATGGTCATATGTCTGGGTTTGCCACTGCCCAAAACATATTGTGTGTTGGCTATTTTTGGTTGTCACTCTTTAAAGATTATATAAATATAATTAGAAAGTGTCATATGTCAAATTTTCGATCATAATATGTGTGCTCCTTCAACTCCTCTTCACCCAATCATAGTTGTCGCTCCATTTGCTAAATGGCGCATTTATTTTCTTACATGTAATCCTCACTCAATCGAGGGGCATGGGTATATTATTCTCGCAGTATATTATTTTACGAAATGGGTTGAGGCAATGCCTACATTCCAGAATGATGGTGAAACCACAGCTATTTTCATATTCAATCATGTGACTGCTAGGTTTGGCATACCCCAATCCATCATTACGAACCATGGTAGCCACTTTTAAATTTTATGATGATCGAGCTTTCTACTCAACTCGGCTTGTGCCATGATAACTCTACTCCTTATTATCCGTAGTCAAATGGCCAAGTTGAAGTTGTGAACAAAATTTTAACCAATATGATCAAACGGATCGTCGGTATTCATAAACATAACTAGCATACCATGTTTGTTCAGCCTTGTGGGCATACCGTACCTCTGAAAAAACATTGACTGGTTTTACTCCCTTCCAACTCGTTTACGATTTAGAGGCAGTTTTGTTGATTGAGTGTGAAATTATGTCATTAAAACTAGTCATTGAGTTGTTTCCAACTACCTCTGTGAAGGAAGAACATTTTTTATATTAGCACAGCTATATGAAACTTGTCGTAACGCTGCACTAGCTAGTGAGGCTCATAAGAAACATGTTATTTCTTACATTAGGGGAATTTTGAGGTATAAAATGGGCCTCCTAAGAAAAATGTACAACCAAAAAATATATATATATAAGAACCAATAGGATTCAAGATGATGATGCCAACCATGGGAGGTGATTCACCATTTTTGAAGTAAAAAGGTAAAAAGATTAAAAGATAATAAAATAATAAAACTACTTTTTCAACTCGTATTTTCAACTTATCTCCCTAAGGTTTTACTCAAATTTCTAGAAATATTACTCGTTGGATGAAAAATTTAATTCCTCATCCATAGTACCCATGTTGCATACTTTCGATGGACCCTGCTACACGAAAAATGAGAAATACATAAAAAAATGTGATTGCAATCATGTTTTTCATGTATTTCTCATTTTTTGTGTAGTAGAGTCCATCAAAACTATTAAACATGGGTAATCCTTGGATGAGGAATCAAATTCTACATCCAAAGAGTGTTGTCACTCGAAATTTGAGTAAACCCACAAGGAGATAAGTTGAAAATACGAGTTGAAAAAATTGTTTTTTCTTTTTTCCCTTTAAAAATTGATGATGTAATCTAATCTTATTTTATTATTTCCACAGCTAGTTTATAATTTCCTGAGTCCTAGTTTAGACCTCAAAATTCCCCTAATGGTATGATAGAAACGTTAATCCTTGCATTTATTCGGAAATTGACCTAGCCTTGGTCTATGATCAAGCACTGATTTTCGATGGTCCTTACATTGTCAAAAGTGTATTACCTAAAGGGGCCTCTAAATTAGTTGATTATTATGGTGTCTCTTTAGGAGGGCCCACAAATGGCCTCTACCTAAAGAGATATTGTGCACGATTTATCTTATGGATATTCTTTGTACATTACTTATAGTTTTATGAGTGTTTGTTGTTGATTTACATTTTTTGTAATTTCCTACTTCTTTTCCTACTTGTCTTGAATTAATCTCGATTTTCAGATGTTGATGTTCCCTTAAACTTACATTTTCTTTGTTTATGGCGCTAATCGTAGTATGCGGAATTTGTCTTCTGCAACTTGGGTCATCTATTCACTCAATGATGAGTTACTTTCTATTCATGGGATATGTCGAGTCTGTCAAACAACGAACAACATAACATAATATAGTGAAGTCATTGAACTATTATCTCATGCCATCACATTTGGAATTCGATTTTTTATCGTTAGGTTATATTCGCAACTCATTGTATCACATTTAAATGGTTTTTATACAGTTAGATTTCATAAATGTTAATAATGTTTTTACGGGTCCGTCTCTTGGAAAGGAGGTTTGATTATATTGAATATCAACACATTTTAAGAAATTTAAACACATTAGTTAATGCATTGGCAAATCAAGTGTTAAATAGACATTTGAAAAAATTGTAAATAAAACAATATTTCATCCATATTGAACAAGATACTCTGAGAATAAAAGTAATTGTTCTCATTAGGTAAAATAGTTTGTAGAGAGTGTGTTACAAAAATATCATCCAAGTACATAAAGATATGTGGCCTTTATAATCCGAATATGTTGATAAAAAAATCATATTTTGGTCCTAAATGACTATCAACTATCCATGATGATGATCATGGTAGCAAAATATAGCGCGAGCCACTCGGCCCAACAGTCGCCTAATCAGTATTGGAACCCCAACCACGTGCCTCTGGTACCGGAGAGGAAAGCCATTGGCCCCTGTCTCTGGGATATCTATAGTAAGCATCTCCAAGTTGTGTTCCAACTCGGTCAAAGCCTTTGCTACATCTAAATGTGGTACTAAAATTGCTACATGATGGTCTCCTTGCTTGTCAAATCATCATAGCTCTGTTGGTCGAGTTGGGCCCACATCTGCATTAGCATTTTGACAATTATCTTTGGATGTTAAAAACAAAATAAAAATTTAAAAACATAAAACATCAAAATGAAAAAATTTTACCTAAATCCCCCCACTGCATTCCAATTGGGATTGGTATATCTAGATCGCCCCTATAGTCCATCCCTGCATATGGGAATTCTTCAATCATGAAAATCTAGCTTCTCAGCCACAAAAAAAAAATGAGTATATCTCACAATCAGACCACCATCGCCGCCATGGCAAGCCATCAACAAAACCCACCTCAACATGCGTGAATCTCTGGGTCATGTCTCATCAACAAGAATCTGTTGTGGGATGAGGAGTGGAATCCTCTCTAGGGAAAATGAAATAAGGATGGCGCCATAACTGAATTTCTTCAGTTTTCCCTCCTTTTCTCTAGTAAGTTGAACTTTTGTATTGGCAACCACTCCTTTGCACTAGTTGAAAATGGTGGACTCCAAAAACTCAACTAAAATCTGAATCTGGGCCTTTGTGGCCATGTGAGGTGTTCCACTACCACACAATTTGGTGATTGTGAAAGCGATAGTCCTCAAATCAAGTCATTGGATAGTTTTGATATCTATCCAGCCATCCTTAAGCACTGAATTAAGGACACAATATCATCTTAGGTACGAAGCAGTAGTTTCCCCACCTAGTTTCTGGCCCCATAAAGTAATGTCATTTCCTCTACGGGATAGCCCAGTCAAAAATTACATGTCATTGGCATCAATGGTAAGGTAGTGATCACATATGATAAAACATTGTTCCTAGATATCCCACGCCCTCAACAACCATTTCATGAGCTCTAACTGAGCTTTCATTCCTAGAATGACCCAAAATTTGTAGAGACCACAATTATTTAGAGCTTGCAGAGTGCTAGGTGATTTAATTGCTAGTTAAATCCCTGTCATTTAATTTTTTAACCCGAGGTTTCATAAACTAATGAGGTATACATGTACTATATGTACTAGGTGGTTATATTTCAGATTAGATTAATCTAATGCAATTAAAACTAATTACAAATGAAATTAAATAAATCTAATTCGAACCAAATCAAACTAAATATAAAGAAATTGAAATCACACTTGCATGAAATAGAAATCACTCGTGCAGAATTGAAATCACTCTTGTAGAATTACATAAATAAAATAACTCCACAATTGCATAATTGAGATCACTCCACACTTGCATCATTGAAATCACGCCATGCTTAAAGGAAAAGCACACTTGCATTATTGAAAACATGCCATGCTTGCATAATTGAAATCACACTACTGAAAGGAAAATCACACTTGCATGAAATAAAAACACACTTGTTGAAAATAAATGAAATAACAAAACTATACCATGTTACCAATATGTGCAAATTGTGATTGATGGGGGCCCTCCATGCCTCAGCAAGAACACAAAACAACTATCACATCTCAAAGATCAAAGTAGCAGTATATTTCATAAAATGAAGTTACAAGATATTACAAGAATTCTCTCTCCTCACTTTACAAATCACATCTTGAATGGAACTTGGAACCTCCAACTATAAACTAGCCACTAGCTACCTCTAACCTCTAATAACTAACAATTTACAACTTACTACACCACCTACAATTTACAACCCTTTGTATGAAGGGTGCACTCCTATTTATGAAAAAATTAAGGATAACTATACAATAAATACAAATCCTCGAATCTCTCATAAATCCACATTTATCTCTTGTGGTTACAACCAATCTCTTAAAAATGTAAGATACATATCCTCTCAAATTTTTCTTATCCATGATTCTTCTCCTTTGAATGTTCTTAGCTTAATGATCCATATATTCTTCAAATATTTTACAAATCCTCATGAGTTGGAATTTGAAATTCAAACTTGTAGTTAGAATTCCAAGTAGGACCCTTCTAGAATCTCCAAGTAGGCCTACCATATCATAGAAATTATACCAGTTTTATGTATATATGAAAACATGTTAATTTTATAATATTTAATCACAAATTCACTTAAAATACTTAAAATAAATTACTTTGGAAAATATAATGCTAAACATATATTATCATGAAAATGGTTACTTAATGTAGGGTTATGTAGCTATGGAATTATGGAATGAGGGTAAAATGATGGAAATGTGGGTAAAGGTGGATGACATTTTGGAGACCCAACATACCCCCTCCCCCCCCCCAACTGAAGATGTTGCATGTCCTCATGCAACTATTGCATTGATTTTCTTAATCATAAGATAATCTTATGGAAATGTTTTGCTTTTTATATGAGCTTTGATTTTGTATTGATTCTCTATTAACTTTTCATTATCATATCATTTGATAACTTATTCTTTTTGAAAAGTGTACTTTGAAATCATTTGATTGCAATATTTTTTTAATGGTTGGTTCTTGTGTGACAACCAAAATTTTTTAGTATTAGTTCTTGTGTAACAATACTTCTCTTATTTTTGTTGCATCAAAATACTTGAAAACATTGATAATTCCTTTTTAAGTTCCCATAGTCGATGTGAGCCATTTAATGTGCTCATCAATTGATCATTGCAAAACATATAAACTTTTTGGAATCAAAATGTAATAATAGTTGATTGGGAAAAATATGTTGGTTAGGATGAAATTAAATGTGACATGTGTCATGAAATATGAATATCCCTTCCCCCCAACTTAAGGAGTTTTTAGTTTTCTTTCAAATGAGAAAGGAAATATGAATGTGGTGAGGGATTTTCCAAAATCACAATTTTAGCATTTAAGGAATTCCATGATTAAAGATCAGAAAACAACATACCTTCACATACCTCAAAAGTGGACAAGCTATGTATATCGAAGAGTGTGGTTTTTTCTGCTGTATCATGGAATGTGAAGTAAAGAATATGATCTTGCTTCTTATTTCTCTTGGTTGTATGAATAGAGGATGATATTGGAATATTTATTTGTATGGCTGTTGAATTGCCTCTTGCTACAAACTGTTGAAATCACGTAGTCTTCAATTGTTCCCACTCGATGGCATAATTCTTATCTATGTGAATATATGTGTCAATGTCTAACATAGAAAATAAATTGTTGGATTACTGGCCATTAATGAATTCCATTAACCAATACGAGACTACTCACCATTGGTGTCAACGAGAGTTAAGATGCCTAAGTACATATTACTAGGTATGAATAGATGTGTCATAGTCGAGCCACCTAGAAGCTCTGATAAACAGGTGACATCGATGTATTCACATTGTTTATTGGTGAGAGAACCTGCCATTAAAGCATGAAAACCTCAAGGTACTTTATAGGTCTCTAGTCTTGATCCCAGAAGATGTGTCGGATTCAATGGGTCAAAACTTGTTAGAAGGAAGGCCTTAATGAATCCTCCATCATCTAACGCAAGTATACAATAATAATTTGAAGGACTATAGATGAAACAATTGGACTAAAGCAAGGTTTATTCGACAAGAAGGAAAAGGAAAATGGGGCGAATCATCTTTGCAAGGGAGCTTAATGAATTTATTTTTGGGAAGGGTGAGTGAAAATGATGCAGGAAAGTATGAAAATTGCGAAGGGAAATGAGTTTTTTTGGTAGTAGGGAGATGGAAATTTATGGATCGACTGTATGCTCAGAATGAGTAGCAATGGTAAAATTGATATATTTTAATAGCAATGGTGTAATGGATCTGATTTAACATGAAATGATCATGCAACAAACTTGGCCTTTGAAACGCACTTATGCACATAGTGATCTTCTTTCATTGTCCTGAAACATGCAAAAACTTAGCACTTTTCTGCAATAAAATGTAAGACTATCGAAAGAGAGAGGTTATCAGTCTCTCTTAATCTGATATATACACAAAAAATCCAGAAATAGTACTAATAAAACAAGTTCAAGAAACAAATTCAAGAAAAATTAAATGCACTTTTACATGTTTCTTACCAATTTTGAGCTTGAGACCTCTTCTCCATACACTTAATGCTTCATCAATAGACCATAAACCAAATTTATATAAGCTACTCAATTGTTTTGATTATGCAGCCACGTCAATTCTGCAACTACCAAAAACAATGATCGTTGCACTGCCTTACCACTTTACAACCTGCAATTAGACTCAGATGATGGTTTTTTTAATTATTGCAGTTGGGTTTTTAATATTTGCAAGGTTAAAATGTAGGTCTAATTTTTTAACTGCATTTTTCGTTTTTATTTAGCGCTCCACCCTTGTCCATGATCCCATGGATCAAGAAAATTCTCAAAATTCAAAATGTGTGGATCCGCTTAAAACAAAATCCAACGCATATATCTTGTCGTTTTGAATCCAACGCAATTAGTTTCACTGAAATTCGACTTCGAATGCTCTCGAAATCTTGTTCTAGTCGTTTTATGAAACAACGAAAAAAATGAATTTTGGCTTGTAGGAACGATCAGTCAGCAATATGTACATTGATTGGGAGTATGACTTGGCATGCTAACTAAACCTTAATTGGCCAACGAATGGTTAACACTTGGCATCGGTTGATTGGTTGAAATGTGGTTAATTTTGATTGGTTAACGGGTTTTTTATGGTGGCCCAATGAGGAGGTGCCACGTGGGCCAACCATTGGTTGCCACGTGGCCTCCTCATCGTGGGCTAAAATTTATGTGAGTATGAAAGAGCCTCCACAATAATTGAACCCAAGACCTATTTCCAACAACCAAAGTGCTATACCAACCGAGAAACATTATTACTTGTTAAAAATAACAACCCAAATTGTATTTAAGGTTTAAATGTCATGTGTTTGGGGAAAGGGGTCGGTAAAGCCCTAGCTTTCGGCACCCAATGTGGTCGACCACGTGACCATATATTTTGGAATTGGGGTCTATTTTTATCCATCCTACAAATTCGTTCGTCGGTCGGGAAGGCCAGATTTGCACATCGTTCCCATTTTCTGGGCGCACCGGTCGGGTTTGGGTCGAATTGTAGGCTTATTAACAACAAAATTAGAGAAAAACTTGAAACAGTCATATTTTACTCAATTTTTGGCCAAATGAGGTGCAAAAATAGTCAAAACAGGGGTTTTCAACAGTGATGGATCCATTGGAGACATTATTTTTTTGTTTGAGCCTTCTACAAGCCTATAATTATACCTTTGATTATGAATTTCGATCTCTTATCCAGTTTTCATTGCAAAGATTTAAAACTAATTTTGTTCAATTGTCTTTTATGTTCTTCCAAATCGCAAAAAGCGCAAGAAGAGATCATACTCAACAATATTTACACCCTTTATTCAATTGGAATGTGAAATTTAAAAGACAAAGAAAAAGGATTTGATCTCTAAATTTAGATTGTGGCTCTCAAAACTCTTATTTGTTCTTATTCTTCTCAAATATTCCTTCTCTTTCTACATCTTCCTGCAAATGATTAGTCATTTGGGTGGATCTTACTGCATCACCAAAAAAAAAATTGCAAAAACAATTAAATCCAAGTTAAAAATATTAAAAACAACATCACCAAAACTTGGTTTTATTCATTAATTATATCCTACTCTACTTTACTGGAAATAGAAGAATTGATGAAGTGTATGCATATTTCTAGTGTAACCATGTGCATAGTAAGATTAAAATATATATTCATGCTTAAGTTAGAAAAATATGCACTAAAAATCATCAAAGCATGAAAGACCAATTGTTTAGATAATGCAATCAAGAAGTAAAGAAGGAAGAACATTCTTCAAACCCTTAGTTTCCTGTGAATTAATCCAACTAGTTGATAATTCCTGTTACACACACAAATTAGTACAATTTTTTATTTTATTTTTTTTTAATTTAATATGCAAATTATTTTGATATGATTTTAACTATGCATCTAAAAATGAATGCAACTATAATGAATTTTATAAACTTCAAAATAACCACCTATGTATACCTCCCCGGCAATGGCACCAAAATGCTGGGTGATTTAATTTTGAGTTAAATCTCTATCATTTAATTTTTCAACCTGGGGTTTCGTAAACTGGCGAGGTATACTTGTACTATATGTACTAGGTGGTTATCTTTCATATTATATTAATTTAATGCAATTAAAACTAATTACAAATCAAATTAAACCAATCTAATTTGAAACAAATCAAACTATATATAAAGAAAATGAAATCACACTTGCATAAAGGAAATCACACTTGTATGAAATTGAAATCACTCTTGCAAAATTGCATAAATAAAATCACACCACACTTGCATAATTGAGATCACTCCACACTTGTATAATTGAAATCACACCGCGCTTAAAGGAAAAGCACAATTTCATAATTGAAATCACACTGATGAAAGGATAAGCACACTTTCATAAAATAAAAACACACTTGCTGAAAAGAAATGAAATAACAAAACTATACTATGTTACCAATACGTACAAAGATGTGAAAATTGTAGTTGATGGTGGCCTTTCATGCCTTAGCAAGCACATTGAACAACTATCACATCTTGGAGATCAAATTGGTAGTATATTTCATAAAATGAAGTTATAAGATATTACAAGAAGTATCTCTCCTCGCTTTACAAATCACATCTTGAATGGAACTTGGAACCTCCACTATCAACTAGCCACTAGCTACCTCTAACCTCTAACAACTAACAATTTACAACTGACTACACCACCTACAAATTACAACCCTTTGTATGAAGGGTGCACTCCTATTGACGCAAAAATTAAGGATAACTATACAATAAATAGAAATCCTCAAATCTCTCATAAATCCACATTTATCTCTTATGGTTACAACCAATCTCCTAAAAATGTAAGATACGTATCCTCTCAAAGTTCTCTTATCCATGATTCTTCTCCTTTGAATGTGTTTAGCTTAATGATCAATATCTTCAAATATTCTACAAATCCTAATGAGGTGGAATTTGAAATTAGAATTTGTAGTTAGGAGGCCAAGTAAGACCCTTGTTGGGTGGCTTAATTGTCGGATTAAACCTCTCAATATTAATTATCAATCCGGGAGTCGTAAACGTGAGTTGTACTGCGTATTGGCTCAGCTTAATGGTTAGAGTATAAATATATTCCTTTGTAATGTTAAACTAGATACTGGAATGAAACACACATTTGCTCGCAAATAAACAATCTTGAAAATGAAACTTATTGAATTAATTCCTATCAAGCAAAATCCATACTGCAATTAAACTATAAGGAAATTCAAAGCAATTCTAAATCGTATGACATTCTCGCAATCACATTCTAATTTTAAATCTCCTATGATAACTTGAAAACTTTAATCTATTAACTCCTCTCACTAACTTGAAACTAAACTGGAGATAACAAAAAGAACACACATTATCCTAATAATAAATTCAAACCTTAAACTAACTAAAACTACTCTTTGTAACAAGTTTAATATTCCAAAATAACAAAAGAAACAATCCTAACTATTGCTAAAAGAAAACTATTTCACTTCATATAAAATAACACTTCAAAAACCTATTAAAAATCACATTACAAATAATCTATAATAAACCTTCAATTTAAATATTTTGATCTAAATGAAAGAAATTATTCAAAAATAGACCTACTTCAAAATCAAATCATCACATTGCATTTAAACTTGATATCTCTACCTAATCAAATCCACACTCAAACTTGCTCACATACGGAAATTACTACACTACGAAAAGAAGAATAAAAAATAAATCTAATTATTAACATTAAATCAAATGACTAAACAACTTAAATGAACATTAAATCTGCAACATTCAAAGAAATCATATTATGGAAACTTTGAATTAGTATTCTAAAATGACCATATTAACACACTGAAATCCAAAGCATCTAAAATATGTTATTATTCAGAATTCATTATAATAAACACTCACACATTCCACTCACGATCATCGTTGTCTTATTTTTAACAAATTCGTTTATCAGTGAAAACTCACTTAACAATTATAAAACCAGATTCTAATCGATCTTACGGAAGTGAAAGGTTTAAGTGCAGAATGAAATGATGATTCTGGAATCAATCTCGCAACCTTCAAACGAAAATTATATTTATAATTTAAAATCTATGATATCTATGATTCTATCCACCTACAGGGCTTCTCTCCAGTGGTGGTGGGCCCTTACCACTCCTGGAGCAAGCCTAGATTAACCCAATCTACCTCGAGAAATCGTAGCAAACCATAATACGTAAAAAAAACGATGGAGAAAATTATATATTAGAATTCAAAATTCAAATGGAAATACAACATTAGCCACTGCGCCTATTACAATCCATTCGGTCTGCAAATTCGATGCTATGGTTCTACATCTGAGCAAATCGAATCTGCTTTTTTTCCAATTGAAGGAAGGACTACCTATCCATCTAATTGATCGACTCTCCCTCGCTTTATCTCTCCTAATTGATCGACTCCTAATTACATCCCAGAAAATTCCTCACCTCATATTTGAAAATTTTGTTGAATTTAATTTAGAATATGTGAGGCTTATGTCCTTCCACAACAGATTCGATTTAACAAACTTTGTAAAAAAAAAGGGAAACCCAGTTCAAAACAGTTGCAATTCGATTCGAAGAGGCATTACTTCTAGAAATTTTGCCAACGGATTCAGACTCTAACGACGAAATAAAAGTAACTTGAGGCTATCCAACCAAGTCTTGTTCAAATTTGTTCTTCGTTCCAGACTTTCTTTGATTTGGCTCGAAGCGATCTAGGACCACCATCCTTCAAATATGTCACCTGAAAGTTTGGGGTTTTAACTTTATTTGGCTTGATACAGTTGTCGTTAAAAGCGAAATGTGCAGTAGCATCAAATCTTATGGTAAAAATCCCATGATTGGCGCAACGACAAAATATTCCCTGTAATATGTTTTTCTTCCCTTCTCTATGTTTAATCTACACAGCTACCTTTGTTGGCATGATGCAAGAGCTGTGTGGCCCTTTTTTGTCGGTTGTCCAAAACTACTAGTGATCAGGAGCCAACTAGTCAAAGCTTGAGTCGACGATGCATTTGCCTTTCCTCATCGGTGGAGTCGATATTATGATCTGATTGGGTTTTTAACCCCATTCAACATCACTTACACAATCGTAATCAAAATCATAAAACTCCCACATGTTGTCATAATCATCATCTAACATGTTGCAACTAGAATCAGAATAATAATCATCATATGAGTTGTAACCATCATCATAATAATTGTTCACCACCGAGCCCTTGAGAGTCTTTAGTTTACGACATTTCTTGACCAGGACCAGGGAATCATCCATAGAGACATTCCAACAGCCTCGGATATCCAGGTGTTCCAACTCCTTGCACATGCTTAGAATAGCCTCCATGCCTGCATTCGTAAGTAGTCCATAAGCCAATTCCAAATTCTTCAAGTGAGACATATGTTCAGCAATAGCAAAGGCCTCGTCATCTATTGGAAATTGACCGAGAGTGCCCTGTGGGTGCATATTCCTACTCAAATGTGTGAGGGCCTTGCAAAGGCTTCCCGCAGCTCGGTGAAGAGGAAGTCATCTTCTTACAACAGCTGATATCCAAGTGGGTTATGGTATGCATAGCATCGAATCTAAACCTGAAATCTGGTCGTGTTATGAAGGTCTTTATTAGTTCAAAATCAAAGACACTTTGTAGTAGCTCCATATAATCAGAAACGGGGTCAACAACTTCTATAGTAAAACTGCCAGGCTGAACTATGGAACACATAGAGTTAATATGTATGCTTCTACTCGGAGTAATTCTTGCAAAATGGCCATGCATGCAACCATACAAACCATATATAGATGCAGCACTTGTTTCAAGGCAAGGATTCTGATTGCTTGTAGAAAAACCAGGACTCGTGGAACTTGCGTGCATGCTGCTACTATGGCAAGTTCTTCCATTATGAAAGTTACTATTCATATGTTTTTTGGATGAGCAAGACCCGAATTGATTTAATACGTTTATGTTCATAGATGGTTTTTAGTGGAATATTCCCCTGACGATAACTCCTTCACGAAGCCGAATTTCGCCAAACGGCTTTTGGGTTATATGAAACATGGTGCTCTGAACAAAACCCACGTCTCAGAATTTAGATATTCTACTTCATTTGGTCGCAAATTTTATATTTTAACCTATAGAAATTCAACTACCCAGCTGTTGTTTTTATGCATTTGGTGAATTTGTACTCAAATGCATTCCTGCACCGAACCTTCCTGCAACCAAGAAGCAACTTATTAAAAACACTCATCAAATTAACTAAAAAAAGAATTTATAAATTAATAGCTATTGTTTCTAAATTCCTCTAATTAACAACATAATGGATTAATAATGATTAAAAACACGAGGTACAAGTATGTATTTATTTGATAAAAATCGTAAAAATTTGACAAAGATGCAGCTCAACAACCCTTCTAGAATCTCCAAGTAGGCCTACCATATCATAAAACTTATACCACTTTTATGTATATATGAAAACATGTTAATTTTATAATATTTAATCACAAATTCACTTAAAATACTTAAAATAAATGACTTTCGAAAATATAATGCTAAACCCATATGATCATGAAAATGGTTATTAATGTAGGGTTATGTAGCTACAAAATTACAAAATGAAGGTAAAATGATGGAAATGTAGGTAAAAGTGGATAACATTTTGGAGACCCAACACAGAGTTGTCGGATTATCAATAGCTTCTGCATCAGGAGTTTCATATTCTCTCTCTCTCCACTCCAACATGGTTGCTCAAAATTCCTAAATTTGACAATTTAGGAGTGTTAGAACATCGATTGAGAGACATTTGTGACTTTTGGGGTGCTCTTATTTATTTTTAAAAGCCCTCGGCACCTTGCGCATATTTTCTTTATAGACAGCACATTTGCACAGTTTATCAATAGAAAAACCACATAAATTGTATGTTTCAATGTGTAAGAAATGACCGGTATGCGCAACCCTAATGAAGGAATATCACGCACACTCGTGGGCAGATTTTTGAAATTACAACATCCCCAATAAATCAAGCCAAAGCTTGAAAATGAATTTTAAACGGATGAAATGCAAGATGTAGAAGAGATTTATTACATGGAGAACCAAATCAGTCTAAGTTTCGTGGTAAAAACCCTTTCACTACTCTCAAATTGGTTTAAAAACTCAAATGGTAAAAAATGAATTACTTTTTCAACTTTTATAAGTTTTTTGGTGAAAAAAATAAAATTTTTAAAAAGTCAATTTTAGATATTTTTTACCATAATTTTGAGCGGATGTGATGGTTATGTGTTCTGTGAAGAATACAGGTTACGATGTAAAAATTGATCATTTTAACTATGAGTAAACTTTTATTACTTTTTCGGACTCTTGAAAAATACGAAAAATAAAAACTACGGAGTTCTCTTTTAAGCCATTTTCAGACTCTCTAAACATGAAAAGATTGTCGAGTACTTAACTATTCGAACTTGTAAAAATAAATGAACAGATGTCTATTCAGTATAAATTTACCCCTTTTACGGACTGAATTGAACTATTTATGAAAAATGTATACATTGATTAAACATGGTCAATAGAGTTCTCTCATGAATCATTTTATACTTTTTCGGGTTTGAGGGACTAAATTTACGAAAAATAACATTTGGAGTTTACTTATGTTTTTATTTTGACTCCCTAAAAATTAAAAACACTGAGTTTTACTTTCTTTGGGCTCGTCAAAAATCTACATTGAAATAACTAAATGAGTTTTTTTTTCATGTATTTTCAAACTCCTTAATCATGAAAATGACATCGAGTTAACCCTACATTGGACTCATAAAACTAAACAGTGCAGGACTCGTCAATCATGACGAGACCAAACCACTCCTTCTTAGGGTTCATAAAATATACTTCGGAGGACTCATTTGAAGGATGAGCTTACATGACAAGTAAATGTTATCCTCCTCAGCCTTGACAAAAATAAAGAGGTATTTGCCAGTAATGGTGGGGGTAAATTGGGAAAAGCTATTCATGTTTTCATTCATTTAAAGGAAATATGTCGCTCTAGAACATGACACTCTGCCACACTTGTGTCCGTGTTGGGTAATCCATTTGTCTTACATTTAATCAAACCTCATTGAAAGTCTTTAGTTGGTTTTGAGTATTATCGTTGCGTCAAATGTTTCCAATTAAATTTTCATGTTTCCATGTGTTCAAGATAAGTTCAACATCAGTTCATGTTCATTTGCAAATTTTAGCCCCCATTCACATTGGCCATCCTTGAGTCAGTCCTTGCAAAATGGTTCTTCAAAACTTGACATGAAGTTTCGTGTCATAAGCCCTCCAGTGACGGATCGCTTCCTATTGACTTTAGCACATTATCTAGGAAGTTGATCTAGAAACCGTTTTCAGTACCTTGAGGCCTGCATGCCTTAATGGCAGGTTGATGCAGGGGCATTAGGATCAATAAAACACTTTGTATCTAAGTAGACATAGGGGGTCTCATGATTTTAAATTCTCATGTAGTTATTAGTAATTTTGAATAAAAAGTGAGGAATTGTAAATGTTATCTAACTACAGAGAACATGAGAGAAGATTATTAGTTAGGAATGTGAAGATACAGTCGATTAGGAGCAGTTTCAGTTATTTTATGGATTTTGTCTAAAATTAGGAATTTGAGAATTTTAAGGGTTTGTCGAGCTGTAAAGGAACCTGAATCGATTCAGGTCATCCTTTTGTATAAGTGAAAGCATGAAAGATAGAATAGGGGTTCAGAAGGAGAGAACTAGAGAGTTGTGTAGAGTAGAAGGTCGTAGAATAGAAGATCTAGCCAATATAAGGAGGTTTTGTAAGTAAATTCAGTTGTGCATATAAAAGGAATTGTTTCAGCATTATATGAATGTTGTTGATTTAACTCTGTGTAATTGAGCCCTGTGTGTATTTCAATTGGACTTGCAATTTGAGGGAATCGATCACTGAAAGGATCGATTCCAGCAAAGTAATTAATTATCGATTTCAATTTATATATGAAAAGTTAGACACATTCCGAATTAAATTGAATCATTGCTTGAAGGAGGTCCAATCCTCTTAAACTTTTGAGTTTATGGTATATTGGCGGAATTGATAAAATCCGAAGTGAGTTGTTTCATGGGACTGCGCAGTTAATTTAATGGTGTGAACCGTGTGAGTTGAACATAGAATCGAATGGATCGATGTTAGTGAATGAGACGTTTTTTCACATAGTATTCAGTGAAAAGAGAACTATATACTATGTTGTATATATATATATATATATATAGTGAAGGAAGACCCGACTTTGAAGCCACAAAGGAAGGGATCTATTGTGTTCATAAAATATGAGTTTAATTTCTTTACCAAGCATGAGGGAGACAAAAATTGGCGCAGTAACATGGTAGCAGAGACCGCCGAATCAAAACAACGTTAGAACTGTTAAGGGGTAAGCGGAATTGTGAGTTGAAGTTGGAACAGAACCTCGAGCCGACAAATGGAACCGTGAGGAGAACAGTGAAACCAGAGTTTGAAGACCGATGGGTTTCGCGTGATTGAAAAGTGGTAAATGGTATTTGAAAAAAAAATGCAATATATGTCTTCGTCTGACACGTGGCTGTGAGTGGTTTTCGAAAACCATTTTTTCGCATTTTTTTTTAGCATTAACACTCGGAGATAGAAAAAACATGATATTCATTATGGTCGTTTGATCTGGATCGAGGGAGATTTGATGACAATCGCATTTCAAGTTGTGGGGTCGATAATGCGAAGGTAAACCATGTATATTGTAGGCCCGAACAGATATTCTAATTAAGTTTTAATGTTGAGTGGAATGCGCGCCGAATAGGTATTAAAGTGTATGGTTTAATATATTTGATTCACATTTCGTAAAGTGGGTCTTGGAATATCTAAAGGTTTATTAACGATTGGATTGGTGTCATAGTATATGTGGGGTATATATATATATATGGCAATATATGTTATGTGATAGAAGCGAACCTTGAATGAAATGGATTATGTGCTGGCACATATTAAAGTTTAATACTTGGGTTCAAGCATTAGCATCATATTGAGGGTTCGAGCTCCTGAACGGCGGTAAGGTTATAAAGTCGTGGACGATTATATAAAGACTCTTATTATGGATCGAACGTTTTAAATATAAAAGGAAGCGTTTCGTGAGTGTTTAGAAGAGAAAGTCATAGACCCGATATTTGACAAATTGTGGCCATATCATACCTTCGGTTTTTATAAAAAGAAACTCAGATTTCCATAAAGTGAGAGCACCCTTGGGATTTAATCCAACAGTGGATTAAGGTAAAATCAAATATAATTCTATTTCAATAAATTGGGTTATAATAAGGTTTTCATTTGAAGATGAAAGGTAAATCTTCCGCCTATATTGCTAGGTTTGCCCAGATTTAAAATTATTTGGGTAAAACTAGAAGTGCATTATTATTATATACATAGAGATTGGAGATTGAAGGTAGCCCAGGCATTATGTGGTATCAAAGCTGGAATAGCTATTTTGGAATTTAATTTTGGGATGCATGCTTGATAAGAGCAGTGAGGAAAAGTTGAAGTTTTAATCTGTTTAACAGTGATTGCAGAGTGATTATTTATGTAGTGCATGTGTTGAGAGGATGAAGGATAGCTCTGTTTGATTTTGTAATTAAATCTGAAGGTATGGTGAGAAAGTGGATCAGATTCTGAAATTTGATATGCAAAGATATACAGGGTTGCAGTGAACAAGATTTGCAGAAGTGAATGAAGAACAAGATCATGCAGGGATCTTGCAGGTAAGATAATTTTAAATCTGATTTGAAATTGTAATTGCAGAATTGTGGTTGCAAAAAGGTGAAGACAGAGTTTGATGGTGGAGGCAGTGAACTTGATATTCAGCTAAAGGTTGAATAGGGAGGACAATTGCAGTGTTCTCAAGAGAAGGTGAGTTGATGAGCAGTGTTTAACTCTGGTTTGAAAGATTGTTTGCAAAATTCAAATTGCAGACAATTGAAGAATCTCAGCAAAGGCAGATCACAGCTTTGAGAGCAGTGATAAAAGAGTCCAGCAGAGGATTCTCAGTGAAGAAGAAAGTGTGGCAGAACCTAGAGAATTCCCAACAGAGGTTGGATGAAGGAAGAAAATATGTGTTCTTGAGAAAAGCTGTAGAGTGAAGCCTAGAGAGAGCAGAAGAGAGTGCTCAAAAGGTTCCAGCAGATAGGGGACCAGTACTTGCCAAAAGTCCAGATCCGGAGGAAAGGATTGGTGAGGTGAGTTGCAACAAGAGAGTTTGTTGTTGCAGAGGCTTAGTGCAGCTTATGAGTGGAGAACTCATGGAAGATAAAATGGATACTGATCGCCATAGCATAGATTGCAGAGGTTCTAAGAGAGGCCACAACAGAAGAGTGAGGGAAAATGCCAAGGAAAATGGCATGAGGAAGAAACTCATTGATGAAGAGTATTGGAAAGAGATAGTTGAGACGATAGAGTAGTTTAATAAACTGGAAAAGAGGATTGAGGAAATCGGGAGAGTTGGTTGGCTCATGAGGAAGAGAGTGAATTGGCAACCATTACAGTTAAGGTTGAGGCAAAAGGATATTGCCTTACTCAAGGAAAAACTCAAGACAACTGAGTTGAGAAGAGAAGTTTCTGCTTGTGAAGCATAACAAAGTACAGATGAAGAATGGAGATCTGCAAGAGATCTTGTGATGCAGGATGAGGACTTGAGGTAGCAAGAAGGTTGTCTCGCTGAAGAGGAAATCACTAATGATTTCCTTAGTTATTGGACAAGTCCATATCAGTTGGATAATGTAAAGACTTGTATTTGTGAATCTGACAATTGTGAGGTGATGACAGGTTCTACAGAGGAAGAGGAACTCAGAGTTCTTGAGTCAAGGATGGAAATTGAAGATTCCACATGCAGACCTGTTCAAAGAAAAGTGCTTGAGGAAGAAACTAGGACTGAAAAGTCTTGTGATTTTGAAACTAAAGAGTTGTGTATTTTTGCACGTACATCACAAGGAGATGAACAAACTTTAAAGTTTGTTGAAGAGGAGACATTGAATCTGAAATATGTTCAGATCAATGTTGAGATAGTAAGATCTCAGGAGGAAGACATGGAGACAAAGAAGTCCAATGAGGATATTCAGTAGAATATTGAAGCAGAGAGAGAAGGACCAGCTGATGATTGGTCAAGAACAAGCAGAGGTATAAAAGGTTGTGTGAGGTTCCCAAAGTCTACTCCAATTGAAGTTGTTGAATTGTATAGGAGGTTGGATTTTCAAAGAAGAGAATTGGAGAAGCAGAGGACCTATGCACAAGATAAGTTGTTGAAGAAGAAAGGCAGAGAAAGTGTCATGAATGACAATCAGAAAACAGAGGATAAGGAAATGATTCAGCAAAATGAAGGAGTTCATTTTGGGGAATCACAGCAAAAGAACATTCATGAAGTAGGTGATGGAAAGAAGGAGAGACTAGCTGACAGTCTCATGAGGAATGCAAATCAGCGTACTGAGATACTGACAGAGGATTTAGAAGGGAGTTCAGAACAACACACTGATGTGTTGTCAAAGGAGGAAGAGGTATTGAAACCTTGTGATTTTAGTGTTGATGATTCATGTGTTAATTATGCAGGCAAAGAGGAAGAACAGCAAATGGAAACTGTCAGAGAATTGAATGAAGGAGAAACTATGTTGGCTAAAAACATAGTGAAGAGTCATCATTCTAACATGGTGATTGGAGCAGTGAAGATAACTTTGGCAGCTGAGAAGAAAGACAGTGAAGAAGTTCTGAGTCTTGAAACAGACTTGGAAATGCTGAGGGAAGGTTTGGTGACTGGGTCATCAAATGAGGCTTTTGAGTCTTGTGGTTTTAAATTGATAATTTGCTTATGTGTACAGGTGATGTAGAAGACAATCCATCACTTGGAGTTGTCTTGAAAGATGAAAAAATTTTGCAGAAGAAATAAGATGAAACATTCATGCAGAAGTTTGTCACTGTTGGTGACAGAGAAGAATTGGCTTGTCTAGATAGCCAAGAGCAGACTGTGAGGCAGATTTTTAAAACTTCTACAACAATGAAGGATCATAATTCCATTCTGATAGAAGATGAAGATACAGTGGTTGAAGGACTTGATCTGATTGCCAAAATCAATCAAGATAATGAAAGGTAATTGCTGAAGATTTCCCAAAAAGAAGAAAAAGATGTTGATACTGAATTACAGCATGCTGAAGATGTGAAACAAGTACAAGAGAGATCGCTGAAATGTTTGATAAGAACAATTAAACAGGAGATTGCAGACACTAGAATGAAATTGCCTAAAGCTGTGAAAGAAAAATGGGCAGATACTAGTTTGACAAATTTGATTATGTTTATTAGTATGCTGAATGAGTATGTTACTGTAGGTGGAAAATTAGTTTATGATTTGTTTTCTAAGAGTGAATTTTCATATGATGAACAAAGGAAAAATGTTGCAGAGGGACAGGAAGTTTAGGAGGCAGCAACACCCATGGTGGTAGCAGGCGCAACATGGGGCATGATCTGCAAAAATCAAAATAATTACAGCAACAATATTGGCAGCGACAGGAATTGAAAGCAACAGCAGTGGGCAAGGAAATTTCTAGCTAGAAGATAAGTTGGACATAGAGATTGAATGCATCAGAACACTGATGATGAAGGTGTCTCAGAAGCAGCAGACAACAGCAAGAAAGTAGGAGAAGTTTAGCAAAGGAAAGACAAGAAGAGATTATGAAAGTACAGCTGGGGGTAATTTGTAGAACAAAGTATGGAAACCTGGAGAAATGAAGTTGAAGAAAGATGCAGCTGATGGACAGCAGCAAAACAGAGTATGGGATCCAAGAGGCAGAGATTAAAGACACATGATCAGGATATCATGAACAATTTGAACCTTGGAGTCTGATGCAGGGGCATTAGGCACAATAAAACACTTTGTATCTAAGTAGACATAGGGGGGTCTCATGATTTTAAATTCTCATGTAATTATTAGTAATTTTGAATAAAAATCGATGAATTGTAAATGTTCTCTAACTGCAGAGAACATGAGAGAAGATGATTAGTTAGGAATGTGAAGAGACAGTCGATTAGGAGCAGTTTCAGTTATTTTATGGATTTTGTCTAAAATTAGGAATTTGGGAATTTTAAGGGTTTGTCGAGCTGTAAAGGAACCTGAATCGATTCAGGTCATCTTTTTGTATAAGTGAAAGCACAAAATATAGAATAGGGGTTCAGAAGGAGAGAACTAGAGAGTTGTGCAGAGTAGAAGGCCGTAGAATAGAAGATCTGGCCAATACAAGGAGGTTTTGTAAGTAAATTCAGTTGTGCATATAAAAGGAATTTTTTTAGCATTATATGGATGTTGTTGATTTAACTCTGTGTAATTGAACCCTGTGTGTATTTCAATTGGACTTGCAATTTGAGGGAATCGATCACTGAAAGGATCGATTCCAGCAAAGTAATTAATTATCGGTTTCAATTTATATATGATAAGTTAGACGCATTCTGAATTGAATTGAATCACTGCTTGAAGGAGGTCCAATCCTCTTAAACTTCTGAGTTTATGGTATACTGGTGGAATTGATAAAATACGAAGTGAGTTGTTTCATGGGACTACGCGGTTAATTTAATGGTGTGAACCATGTGAGTTGAACACAGAATCGAATGGATCGATGTTAGTGAATGAGACGTTGTTTCACATACTATTCAGTGAAAAGAGAACTATATACTATGTTGTATATATATATAGTGAAGGAAGACCCAAATTTGAAGCCACAAAGGAAGGGATCTATTGTGTTCATAAACAATGAGTTTAATTGCTTTATCAAGCATGAGGGAGACAAAAATTGGCGCAGTAACATGGTAGCAGAGGCCGTCGAATCAAAACATCGTTAGAACTGTGAAGGGGTAAGCGGAATTGTGAGTTGAAGTTGGAACAAAACCTTGAGGCAACAAACGGAACCATAAGGAGAACAGTGAAACCAGAGTTTGAAGACCGGTGGGTTTCACGTGATTGAAAAGTGGTAAATGGTATTTGAAAAAAAAAACGCAATATATGTCTTCGTCTGACACGTGGCTGTGAGTGGTTTTTGAAAACCATTTGTTTCGCGTTTTTTTTTAGCATTAACGCTCGGAGATAGAAAAAACACGATATTCATTATGGCCGTTTGATCTGGACCAGGGGAGATCCGATGACAATCACATTTCAAGTTGCGGGATCGATAATGAGAAGATAAACCGTGTATATTGTGGGCCCGAACATATATTCTAATTAAGTTTTAATGTTGAGTGGGATGTGCGACGAATAGGTATTAAAGTGTACGGTTTAACATATTTGAATCACATTTTGTAAAGCGGGTCTTGGAATATCTAAAGGTTTCTTAACAATTGGATTGGTGTCATAGTATATGTGGGGTATATATATATATGGCAATATATGTTATGTGATAGAAGCGAACCTTGAATGAAATGGATTATGTGCTGACGCATATTAAAGTTTAATACTTGGGACTTCAAGCATTAGCATCATATTGAGGGTTCGAGCTCTTGAACGGCGGTAAGGTTATAAAGCCGTGGACAATTATATAAAGACTCTTATTATGGGTGAAACGTTTTAAATATAAAAGGAAGTGTTCTGTGAGTGTTTAGAAGAGAAAGTCATAGACCCGATATTTGACAAATTGCGGCCATATCATACCTTCGGTTTTTATAAAAAGAAACTCAGATTTCCATAAAGTGAGAGCACCCTTGGGATTTAATCTAACAGTGGGTTAAGGTAAAAACAAATATTATTCGATTTCAATTAAGTGGGTTATAATAAGGTTTTCATTTGAAGATGAAAGGTAAAGCTTCCGCCTATATTGCTAGGTTTGCCCAGATTTAAAATTATTTGGGTAAAACTAGAAGTGCATTATTATTATATACATAGAGATTGGAGATTGAAGGTACCCCGGGCATCACAGTTTTCTTGCCTTCGATGACAGGTTCTCATCATTAACCTTCGATCGAGTGATTTTATGACTATTCGACTACATATCACCTAATTACACTTCATAGATTGTACTGAGAGTACCTTGAGAGTCTGGTTGTCATTACTGGTTGTTTCTCTCGCACTTGTTAACGGTTCACATCATTGACCGATAGTCAAGTGGTATCTATCATGTTCGACTTTAGCACATTTTTTCACATGGTCATATTCATACTACGAATCGAGATATGGAGATCAAGACCTTGGATCTAGTTTCATCCATCCAGGTTGCGAAAAGTTATATATTCATAATTGTATAGACATTTAAAATAGATGGTTGCATACATATTGTGTCTACTATTGATTTGATTCTAGGCTATTTGTGTACTTGTTCATTGAGTTAGCTTTACTCTAAGTATGGGAATTCCTACCTCAATAATGATTATATATATATGCATTGTAATCATTGAATGTTCATTGCATGTTTCCAATCATTGTCTACAATCCCTTTGACATGATAAAACACTTTAATCTATTTATAACTTTCCAAACTTCACACTTCGAAAAGAAATCTGTTACACATAATTTCATCACCATTTATCACCATAATATAGTTAAAATGGACACTTTGTATAAATTTTCATCTCAATTTAAAAAAAAAAAAAAAAAAATACAATGTAATACATATTTCAAAATAAAATGTAATGTAAATATATTTGATAGTAACTCATGCCTTGGTAGACCAAGTCAAAAGTAGTGACACTCTACGTTTATATTTAAATAGTTTTTTTAAATATTCTTAATTTATTTTTTCACGTTTATAACTTTATTTTAATTAATTTTAAATTTTATATTAAATCGTCTTTTATTAATATTTAATTTATATTCCAAACTTTATAGTTATATATTATAATTAACGCCGAAGACGTTCTATTGTGAGCGTTTAGCTCACGACACTGTAGAGATTCGTCGTAGAACGACAAAAATCACCAAATCTCTACAGTGCCAGCCAGCTGTCTCCATTGACTTCGGCGTTTTCTTTTGCAGATCCATCTGCAAAATGCTAGTTTATATATTTTACACATGGCATTTTTTTTTCTTATAAATTTTTTTTTCTATTAATTGAAAAACAGAGAAATTAAAAATAAGCAATCATGGAATTATGTATGCCACTATAAATCAAAATTAGCTTCTTATTTTCCAGGATACATGGCAACCATCAAAAGTTTTGTTGTTGATATAAAAATAAAAACCCTATAAATGAAAAATAAATTCTTGTTTTCAAGGGTACATGGCAATCATCAAAACCGTGCACATATTAATTCAAAATTAAATTTGGAAAAAAGGGTTTTTAAGAGAAAGAGAAAATGGACTTTGTATTAAAATTCATTTCATCTTTTAGGGACAGTTGCCCGAGGGCTTTCTTATGAATGGTGTGTTATTGGTGATGGATTGAATTGCAGACTAGAAATAATAAAATAATACGAATCAGTTTATATTCATTTGAATTATTTAGATTTTAAATTTATTTACTTTTGAGAGGGATTAAAATTATGGATTAAATTTTTTTGGTGAGATGTAAAATTTTTTTTAAATGAAATGAAAATAGATTTGATTTTCTAGGCACTTGATAAATCCGAAGTTAATATTGATTTAGGTTATATTAGAGAATAATATCATGAAAAAAATTATGAAGGAATAAAATGCTTTTATTTTTCATTAATTCAAAATGTTAAATATTACATCTCTACCATACAGAATTGGAGTAATATATTCATAAACCATCTTTCCCATACATGACCATCTAAATATAATTGTATATCCTAATAAAAATAATATTAAAAATTATTATATATTAAAAACATGAAAATTGAATCGATTAAAAACACAAAAATTGAATTCTATTCAGAAAAATAATTAGTAGCCACAAGCAAAAACAAAAACCTTCAATTATCCTAAGATATGTCATAAAGAAAATACTTATTTTTCTTCCTTTTTAATGTAATAGGGTAAAAGTAAAATATTCCCTATAAATTTTGGGAGTTTCCATCTGGCAGATGGCTCAGCTTCTTCATATAACAACTCAGAAGAATTTAATACTCTACTAGACGCAAAGACAAACATATCTCTAAGGGGGTCTTGTTCTGCTCGCTCTTTCTCTTCTACTTCTCTGAAAGAAATTGATTTCTGAAAGAGTCCATTTTATTTTCTTCAAAAAAAAGAGGACGATATTTGAGCACTGACCTTTTCTCGAACCAGATAACCTTTCTGGCTCTGATACCAATTTTACGCAGAGGCTTCAAAAAGCTTGCACTACAACCGCAACAACATGCTAACTGGCCTTGTTGAGTCTCTTCTTTTTCTTTGGTCTCTCAAACTTCTTTACACGAACCCATACACAAACCTACTCCCACTGTCTCGTACTAACGGCTTTCACAAGACCTCCTGCCTTCAACAGCCTTGGCGTCCCTGGGTGGTTTGGTGAACCTCTGGCGAACCTCAAGTAAGTATGAGAGAGACAAATACTACCTCAACAGATAATTTAAAAGCTCGGAGTGACAAGTACTAAAATGCAGAACCCAAAATCTTCTCTCTTTATTAATTTCAGAAGTGTATTACATAGATCTAATGGACTTAAATTTCTTTTCAGAGATTGACTGCACCAACGTTTACCAGTGGTAGCTTCTCAATGAATGAGATAGCGTTTTGGAGGCTTCCTGGCTGTATGCAGACTCTGTCTAAGAAATATTACACTCAAAACTTTGACACAGACTCGATCTAATGATCTGGCCACTTTAGGTTCACACCAGACTCATATGTTCTGATGCGCAGACTTCTCAAATCAGACTTCTTGCCTTCTAAACTTGTTGATATTATTAAACTGCAAGAATCATTCCAATTGCCCTTTGAAGTATATACATGGGGAGAAATCTATGCTACAATCACAAAAGTACTAGTCACACTCTCTACTAGTTCTAAAATGAACAAATCAATAGAGAAAATGCATAGATTTGCAGGCAGTAAATATTTCTGCAGCAAATATGGTATAGCCATTGATGACCCCCTAGTAAAGCATAGAAAAACAAAGAGAAGGGCAAAGAAAGCATAGAAAAGGGAAAAGTTCATCAGCAGAACAAATAAGAGGAGAATTTCCTCAAGGCCCTCTTCAAGGCCTTCCCGAAATAAAAGGGGATATTATAAATATGTCCCTAAAACGCATTATTATCAGCCATCTGATATCCATCCCAGATCGCAGAAGACAGAAAAATTGAAGTAGCTTGTTTGTTGGCTTTGTGGCAAACCGGGTCACACAGCAAACATATGTCCAGATGGTGAAGAGTCTAAGAAAAATCGTGGCAAGAACTCCCAGCCATAGAATAAAGGCAAGACAATTGTGAAGACAGAAGACAAATGTAGTAAGTGTGGATCTACATTTCACAAGGCAGAGAATTGTCCGCGCCTCTTCATTCAACAAGCTGAAGATTATTCTTCAGACTCATTCAGTGAAACCTCTTCCAGTTCTTCAACATAAGAACTTCAAGCTCATTGCTATTGCTCAGATTCTAAAAATTGCAAATGTGGTTGTTCTTCTAGTAATGAATCTGGCTATTCATTTGATGAATCTTTTGCAGAAGAATTTTCTCAGAAATTAAAAGTTTTAATGGCTCAATCAGATGAAGACGAGCTGAAGATATTTGCACAGATCCGTGCTATGGAGGAAGGGGACCTCAAAAATAAATTGCTGGAAACTTTCATGCGGTAGACTAGTTCGTCCAGCAGAAGTGCCAGTAAGAAGCCAATCTTCCTTGAAGCTTCTTATGAGAGAAATACAAAGGCCTATCAAAGGGATCACCAGCAGAGCAAAGTTCGTCCACTCACTTTGCGGGAGGTGAGTAGAGAGATCCATATGTTAAAATCATAAATTTCTGCTTTAAAATCCCAAGTTTCTAAGCTTGAGAAAGAGAAATAGGAAGTAACACAGCCTATTTCGGGCCATACTACAAATTATACATTACATATTGCTCCCTATAAAGGATCTGATGTTGAAATTTCATAAGGGAATAGAGATCCTACACTGGGTTTCAGGGAAATGCGGGTATTAGCTATTGAATACCAGCAACATCATGTGAAAATCAATGTCTGTATCAAAGGTGAGATGTTTTCCTTGACTACATTATTAGATTCCGGAGCAAATGTAAACATTATTAATAAAAATCTATCCCCTCAAAATACTGGGTCTCGGCCTCACGAAAAATAATAGGGTTAGGTGAAAAAACCCTCCAATATGAAGTTCCTCAAGCTTTTGTTTGTTTTGATACCCACTGCATTAAATTGAAATTTGCAGTTGGTGACATCCCTGTTGATTGTATATTAGGGAATGTTTTCTTGGCAGCAGTAGAACCCCACAGCTCAATAAGATTAAGAAATAACAGAGTGGGTTATTTCATCATTGTACCAACCTCTGATGGATCATTCAAAAGAATTGACATGCCTTACATTTCAAATCCTAGAGTCTCTAATATGGTGTAGGCAATGCAGGAACTAAATAAGGCTGAGAATAAACTCTTAGAGCTCAAAGATTTGAAATCTACTATCCACATTGAAGAACAGTTGAGCTCACCTAAAGTTCAGAGAAAAATCTCTGAAATTAAAACCATTTTAGAAAAAGAGTGCTGCTCAGAAGAACCAAATGCCTTTTGGCATAGGAAGCAGCATAATGTTGAATTGCCCTATAAAGAAGACTATACTGGCAGACCATGCAAATCCAGAGCAATCCCCATGAATAAAGAATATCAGGACCTCTATGAAAATGAAATTCAACAGTTGCTAGATAGAAAGTTGATCATAGAATCTAAAAGTCCCTGGAACTATTATGGATTTTATGTTAATAAAAGGTCAGAATAGATAAGAGGTATTCCAAGGCTTGTAATTAATTATAAGCCTCTAAACTCTGTTCTTGCATATGACACCTATCCTATTCCCCACAAAGGAGATCTATTGGGAAGGATCTCAGGTGCTCAAATATTTTCCAAGTTTGATTTAAAGTCTGGTTTTTGGCAGGTTGTTGTTGCTAAAAAAGATAAATTCAAAACTGCCTTCAATATTCCGGCCGGACATTATGAGTGGAATGTCATGCCCTTTGGCCTAAAGCATGCCCCTTCTAAATTCCAGAGAGTCATGGACTCTATCTTTAAGCCTTATGCTGATTAGCTACTTTTATATATTGATGACATTCTTATTTTTTCTAAGAATCTCCAAGACCACTTCAAACATATCAGAATTTTCATGAAGCTGGTCAAACAGAATGGTCTAGTGCTTAGCAAAAATAAAATGGAACTTTTCCAGACTTCCATAAAATTCTTAGGGCACCCAATCAGAAATGGTCAAATTGCCTTTCAAAGTCATGCAATGGAATTTGCAGACAAATTTCCAGATGTAATCCTAGATAAAACCCAGTTACAAAGATTTCTAGGATGTTTAAATTATGTTGGCAATTTTTATAAAGATTGTGCTGCAGATAGATCTCTGTTAAATCAAAGACTAAAGAAGAATCCTTCACCTTGAACCGAGAAGCACACAGAAGTTGTTAGACAGATTAAGGCCAAGGTTAAAAGCCTTCCTATTTTATATGTTTCTGATGAGAATTTTTTCAAAATTGTTGAATCAGATGCCAGTGACATCGGTTGGGGAGGTGTATTGAAGCAAAAACCAGATGAGAAGGACAGCAAAGAAAAGAAGCAGAGAGTACAGTTTACTTCTGAAACTTGGAGTAAGTCTAAAAATAATTATTCCACTATAGAAAAGGAGGTAAAAGCTGCATGAAACTGCATTGATAAGTTTTCTTTGCATCTGGTTAATAAGTTTTTTCTACTAAGAACTGATGCTTCAGCTCTGGGTAAAGTCCTTACAAAGAATATCAAAAACCCTGGAGAAGCAAAGTTTGCACGCTGGCAAGCACTATTTGCTAACTTTGACTTTAAAGTATAACATATTAAAGGAGCAAATAATTATTTGCCAGATTTTCTCAGCTGAGAATTTATCCAGCATCAAGAACAGCAAGAATTTGACCACGTCATGGTCATTGTGACAGAATGGGACCAAGCCCATCAAAGAGAGACTTTAAGAACTATCTTTGATGATAAACACTGGGTCACATACAGAGATGAGTGGAGACCTTCTTGGAAACTCCGCAACACCAAAGTATTAGATGCTAATCTCTAAAATCATTCATATCTATTACATCTTGTCCCTGAAAGGAGGATATACCCCAGAGGAAACAGGTGGATTCATGACATGGTATACTCCAGAAGTATGTCAGCATCTTTTGAGGCTGAACAATCTCTGTCATAATATTTTATGGATCTTACTATCACATGCATTGGTGGAAGTGATAGACAAAAATTCTATTACAAATATTTAGTCATAAACAGAACAAGATATCCTGGATGGAACTGGACAACTCGTTTCAAAATGTGGCCAGGAGATAATCCTGATTTTGTGTTTCCAGACACCATCTATGATTTTGCAGGATATAAAAAATTATGGTGGAATATAATGAACAAAGATGGAAGAAATGAGACTCATTATACCAAACTTAAGTTTGGCTCCACCTGGATCACTCAGGAAAATCAACAACCACCATGGTTGAAAGAATGGTGGAAGGATTATGGTCTAAGTTCATTTGCAATGGATCCTATTTTCTATGAGTCCTATTTTCAGATTCAATGTAATTGGTGTATTGATAACGGAGTATGTGAATGATTCCACATGCCTTGTCAAAATGTTAGAGAACTGCACCAAATCGGAGAAATTTTTATCCGAGATTCTCCAACATTAGAAATGTATGTGAGAATGCATCACCAATGGCTAGTGATGACCAAAATCAAGCACCAAATCATTCTTAATAGGCCCATGATTGTACGAAGGATCTACACAAAATCCTGGGATGATGCTATGTATCCAAGACTTCGATTTCCTGGAATCAAAATCTTGGATGATCCTGCAGAAAGCAGTTCAAGTGGTTCTCGTGGGCTCCACTAATCAAAATCATTCACTATGTATTGTCTCCCAGTCATGGGATTACAGTGACTGGTTTTCTCGTGAGATTTCCAGTAAAAATCTTCATTGTGTAAATATTTGTTTCATACAATCCTCGTGGGCCTGCTGTACTAAAAGGCATCCACTGTGTACACACACACTGTCACATTTTTTGGTCCGGATGAAGGAATCTCTACGCGGATGTCACTTCGGTGTTACCCGAAAGCAATGATTCCTCTTCCATGCCATTAGCATAGGACGATCTGAATTGATTGTTTGTCCCCTGCTCTCATCCTATATAAGGGGGGTAAGGCTCATTCATTCGGCATCGTTGGTTGATCGAGTCTTAGAGTTTTGTAAGAGTCTTTGTGTGTTTAAGAGTCAGAGTCTGAGTTCTTCCTGCTCTGCATCTGCGATTTCAATCTCGATCTGCTTGCATCACGAAGATCAGTCTCATGTTTAGAAGTCCGATCTGAGAAGCCTGCGCATCAGAACGTATGAGTCTAGTGTGAACCTAAAGTGGCCAGATCATTAGATCGAGTCTGTGTTAAAGTTTTGAGTGTAATATTTCTTATACAGAGTCTGCATACAACCAGGAAGCCTCAAGAACGCTATCTCATTCATTGAGAAGCTATCACTGGTAAATGTTGGTGCAGTCAATCTCTGAAAAGAAATTTAAGTCCATCAAATATATGTAATACACTTCTGAAATTAATAAAGAAAGAAGATTTTGTGTTCCACATTTGAGTACTTGTTACTCTGAGCTTTTAAATTGTATGTTGAGGTAGTATTTGTCTCTCTCATACTTACTTGAGGTTCGCTAGAGGTTCGCCAAAGGATCGCAAAACCACCCAGGGACGCCAAGGTTGTTGAAGGCAGGAGGCCGTGTGAAAGCCGTTAGTGCGAGACAGTGAGAGTAGGTTTGTGTATGGGTTCGTGTAAGGGAGTTTGAGAGACCAAAGACAAAGAAGAGACTCAACAAGGCCAGTCAGCCTGTTGTTGTTGTTGCAGTGCAAGCTTTTTGAAGCCTCTACGTAAAATTGGTATCATAGCCAGAAAGGTTATCTGGTTTGAGAAAATGTCAGTACTCAAATATCATCCTCTTGTTTTTGAAGAAAATAAAATGGACTCTTTCAGAAAATCAATTTCTTTCAGAGAAGTAGAAGAGAAAGAGCGAGCAGAACAAGACCCCCTTAGAGATATGTTTGCCTCTGCGTCTAGTAGAGTATTAAATTCTTCTGAGTTGTTATATGAAGAGGCTGAGCCATCTGCCAGATGGAAACTCCCCAAGATATCTGCATCTGAAGTTTATGCAGATCTGGCAGCCTGAAATCTTAAAGCCGCCACCATAATCCAGCAGAAGTGCTAGTAAGAAGCCAATTTTCTCAAAAGCCTCTTACGAGAGAAATACAAAGGCCTATCAAAGAGATCACTAGTAGAGCAAATTTCTTCCACTCACTTTGGGGGAGGTGAGTAGAGAGATACATATGTTAAAATCCGAAATATCTGCTTTAAAATCCCAAGTTTCTAAGCTTGGAAAAGGGAAACAGGACATAGCACAACCTGTTTCAGGCCATACTACAAATTACACATTGCATATTGCTCCCTATAAAGGATCTAACGTTGATATTTCAGAAGGAAATAAATATCCTACACTTGGTTTCAGGGAAATGCGGGTATTAGCCATTAAATACCAACAACATCATGTAAAGATCAATGTCTACATCAAAGGTGAGATGTTTTCTCTGACTGCATTATTAGATTCAGGGGCAGATGTAAACATTTTCAATAAGAAAGTCATTCCCTCAAAGCACTGGGTGTCGGCCTCAAGAAAAATCATAGGGTTAGGAGAAAAAACCTTCCAGTACGAAGTTCCTCAAGCTATTGTCTGTTTTGAAACACACTACATTAAGTTAAAATTCGCAGTAGAAGATATCCCTGTTGACTGTACATTAGGGAATGTGTTTTTAGCAGCAGTTGAACCCCATGGTTCAGTAAGATTGCAAAATAACAAAGCGGGGTATTTCATTATTGTACCTACTTCTGATGGCAAGTCAAAAAGAATAGACATGCCTTATGTTTCTAATCCAAGATTTTCAATAATGGTACAGGCAATGCAAGAATTGAAGAAGGTCGAGAACAAACTCTCAGAGCTCAAGGATTTAAATCCAATATCCACATTGAAGAATAGTTGAGCTCTCCAGAAGTTCAGAGAAAAATCTCTGAAATAAAATCTATTTTAGAAAATGAACGCTGCTCAGAAGAGCCAAATGCCTTTTGGCATAGAAAGCAGCATAATGTTGAACTGCCATAAAAAGAAGGTTATACTCGCAGACCATGCAAATCCATAGAGATCCCCATGAATAAAGAATATCGGGACCTCTGTGAAAAAGAAATCCAACAGTCGCTGGATAGAAAGTTAATCAGAGAATCTAACAGTCCTTGGAACTGTTATGGATTTTATGTAAATAAAATATCTGAACAGATAAGAGGCATTCCAAGACTTGTAATTAATTATAAGCCTCTAAACTTTGTTCTTGTAGACGACACCTATCCTATTCCCCACAAAGGAGATCTATTGGGAAGGATCTCAAGTGCCAAAGTTTTTTCAAAGTTTGATTTAAAGTCTAGTTTTTGGTAGGTAGCAGTAGCAGAAAAAGATAAATTCAAGACTGTTTTCAGTATTCCAGCTAGACACTATGAGTGGAATGTCATGCCATTCGGCTTGAAGCATGTGCCATCAAAGTTTCAGAGATTCATGGACTCTATCTTTAAACCTTATGCTAATTGGTTACTTGTATATATTGATGACATTCTGATTTTTCTAAAAATCTTCAGGACCACATGAAACATCTGAGAATTTTCATCAAGTTGGTCAAAATAAATGGTTTGGTACTTAGCAAAAAGAGGATGGAAATTTTCCAAACCTCAATAAAGTTTTTAGGGCACACAATCAGAAACGGACAAATTGCTCTACAGAGTCATGCAATAGAATTCGCAGACAAATTCCCTGATGTAATCCTAGATAAGACACGGTTGCAAATATTTCTAGGATGTCTGAATTATGTAGGGAATTTTTACAAATATTGTGTTGCAGATCGATCTCTACTGAATCAGAGATTAAAGAAGAATCTAGTACCTTGGACTAGTAAGCACACAGAAGCAGTCAGACAGATAAAGGCCAAGGTAAGAAACCTTCCTATACTACATGTTGCTGATGAGAACTTTTTCAAGATTGTTGAAACAGATGCCAGTGACATAGGCTGGGGAGGTGTGTTGAAACAAAAACCAGATGAGAAAGATAGCAAAGAAAGAGAACAAATAGTTCAATTTTCCTCTGCGACTTGGAGCAAGTCTGAAAAGAATTATTCTACTATAGAAAAGGAGGTAAAAGCAGCATGGAACTGCATTGATAAGTTTTCTTTGCATCTGGTTAATAAGTTTTTTCTGCTGAGAATTGATGCTTCAGTTCTGGGCAAAGTTCTTACAAAGAATATCAAGAACCCTGGAGAAGCAAAGTTTGCACGCTGGAAGCACTCTTTGCCAACTTTGATTTTAAAGTTGAGCATATTAAAGGAGTAAATAATTATCTGCCAGATTTTCTCAGCGAAGAATTTATCCAACATCAAGAACAAAAGGAAGACCAAGCAGACCACGTCATGGTCATTGTGACAGAATGGGACCAAGCCAATCAAAGAGAAACCCTAAGAACTATCCCTGATGACAAAGATTGGGCAACACACAGAAATGAATGGAAGCCAACCTGGCAGCGCCGCAATACAAAAGTATTAGATGCTAATTTACAAAATCATACCGACATCCAGCATCTTGTACGAGAAAGGAGAGTGTACCCTAAAGTCAACCGATGGATACATGACATGGTGTACTCTCAGAGCATGAGAGCCTCTTGGGAGGTTGAAGAATCTTTGTCACAAGATTTTTGTGATCTTACTGTCACATGCACCGGTGGAAGTGATAGAAAACGTGTCTATTACAAGTATTTGGTTATCAATAGGACAAGGAACCCTGAGTGGACCTGGACCCATTTCAATCAGTGGCCAGGTAATAACCCTGATTTTTTTTTTCTAGATACCATTTATAACTTTTCAGGGTACAAGAAATTATGGTGGGATCTCATGAACAAAGACGGCAAAAATGAGACCCATTATACCAAAGTCAAGTTTGGAGCCACATGGATTATGCAAGCAAATCAACAACACAGAGTGGCTAAGACACTGGTGGAAAGATTACGGGCTCAACTCAACTGCAATGGATCCTATTGTCTATGAGTCCTATTTTCAGAGCAAGTGTGACTAGTGCATTGATAATAATATATGTGAATGTTTCCACATACCATGTCAAAATGTTAGGGAACTCCAACAAATAGGAAACATTTACATGAGAGATGATCCAACTCTAGCAGCATACATGAGGTCACATGACCAATGGTTAGTAATGACTAAAATCAAGCACCAAGTCATTTTAAATAAACCAATGATTGTAAGGAGGATCTATACCAAAGCCTGGAACGACAGCACGTATCCACGGTATAGATTTCCTAGAATAAAAATTTTGGATGATCCGTCAGAAAGAAGTTTAAGTGGTTCTCGTGAGCTCCACTAATCAAAATCATCCACTATGTATTGTCTCCCAGTCACGGGATTATTGTGACCGGTTTTCTCGTGATATTTCTGGTAAAAAGCTTCACCGTGTAAATATTCCATTTTGTCTATGAGTCCTATTTTCAGAGCAAGTGTGACTAGTGCATTGATAATAATATATGTGAATGTTTCCACATACCATGTCAAAATGTTAGGGAACTCCAACAAATAGGAAACATTTACATGAGAGATGATCCAACTCTAGCAGCATACATGAGGTCACATGACCAATGGTTAGTAATGACTAAAATCAAGCACCAAGTCATTTTAAATAAACCAATGATTGTAAGGAGGATCTATACCAAAGCCTGGAACGACAGCACGTATCCACGGTATAGATTTCCTAGAATAAAAATTTTGGATGATCCGTCAGAAAGAAGTTTAAGTGGTTCTCGTGAGCTCCACTAATCAAAATCATCCACTATGTATTGTCTCCCAGTCACGGGATTATTGTGACCGGTTTTCTCGTGATATTTCTGGTAAAAAGCTTCACCGTGTAAATATTCCATTTTGTCTATGAGTCCTATTTTCAGAGCAAGTGTGACTAGTGCATTGATAATAATATACGTGAATGTTTCCACATACCATGTCAAAATGTTAGGGAACTCCAACAAATAGGAAACATTTACATGAGAGATGATCCAACTCTAGCAGCATACATGAGGTCACATGACCAATGGTTAGTAATGACTAAAATCAAGCACCAAGTCATTTTAAATAAACCAATGATTGTAAGGAGGATCTATACCAAAGCCTGGAACGACAGCACGTATCCACGGTATAGATTTCCTAGAATAAAAATTTTGGATGATCCGTCAGAAAGAAGTTTAAGTGGTTCTCGTGAGCTCCACTAATCAAAATCATCCACTATGTATTGTCTCCCAGTCACGGGATTATTGTGACCGGTTTTCTCGTGAGATTTCTGGTAAAAAGCTTCACCGTGTAAATATTCCATTTTACAGTTCTCGTGGGCCTGTTGTACCTAAAAGGCATCCACTTTGTACCACACACTATCACATGTTGGAGTCTGGATGAAGGAATCTCTGTTCGGATGTCACTACAGCGTTACCCGAAAACAATGATTCCTCTTCCACGTCATAGTTAGGTACAAATCCGAATTGATTTGTTGTCCCCTCTCTCATCCTATATAAGAAGGGTAAGGCTCATTCATTCGGCATGGTTGGTTAGTCAGTTGTTTTGAGTCTTTGTGCATTTTGAGTCGGAGTTTGAGTTCTTCCTGCTCTGCATCTGCGAGTTTAATCTTGATCTGTTTGCATCACAGAAATCAGATCCAAGTCTAGAGTTTGATATCGCTAGCCTACGCATCAGGGTGTATAAACCTGATGAGAATCTAAAGTGGCAGGATCATTAGATCGAGTCTGTGTATATTAGTATGTGTGTTTATATTTCTTAGACAGAGTCTACATACAGCCAAGAAGCCTCCAGTAATCTATCTCATGCATTGAGAAGCCAAGTCTGGTAAACGCTGGTGCAGTCAATCTCTGATAAAGAAATCTGAGTCCATCAGTTTCATGTAATACATTTCTGAAATCAATAAAGAGAAAAAATTTATATTCCGCATTTGAGTACTTGTCACTCTGAGCCTTTACATTGTCTGTTGAGGTAGTATTTGTCTCTCTCATATTCACTTGAGGTTCACCAGAGGTTCGCCAAACCACCCAGGGATGCCAAGGCTGTTGAAGGCAGGAGGCCATGTGAAAGTCATTAGTGCGAGACAGTGGGAGTAGGTTCGTGTAAAGGAGTTTGAGAAACCGAAGACAAAGAAGAGACTCAACAAGGCCAGTCAGCCTATTGTTGCTGCTGTGGAGCAAGCTTTTTGAAGCCTCTGCGTAAAATTGGTATCAAAGCCAGAAAGGTTATCTGGTTTGAGAGAAGAAGAAAAAAAAAAAAAAAGGGGGTCAGTACTCAAATTAATCCTCTCTTTATTTGAAGCAGTCAAATGGACTCTTTCAAGAAATCAATTTCTTTCAGAGAGTTAGATGAGAAGGAAAGAGCAGAGCAAGATCCTCTGCGAGATATGTTTGCTAGTACGTCTAGTAGAGTATTAAATTCTTCTGAGTTATTATATGAAGAAGCTGAGCCATCTGCCAGATGGAAACTTCCCAAGATTTCTCCGTCTGAAGTATATTCAGATCTGACAGCTTGGAACCTTAAAGCCACTACCAAAATATCCATTAAAGAATCTATCGGCTCTATAGAAGAAAACTCAGATTGTGTACAATCTATTCCTTTGTTAGATCCTAAACAACTTCAGGTAGAAGCTAGAAAACTTGATACAAAGTATTTGCATTTGGGTTGCATAAGAGTAGGAATCAGTGCTCTCACCCACAAAGGGCTAGACACATATGTCTTGGCCACAGTGAGAGATCTTACACATAACAAATACACTAATTCAATAATTGAAGGTATAATTTCCCCACTATCAAATGGTCCTGTCTGGTTCGATTGCTATCCCAATTTCCCCATTTACGTCTTTGATGAGACAATAGCAGACATTCTCCAGCTTCAGATCCAAACCTCAGGGTTTGATATGAAGAGAAAGAGAAATAACATTGCCATTCAGCCCAGAGGGTGTTTCGGAGATACCAACACCCTATACCCTGTAGTCCTCCATACCCGCAGCAGAGATTCCAAAACAAGTGTGGTGGTTCTAACCGATTCCAAAAATCAGAAGGTAGAACACCAAGCCATCAAGTGGGAAGATCTGAACTTCCCTGAGCATTGGGTAGTCCCTAATCCCAAGCCTATCTCTACAAGACGCATTACTTCTTCCCAGATTAGTGAGAATCAATCCTCAGCCACACTGTCTTTTCCCAGAAGGTCAACTATAGACAGGCGTAGGATTGAAGAAGCTTGTAAAAAGTCGCCTATGTACAGAAACCCTGATGTTGTAGACACTGCATGTTCCAGTATTGTTTCCAGTTCTTGTAAACATATTGCTTTGTTTGAATTTGCTCAACTTGTAAATTTTCAGTCCCTTGAAGTCTCATGTCCTCAGTGCCAAAATCTTGTCAATCTCAGTGATCTCGCTTATCCAGTCATCCATGAAAACCAAAATCCCAGGACAGGGGAAGCACCAGCTTCAACATCAGTAAATCCGTGTCCGAATCCAAAATGTTCGGACATACCTTTTCCCCATGAGTCAGACCATGTTCTCATGATGCATGAAATACCAACTCTTGAAGGTGAAGATCCAAGATTGACAGAAATGTTTAGCGATATGAGACCCCATAATATGCCAAGATATGGATTGGGATATCTTGAGCAACAGAATGATTTAATTCCTGAATGCAGATTCAGAGATCTGCCCGCTGACTGTAAAAAGCCATCAGTCATGGAGATCTAGAATTTCTTCACACTTATGGATGGATGTCCCAAACATAAAATCCCAGCTCAATGGATGAAACAAATGCTTAACTGGGATATATATATACAAATCCTGACGCTGATTCTTTTGGTCTCACACATTCTTGTGAAGAAAAAATCACACTGTCTAAACAATGGAAAGAATATATGGAAAGAAAGAATGTCTGGATATCTTTCTATTCCTGGAAGAAAGCCAAAGAGTCCGAAACTGTCCTGATGACTAATTCAACAACATCATCATCACATTCATGGTCAGCGCTAGATGGTAGTAGAATTGAGACAGCTACTACTTTTCCCCCTTATAGAAATATCATTCTAGGGGAAGCACAGAATACTGCCAAAGCTATTCCTTTGGTCATGAAAGATGACTTTGCACTTGGTATTGATGGTAGAATCCAAAAGGCCAGTGAACAGCGAAATTGGACAAATACAACTATTACTGGATTAGAAAGAAATGTTGCAAAGTCAAATGTTGTGAAGGAACAGCTTGACAAGATTCAAGTCTCATTCAATGATGTAAATAATGTTTTGAATAATGTACAGTATGATTCTGCTTTAGTTAAAACATACTCCAGAGAATCCTTGAAAAGGATTGAAGAAGTCGAACATTGTATAATGTCTGACTCTGTTTCCACTAGAGGTCTTATTACAAATCTGTCTGAAAAGTTTGAAAAGTTGAACCCCAATAAGACAGACAAACCAATCCCATCTTCTTATCTTCATAGAAGAAAGAGTGTCCGCATTCAAATTCCTGTCAACCATGTTGACAAATTCCCTTATCTCTTTCCTAAGGAAGTTGGTCAGACCTCTCAGAAGTCTACAGAAAAGGAGTCTTCAGATGAACAAATAAACATTGCCAGTTTGTTTCAAGACCCTGAGTCTGAAACCCAGGTCCTCCCTGTTTATGAGCCTCTGGAAAGTCAGTTTACCAGATATCCACCTCCAGCCCTGAACGGTATGGGTAAACTTCCTCCTGCCCATCTCTTTTATCCAAACAACCATAAAGGATGGAATGTAGATAATCTCACTATGGGTCAAATCAGGAAAATGCTTGATTAGATGATGGCTGAATACAAATTAATGTGTGTTGGTGGTAAGTCTGAGGCTGAATCTTGTAAAACCTTGATTCAGTGCTTTACTGGTACATTGGCTAGATGGTGGGAGTTGGAATCTTCTCCAACTTTGATAAAAAATATGGAAGAAGAAGTTCTAAAAGATGAAAATGGTGATGTTGAATTTCATCCACGGCACACCAATAAATAATATGATTGGAGCAGTGACTTCCATGATTATGGAACACTGGTGTGGAACTAGATAAAAAGGCTAAACATCATTCCTCATAAACACCAAAATAAACCCAAAACAACAAGTTGTAAAATACAAAACAACAAATGATAAAAAATCATAAATCAAATTCTACAAACTAAGAATTATAAAAATTCATAACTCAAGTTCTACACGTATTGCACTTATTGTGATATTATCGGAATTAAAACCAACGGCAGTGATTATCAATTTCACTATAATTTAGGTAATTATCGCAATAATTATTTATTGCGATATTATTGGAATTATGGCAATAATATTTCCAAAACCAATGGCAGTTAGCATGATAATTATTTAAATATTTGTTTTCACTCACTCTTTCTTTTTTCTCTTTTTTTTTTCTTTTTTTTCTTTTCTTTCTTTTATTTTTCTTTTCTTCCTTTCTTTTCTTTTTTTTTGTCAATTTCAATTTTTTTTTAATTTTTTTTTTATCAATTATTGCAATATTATTGGAATTATCATAATAATATTTCCAAAACCAATGAAAAATAGCATGATAATTATTTAAATAATTATTTTCACTCTTTTTTTTTCTCTTCTTTTTTTTTTCTCTTCTTTTTTCTTGTTTCTTCTATTTTTGTTTTCTTTTTTTTGGGTCAATTTCAACTTATTTTTAATTTTTCTTTTTATCTTAATTTTTTAAAATGAGTTAGGGGGTTGAGCTATGAGGATACTCTTACTATTTCTATTAAACAAACAATGGAAAACTTATTGTCTTACTATTTCTATTAAACAAACAATGGAAAACTTATTGTTTTCATTTCTTATAGTTAGTAGTTAATGGTAATATTAAATTTTTAAATTCTAAGTGGCATTTTCCATTATTTTACTTAATATTATATTATTTGATATATGGAACTAACACTTAATCAAAATCACCAAGCCTTCTATGCAACATTTCTAAACATTATGTAATGTATTGAACTAACATATAATCAAGATCACCAAACCTTCTATGTGTATTGGCCAAACTTTTTTTGGGAAAAAGCATGAAAAATTAGCCCACTTAAGCAAAATCATTTATTGGGATATTAAGTCTTTTCCATCTTATTTTAATGCTCAATGGGTGATATTGATAAAGAGGAAACAAAAGAAATTCATTGTTTTAATTGCCATGATTCATCTTATAACATACATTTATTTTTGCTTTGATATGATTTTGTATTATTTTATTAGATCTTATGACTAGGGACAAATATCATATTTCAATATCTATTTTTGATATATCACTTTGACATTTTATATTTGGCAAAACTTTTTTTTGGAAAAAGCATGGAAAATTAACCCACTTAAGCAAAATCATTGATTGAGATATTAAGTCTTTTCTATCTTATTTTAATGCTCAGCTAGTAAAATTAATTAAAACAAAAAACAAAAAAAATTCACTGTTTTAATTGCCATGATTTATCTTATAATATACATTTATTTTTGCTTTGATATGATTTTGTATCATTTTATTAAATCTTATATGTAAAAACAAATATCATATTTCAATATCGATTTTGGATATATCACTCGAGATCTCAAAGATATTATCGATAAAGATTTTCTTTTCATATTTAAACAATAAATGCAACATTGAATTCTACTCAATATAAAACTTCGTAAGTCAAGTTCTCAATCTCAATCTTGATAGCCAATGAATGCAAAAATACACACCAAAGTGAATTGTAAGCGACCTTGTTTATGGATGGTCTTGTCCAAATGTTTAAGCATGCTGTGTAAGAAATTTTAGTAAAATGCTCCTCTGATGGACAGGTATTATCTGGCTGAGACAGTGCCTGGGATCTCCTAAAATTACTAAATTTCAAATACCGTTGACCCCACATCAAATTTGAGGGCTGGATTTGGGCATTAGAGGACCCTCGGTTAGTGAAGGGATAAATTTAGAATGTTCTCTTCCACAATATTTGTTGTGTAGGCTGACATGTGTTGAATGAGTAAATCATATTGTTGGTTTTCTGTGATCCGAATAAACTGCTTATCTTATTCTTCTTAACAAGTGTTCGGTTCTATACATAACTGATTCCAAAAAGTCTTTTGGAGAATTTTTTTTTCAAGACCAACTTCTGTACAAATGCCGGCTGTCAGAGCAATAAGTCTACCGCTGTTACAAGGGAGCACATTTTTAGAAAGAGATCAGATACTTGGGCAGACAGTTGGGACATAGCGAATGGTGGCAAGATTTGTGGGAAGTTAAGAGCAGAAATAAATGAAGCAAGGGTTATTTACATTTTAAAGAGGTACTCGGTTTTCAATGAAAATTGAATAGAAAAGGAATGGAAGGATAATCATTAGGAGGGAGTCCCATGGTGGCCTCACAATGATCGCAATTATATTTGTAAGAGCAACTTTGACTCGGCAATGGAAAATAAGAAACTAAAATATCCATGTGTTACAGAGACCAGATCCAAAAAGAAAAGGTCTGAACGGAAAAAATTTCTAAAATATCCATGTGTTACAGAGACCAGATCAAAAGAGAAAAGGCTTGAACGGGAAAAAATTTTATGGCTAAAATGATATAATAGAGAAAGAAGAAAGAAAGAAAATTATTTTGATGTCTACAAGATTAAAGATAGTTTAAGGATAGTCTAAAGTTAAAGATAGTTTATGGGACAGATTGTTTATTTTGTTATAAGTAGCTAAATTCATATAACAAAGAAAGAAGAAAGAAAAAAATTATTTTGACGTTTACAAGGTTAAAGATAGTCTATGGGACAGATTGTTTCTCTATTTCGTTCTAGTATTCAACTATTTCCTATGAAGTCTCACAATAAAAACTCTCACCTTCTCGACAAACCCCTCACTAAATAGATTATCCCAAGCAGTAGCCATCAAAGATAGTCTATGGGACAGATTGTTTCTCTATTTGGTTCTTGTATTCAACTATTTCCTATGAAGTCTCACAATAACCACTCTCACCTTCTCCACAAACCCCTCGCTAAATAGATTATCCCAAGGAGTGGCCGTCATAATATCTGCATAACTTACTTTATTCTATTTGAAGGCCTCGCATTCTAAAATGAAATGTTTTTCTGTTTCCATTTTTCAGAAAAAACAAAAAATACATACTCTTTCCTCTTACACTTATTTTTGCCTTTTCCAGCGCCCTGTTTCACAATGGAGTTGATGAGAATTAATCCTTAGTTAAACAATAAAAATTTTGGCTCTCCAAGAAATATTGGCCTCTATGTACATCTCTTCAATATAGTAGTTTTTCATTCTCCCTAGTGCTTTCTCCCAAGTATTTTCTCCAAGTACTTTGTGGAATTTATCCATAACAAAAGTTTTTATCTCTTTACTGTTTGTGGGACACATGCTTAAGCAAAAACCCCATTTACTAAACCATTTGTTATTTTGCCACATCCAAGTCTTCTTTCTTTTGCACAATATGTGTCATGAAACACAACCTTAGGGCATATGCCTCTTCCATTTGCTCATTTTTTTTAATTTACTTTAGGACTCGCACCATAGCAATTGCTTCAATAGGAGCAGCCTCTGTTTCACTTAACAAGATAGCATTATTCGCACCATAGCAATTGCTTCAATAGGAGCAGCATCTGTTTCACTTAACAAGATAGCATAAGAAACTGCACCTTTAATTTCGAATTTGTTTGTAATCAAACGCTTTTGAATTTTCTCAATTTGTTTCCACTGTATGATGGATGTACCGCTGGCCCACAGTTCACAGCCATAGAAAATGTATATTGGATGTACTGCTGGCCCACAGTTCACAGCCATAGAAAATCACAGGAATCACTAAAAGTCCAAAAAGAATTGTAAGTGGTTTTCCAATCTCATAACTCTGTCTCTCAAAACCTATTTTGAAACGCATAAAATGTTTTACAACTCCTTCAAGTTCTTTTCTTTCTACAACCAATACATCACATAAAATAAAAAAGATAATTAATAATTAATACATCACATTCGATTATAGAGTTATATGTAGGCAAAAAGAACAATTAAAATACATGACATTCGATTATAGAGTTATATGTAGACACGATTTTTTGAAAAAAAATCCAGTTTATTTTGGATCTAATTTGTCTAGAATCTAGCCGAGATTTATTGAAATCACAATTTTGATAGGTGAGTTTGGCACAATCAAAATGTCTCAAGAGTTTCTGAGGGTGCCGAATCCATATGTGCAAATTCCATATGCGCAATCAAAAAACTAGTTTAAAACACACAAATCAAAATTTCACCACAAATTTTTCCATTAAATTCTAGCCAAAAAAATTCACCACAAATTCTAGCCAAAAAATTCCACCAAATTCTGGCCAAAAATCTACTAGAAACTCCAAAAAAAAACACTAAAAAAAGCCACACTTGAAAACAACTCTCTCTTTTCTATTGTTATTTTATAATTATTTTATACACCCTGCAAATCCTAGAGTCTGGCACTCTCACCTGCCCACACTGGGCCCTGCCCACACTGTTGAGGTGTGGTTACCAAGATGTAACTTGTTGTTTGCACTGTTGAGGTGCGGTTACCAGGATGACAATCATTGTTTGCACTGTTGTAGATGATGCACGATGACATTCGTTGTTTGCACCACTGTAGACGATGGCGAAGGGGACAAATTTTCGCACTTTTGGTGAAAAAAAAGGTCAAGGCCACACACATATTTTTCCCAAGTTCTTCTTGAGAAGAAAGGAAAAAATACGATTTGGAAAAGGAGCCAAATTTTCACACTTCTGGTGAAAATTTGCACTGTTGTAGATGATGCACGCTGACATTCGTTGTTTGCACCACTGTAGACGATGCCGAAGGGGACAAATTTTCGCACTGTTGGTGAAAAAAAAGGTCAAGGCCACACACATATTTTTCCCAAGTTCTTCTTGAGAAGAAAGGAAAAAATACGATTTGGAAAAGGAGCCAAATTTTCACACTTCTGGTGAAAATTTGCACTGTTGTAGATGATGCACGCTGACATTCGTTGTTTGCACCACTGTAGACGATGCCGAAGGGGACAAATTTTCGCACTGTTGGTGAAAAAAAAGGTCAAGGCCACACACATATTTTTCCCAAGTTCTTCTTGAGAAGAAAGGAAAAAATACGATTTGGAAAAGGAGCCAAATTTTCACACTTCTGGTTTAAAAAAATAAAACTTCAAGCCACCACATATTTTTTCCCAGTTCTTGAAAAGAAAGAAAGAAAATACAGGAATTGGAAAAGGTGGCATTGCATGGCTTCTCCCAGTTATCCAGTGAAGTGGGTATCACATAAGATGGGAGTTAAGTTTGAGCCCCAGCTTCCCAACAAAATTAAAAGAAGAAAACAGTTGGAATGCCGTAAATACTAGGTTTGATCTTAGTTGAGAATAAACCTGTTGATTTGTGTTACCGGATAATAATCATCAGACCAAATTGATATTTGGAAATCTGTGATATGACACAGAATGAATGCGTTTAATGTAGTGGTGTCCACAGTAACTTATCACAGCTAATCCCACAAAATCATTTCACTTTAGGAACTTGTCTCAGGCACCTCAGCAGCCTTCATCCCATGATTGAATATGTACTTAGGACCATTCACACTTCCAATCAACAATATTCACCATGAATATGTACTTTAGACCCTTCACACTTCAAACAATAACATTCACCTTGAATTTGTACTCTTAGATCATTCACACTTGCAGCCAATAATATTCACCTGCATAAGCAAATAAGCCCTATTATTCATGATCAAAGCATGTCATGTTCTATATTTGCTCTGGCAGAGGGTCGTCGTGATTATAATTTTTGCGAAGGAGCTCTGTGTCCCTTAAAATGAAATAATTCTTAGACAGATATTAGTTCGTTTCAGTTCTCTTTAATAAAATTTCAACTGATGGATGCAACCAAAGTAGATGGGTAGTAGATGGGTACATAAATAACAGAAGACGTAATACACAATAGGATGAAAACACCAACAACTCGACTGCGCACACAACAGAATAAGTCACCACAGACAAGATTGATGAAATAAGAATTCACAACTGCAAACTAAGTACCTGTCGACCTAAAAAATAGATGCAGTAGCCATATGCACTAAGTAAGTCCTAGCACATAAACCGCATGTTAATCAACAAATTTGCGCTTGTACAGCCAAACATGAGACCTGCAATGGAAAATACATGCACTCGACAAATCTTACCTGCATAAACAACATAAAAACTAGAACCAGATGGAACGTGTGATTTCCACCTGTAAAACACATACACCCTAAAATTCAACTGTATGCATCCAGCTATTTCTGCCTTGCACACACAAAATAGCCCTGAGTTGAAAAGACAAAGCTGAATGCACCCTACAAATCATACAAGACAAGTTGCCCCAGCAACCTTCAACCTGCACTATAGATGTGCACATCAATTTCCTCCAAACACAAGCATCATGACATAATCCCTTGCATACAAATTTATGCGCCCACCAATTCCTGTTTGCAGCATAAACACAACCATACCAATCACATTTATGCATCCACCAATTTCAACTTGCAGCATAAATAAACACTGGCATACCATTCCAAATATATACAAGCGAACCTATAATTCCTTGTACACAAATTTATACACCAACCAATTTCCATATACAGCATAAATACAAGCATACAAATCCACCACATTATAAACCCAGCCACACAAATTCAAATTTATAAATCCACCAATTTCAACTTGCAGCATAAATAAACACTAGCATACCAGTCCAGATTTATGCCCCCAATTTCAACGTGCAACATAAATCCTAGCATAACAATCCAAATTTTAGACATACAATTGCAACTTGCAGAACAAACACTAACATACACAAACAAATTTATACCTCGCTAAATTTCAATTTTCAATATGAAACATATTTTTTTTCACTGAAAAAAAAAAAAAAATATATATATATATATATATATATATATATATATTTGAAAAGAAATATACAAATGGCTGCCCTTCAAAAGGTTGAGCTCATATGACTGTCAACTACTTGGCTGTTCTAGTACTTCTCATGTGACTTTCAGCTACTTGGCTGTTCTAGTACTTCTCATGTGACTTTCAGCTACTTGGCTATTCAAAAAAAAATTGCACTTCGGTAAATATCCGCCCAAAGGCCCCATATACTCCAGCTCTGAAGAAACTGGGTTATAACATGAAGGGGAAAGGGACTACATTCTGAAATCAAAACTTCACTAAAGTTATCGTCAAAAAACGAGGAAAGGGACTACATTCTGAAATCAATAACTTCACTAAATATATCGTCAAGAAACTCCCTTGTACTGTAGGATCCAACAGAAAGCTCCAGAGCTTCTTTGGATAACAAATCGGTAGTAGTATTCGGCTACCGGAAAAATGTGCTTGAAGGATAATCATTCAAAAGATTGGAGGGACTCACAGAGTCACAATATGAAACATAAACCCTAACATACCAATCCAAATTTACGGATCCACCAATTTCAACTTCCGGCATAAACCCTAGCATGCTGATCCAAAATTATTCATGCACCAATTTCAATTTGCGGCGTAAACACTAGCATACCAGTCCAAATTTATATCTGCCAATTTCAACTTGCAACAATATCCTAGCACACCAGCCCAAATCTATACACCACCAATTTCAACTTGCAGCATTAAACATGAGCATAACACCTCATCTACACACAAAAGCCATAATAAGCCATTGAACCAGCAAATTACCAAACAACCAACTATGGCCTGGAACTTTTTAATTTTTTCCTCTGTAAAATCACGGTCTCACAAGGCTGCCTAGATGTTGCTTTTGAGCTGGCAAAGATAAAAGGGTAAGGGCTCAAACGTCAACTCCAAGTATATTTGCCAAACCTAAGGACTCAGATATAACTCCATAGGTGCAAGTTACTACGCAAAGCTAAGGGTCTAATCGTAAACGCTTACTCCGCAAGGCTAAGCGTTCTAAGCATAAACACCTACATTTTCATTGTGGCTTAAGAGGTTCTCACCGTAGCTTTCAAAAAGGATATGCTTCTTTGAAAGGAAGATCATGCTTCTCTGAATGTCATTCAGTTGATCAGATCAAATCAGGGATATTTAATCAGCCTCACAGAATAAATATAAGATTGTCGTTTATAGATCCTTCTAGTTTTCCCCAGGGTTTTTGTTCCTCTAAGCAGAAGCCCATGCTTATCTCATTGAACCTGAATCACCTGGAAATCTCCACATATTTCTCCGTTCAGAATGTTGGAAATTGGACAGAGTGTGAATTGAGAAGGATAAAAAACAACTCGTACACAACAGATTTCTCAGATGAGAATATTGGAAATTAGACAGGTAATGAATTGAACCCGAGACTTACTTCTGGCCAGCAAGCTGACACGACCTGTCACCCTTTATATATTAAGGTGTGGAGTGCAATCGCTAACCACCTATATCCCAAAAAGCATTAAGGCGAACATGGGTGGGCCTGGGTTTTGGCCTGGAGGTATTAAGGGGAACATGAGGTGGGCTAAGGTTTTGGGATTGGAAAGCAGTAATGAGAACAAGGGTTGGGCTTAGGTTCTGGTACTGGAAAGCATTATAGAGAATATCGGTCGATTTCAGTCTAGATGCCAGAACAGCCCATTGTATTCAGTGAAGCCCATAAGACTTGAAATCCCCAAAGGTGTGAAACTCGTCACTGACAATTCACTAGTTCCAGGGCATTGAGCCCGACTCAATATTTTTAAAATGCAGATTGATATCTCCAATGAGAAAACTCAAAGCTACTTAATCAATTATAAACATAAACACGCAACCATGCCCTCTTTAAAGTATTTAAAGCAGGAAAAAAAATTAAAAAACAGCAAATTCGCTTCATAACAACACAGACGCAGAAAACATAAATGTCTGTGAAAATAAGCAAATATATTAAATATTGGTTTAAACCGATCGCCATCAATAAATAAATAAAAAACAGAACCCAACATGCCATTGATATGAAGAAACAAGAAAAGGTTTTACAGAACGACGCTGCTTATTCAAATCCCCCAAAAATTACAAAGCAGCTTCTCTTCCATTATATTAACATCGATGTCCTCTGCTTTCAGAGATTTAGCGACAATAGTAAAACCCGGAACAACGTTATTATTCATATATCTTCAATCTGTTAACTAGCCAAGGTGGAGAAGCAGCTACTAGAACGCGCAAGCCCCGCACGGCCAACATCCTCCTTGACAACACGGGGGCTAGTAGGAGTCGATCTCAGACCTCCTCTGGACGAGGAGTCGAGGCTCCTCCTGAGCAACTTCCTCATGGCCCCAACAAGACGCACAGCAGGGCTAGTCTGCACATTGGCCCTGAACTGCATGCAGAAGGTCATATGGGCTTTCAGCGCCTCTTCCATTCCAATAAGCCGATCAGATCTGCAAAGCTCGTCCTTCACAGCTTCGCCGCAGAGCCCGCAGACCCAGCGCCCATAGAACCGTTCCCGCACACGGGCTATGTAAGCCGGCGTGCACTCCTCAGTCAAGCCACAGCACTCACAGGCCGCGAATTCGACCTCGCAGCTCTGGGCAGGATTCGAACTCGCGATCTTGGGGACATAAGGAGCAGGGGCCGAGGGTGCTTCGGAGGAGGTGCTCGTGGCTGCCATGGGTTCGTCTGTTTGAAATCTGGGCTTCTTAAATCTCTACACTCTTTGCAGTAACCGATAGTAATTGTTATTGAAATCTATCTTTCTTTCTCCCACATAACATATCCCCCTTCTTCTGTGACTAAAGCCGTCTGTGCCGTTTTAGGCATTGCCGAGCCTCTCGGACCGCAGAATATACCAAGGCGGTCTGGTTTTTTTATGCTGACAAGATCTCAACAGGACTCGAACCCCCTACCTCGAAATCTGTTTTGAACGGAAAAGAACCAAATTCAGCTCCTCTGGATCTTCTGTTCGACTCACCTTCGTTCTGTTCGGTTCCTCCTCCTCTTTATTATATATTACTCCGAGCCGCGTTCTCTGCTAATTATTGCAAACCTTACCCACGGTTACGTTCACATTTTGTTTAGCGGTTAGCATTTAATGCTGATGTCCAGTTGCCAGTTGGGTCCAAGGAGGGTTTTGCTGGGACCTCACCATGTTCTTGTTCAAAGTTCACAAGTTTCAATAATTGATGCCCACTTGTCATGAAATGCATCATCATGATCCATGGTTATAAGGACACGTGATAACATCTTGCTTCCTCATGGGTATTGCGTGTATATCTAGTCACCTTCCTTTACCTACGTGGCAGTTGTCACCTTACTTTACCTATGTGGCAATGTCGATGTGACATGTCCCTTGCAGCGTTTTCAATGTCAATTGTCATTTTGTCGTTACATGGTGAGGATGTGGTGGCTGCTGACGTGTTCAATTAGGTTCACGAGGACTTGGATTGGGAATATGAGGAGGTAGTTGATTCATCCACATGGCTACAAGGGAAGAAAACTAGGGAAGACCTAGTTTTCTGATCATTTAGATGTTACATGTATTTTTATTCTAATTGAATAGACCTTACATGCATTTCTCTATCTATTTATTAACTTGTATCAAATTGGTCATTCTATAATGAAGAGACCCTATGGACAGACCTTTTTATTTACTCACTGTTGCATCTAATTGATTATCTCACAATGGAGAGAACTTCCTGTTCATCATAAATTCCATCTAATTGATCATCTTACAATTGAGAAAACTTCTTGTTCATCATAAATTCCATCTAATTGATCATCTCATAATGGAGAAACCCTCTTGTTCATCATAAATTCCATAATGTGAATTTTCAGATGTACTGTAAAAGACAAACAAAGATTGGGAATAGGAAAAGGTAGTTGGTTCATCCACATGGCTACAAGGGAAGACCTGGTCTTCTAAATGAATAGATCTTACATGCATTTGTCTACCTATTCACTCACTCGTGCATCTAATTGGTCATCCCATAATGGAGAGACCCTATTCACTCACTGTTGCATGTAATTGATCATCTCACAATGGAAGGATCTTTCTATTCACTCACTGTTGCATCTAATTGATCATCTCACAATGGAGAGGCATTCCTATTCACTCACTATTACATCTAATTGATCATGTCACACTCACTATTGCATCTAATTGATCATCTCACACTGGAGAGACCTTCCTATTCATCATAAATTCCATAATGTGAATGTTCAGATGTAGTGTAAAATACAAACAATTTTCAAATGGAGATGTAAAAGTTTTGTTTGTAGTTTTGGTGTCATATTTTGTATTTATCAAACTAGATTTATTTTAATTCACGATCTATCAAGTATGGAAAAGTTGTGTTTGTGGTTTTGGTGTCATATTTTGTATTTATCAAACTAGATTTATTTTAATTCACTATCTATCAAGTATGGATCAAATTTCTAAGGATGCAAATGGTTTTTAGCGTGAAAATAAATTTGATTCTTCTTGATGTTTGGTAGATTTAGACTTAAGATAGATGTACATTGATTTAATTCTCCTTTAAATAGACTATATTTCACATGAATATCATAAATTCTCATAAAAAAAACTCAAAAATCACCGATAACTTAACCAAGTCAAATTTACTTTAACTACTACGTATTAAAAAAATATATATAATATTACATAACAACATCTTTTATATATTAAATTCATATAAAAAAATTTATTTTTCAAATATTTAATATCAAAATTTATATATAATTTTGATTTATATTTTGTAATTTATAAAATAACATTAATATAATAACATTTTTATATATTTTATGGTTAGGAAACACTTCAATTTTTAATGTAGTTTTATAGTAAAAAAAGGACTTCATTATATTTAAAAAGTGTGTTTCTTCATATGCAACAATTTCATCCACGTATTTCCCCTAGTTAGTCATAAATGTGAAAGTTTGATTCCTAATTTTGTTTTGTCTGCCTTTGTTATTATCTATTCAATGTTTGCATGTGTTACCTCATACATGTCATAACCATGGGAAGGAATTTCGTTCAAGTGAGAAGCCCTTCATTAAATGTAGATGTTAAAGTGAATTCTCCAAAAATTGCTATTCATTAAATGTAGATGTTAAAGTTTTATTTGCTATTTGTCGCTTTCAGTTATGAATTTAGTTTTATTTATAATTTAATATAATTATAATATTTTTATAACAAAATTTTATTTAATATTAATATATTTAATCTTAGTTTTCCCCTAACAAAAAACAGAATATTTATATTTTTCTTCCGTATGGTGTTGGCCTAGAAGGTTGTACTCTACACGAGAGTGTCTATCCATTTCTTTGTTGTGGTGTTGGCCTAGAAGATTCCTAAGCCAATGAAATGAGTACATTTTCTAATTCCATGGCGGAATTATCTCACTCATCGTGCCTTGCGTGGGAGGAGTTCCACATTGATACACAAGTAATAATGTGAAGGTAAATATCGATCATAAAATATGTGAATTTACTAATAATAGGATTGTTAATCATTATTTTAAAACAAAATAGGAATGTAAATTGTTATGGCATACATTTATTTACATCTTAAAGATTTATTAAAATAAAATTTTATTTATAGAAAATTATTTTAATAATTTAAAATTGCTTAAATGTTATTTTAGATGTTTTATGAAAATAGTTGTTATATTTTTCATTCAAATTCATATTTTTTTGCTAGTGACATGATGAAATATAATGTCTTGATAAGTATTGTTGTAATGGTTCCCTAATGGAGGTGGTATCACGATTAACGTTTTCTATCAAGCAACATGATCAACATGTTGATCAAATGTATGGCACACGGGGTGGCAACCCTCGGCTTGAGAGCCATGCTCTCCATCGGGCATCGCATGCTCCTTGTGTGGTGTCCTCACTATTTACAACCTATGTATCGCCTAGTTCGGTCTTGTCAACATAAATGTGTGTAGGTGGGAGTATTTGGATCCAAATAAAAAAATCGTTTTGGCAACATATTTCATTCCTTAATGCCTAAGATAGGTCACCTCTCTCATGGTGGATTGGTTGTCGATGGAGAATTTCCCTACATACGGGGAGAGCTCATTCATGACCATATGATTCTTAAGTTTTTTGCATTGGTTGAGGATTGTGCTTTGTCATACGCTTGTCTTACCATGATGATTGTTCCCATTGTTTACTTCACGCAACGATTCAAGCCTCTCAGGTCCTCGCCTTGCTATATATGCATGGTTAAGATCATAGTGTGGTGGCTTGTTTATGATATGGTTTATGCTACTGAAAGACCCCAGTTGTCAAATTGTGCATGGTGGACAAGGTTGGTCTAGTTTGCACCATCAGTTGGAAACACTATTGAGTATAGTCATTCGGGATATGCACGTAGACAATTACAAGTTGTTTGCAGGTTAAGAGGAGATCAAAATAATTCTAAGGTACATTTGTTGCAATTTGGATGACATTGTGGTCAGACTGACTCGGGTTGAGCGATTTGTGGTATCTAAATCAAATACTGACTCTAATGAACAGCAAGAGGTGACTGCAGTCATTAACGCTCTAGTTGGGACCTCTCCTCACACAAACTCTTCTCTTCTCTCTCCTGTCATCATCTCTGACTAACGAGTCCACCAAGCATATCACATTAGTTTTTACTATTGGTTAGTATATGTTTTTTGCAAGAATTTTAATGATGCTTTGTCAGCAACGCTAGTGGGTTGATGATACGTATGTTTAGAGCACATTTTTGTACTTTTGTCTGGGTATTTCTCAGAGCCAAAGGGAGGTTGTTGGTTAGTAAACTTTTTTCTTGTAGTTATCTTGTTCTTGCATTGGCACGAGGTAGTCTCATCTTGGTAATCTTTGAACTCTAATAGTAATGGTGTATCTATGGTTATCCCTGGTTGAAGATATGATCTCCCAGGCTGCTCTTTTGGTGTATGAAGGGATCTCATTGTAGTATCTTTTGTTATTAATGGAAATTTATAGTTGAAGTTTACAAAAAAAAAGTATTGTTGTAGTGGCTTCGTGTCTATGAATATTGTTATATTGGCTTCGAGTTGTAAGTGAGTATACATTTAGACTGTCGTGATATCTGCAACCTCACTCTAGCCCTCGAACTAAAAGGAGGTTGATTTCTTTCCTTCCACAAAAAAATGAAAATTTTTAAATTAAAAAATATATATATATTTCTTCCTAAAAAAATTATTAGTATTTAATAAATATAAAATTAAGTTAAATTTATAATTTTCCATTTATAAATTAATTTTTATTTATTTTTATATAATTTAAATGTTGAAAAAATATTATTATCCTTTTCTACTAAAATATAAAATGTGTTTTTCCATTTTTTATTTAAGGAGGTAAAATTTATCTAGTAAGGATGTGTGTTGGAATGAAGGTAAGCTAACTCATCACCAAGTTAAAGCATCATCATTATTGGAAAAAAACTTTAGAACTTAAAATAACATATTTAGTCTTTAAAGGGTAGATTTTTTCTCTTGTCCATGTATGCAAATCTTAAGCCATTAACATATTCTTGGCCAATAAGAAATAATTTTATTATGTCCCATGAAAATGAGTTATTAACCAATAAGAAGCTATTTTATTGCATCCAATGACAAGTTTTTTATTTAATTAGAAACACAAGTTTCTATCTAAATAGAAGCACTTTTAGATCTTACTCTATGATGAATAAGATGTTAAGTAAATTTGTTTTGGTGAAAGAATAAGGTTGTTAGGTCTAGAGTGTTGGTTTCACACACTTGGTATTAATAATTTGTGGTATTGAGCTCCTAGTATTACATGTAGTTAAAACCTTTAAAAAACTTGAGAACTCTCCATTGTAATGTGCTAGAGTTGTGGCTAAGTCTAGACAATTAAAATTTTCCAAAATAAATTAGGTATACATGATTTATGTACTTGTTGCTTTATAATTATTTTTCTTGTCACAATAATCATAATTATTAACAAAATATAATTTTAACATAAATAATATTTAAAAAATATATATAAATGATTTATATACTTATTGCTTTATAATTATTTTTCTTCTCACATCAATTTTAATTATTAACAAAATATACTTTTAATATATATCATATTTGGAAAAAAACATATTCCTCGTAATAATAATAAATGAAACTACCTCCATCCTATCATAAACTTCTTAATACCAACTTAAAAAAATAAAAATAAAAACATTTTATTCTAATTTCAAACAGACAACTAAATAATATTTTCAATTGTAATTTAACCTTTTATCTAAATATATATATATAATTATAGTTAAATAAAATTTACATATTATTAAAATAGAAACCATATAAAACCTAAATTAAAGTAAAATAATTATTAATTATAAACCAGATCTACTTTACCCATATATAAAATACAAAAATTATAATAAAATAACGCTCACAAACAAAAAATAAATATTAAAATAAAAAACAATGTAAAACATAAATAAATTTAAAATAAAATAATTATTAGTGGTAAATCGAATCTACTTTAGTAAGTGCAATTAAATAATATTTATAACACAATATATGGATATAGTAACAATGTGATATATTGTGTATATTGTATAACATAAGTTATTATATAAAATGGTTTGTATGGTGCAATAGTTTGAGTTCTTAAAATTGATTTGTAGGGATGGTGGAGGAGTATGAGTTATTAGAATTAAGAAAAAGAGTTTTAATTGTATGTATTTACCATTGAAAGCGAAATTATTAGATTAATGACGTGGTTTAGGAATATCACCTTAAACACTGTGAAAGGGACCAGACATTTTTCAAAGGATGACCATCTCTTCATGAGATGGCTTTTGTTTGGACAAAATCATAAATCACTAGATGTCCAAATGGTTAGAGTAATTTTTATTTATATAAATAAAATAGTATATATTTAATTTTTATATTTAATAATTTTAATGTTTTTAAATATTTTAATATAAATTGATTTATTATTATCTAATTTTAAGATTACTGTCAAATTAGATATTAAATTGGTGTATGAGGCTTTTTTGTTTGAGGGACAAGGGATCGATCTCCGCACAATGATCTTTTTGTTTGGGGGACAAGGGACCTACCTCTGCACAATGATCCCTTTGTTTGGGGGACAAGGGACCCACCTCTGCGCAATGATTTGCCAAGTCAAACATCAAATTGGTGTATGAGACCCCCTTATTTGGGAGACAAGGGACCCACCTCTGCGCAATGATCCCCTTGTTTGGGGGACAAGGGACCCACCATCGCACAATGATCCCCCTTGTTTGGGGGACAAGGGACCCTCCTTCGTGCAATGATCCCCCTTGTTTGGGGGACAAGGGGCCCACCTTCACGCAATGATTTGCCAAACCAGACATCAAATTGGTGTATGAAACTCCCTATTTGGGAGACAAGGGACCCACCTCCGTGCAATGATCCCCCTTATTTGGGGGACAAGGGACCCACCTCCGCGCAATGATTTGCCAAGCCAGACATCAAATTGGTATATGAGACACCCTTGTTTTGGGGACAAGAGACCCACCTTTGCACAATGATTTGACTACCTTTTCGAATTTTGGCTTCTTTGATCCATTGTAAAATTGTATAGAATTCTTTTGGTAATAATCACATTTAAATGAACTTCGTCGACGCGTTTTGAACAAGCCAGTGTGGTTCATCATCGAGACTAGGTGCAAGATCAGATCTGGACATTGAGTTTAATATAAATAATTAAATAAATAGAATAGAATAGAGTAGGTAATAAAGAATTAAATAATAATAGTAATAATAATAATTAAATTAAATTAAATAAAAAGGTTTATATATTATTAAATAATTAAATAAAACTAGCAGTTATTAATCTATTTGAATTTTTAAAGTCAAACGAGCCGTTAGTTCTGATGATGAACCACACTCATAAAAGCGTTGACAAAGTTCAAGTTCATTTAAATGTGATTCACACTGGTTGGTTCGAAACACGTCGACAAAGTTCAAGTTCATTTAAATGTGATTATTACCAAAAGAATTTTATACAATTTGACTCTCTACTAAGCCCACATCGACATACATACTCTATCCCCTCTAGTTTTGAACCTATGACTTCTTAAGAAAAAACACATACTCTTAACCATTAAATCCACTAAAACTTTTTAACATGAATTATTAATATTAATTATTTATATTTATATTTTTGAATTAATTTAATTAAAAAAAATTAATTTTAATTTTATAATTTACATTATACTTTATAACCAATTAAACTCTACCATAAATCAATTTAAAAACAATAAATAATTTTCCTCATAATTACACTCTTCTCCTCCATAAGTAGAAAGAGAGTAATTAGTTTGATTTAGACTAATCCTCACGTTTTCCACGAGATTTTGGATTTGATTGCTTTTAATCTCGTCCACTTAGGCATATTCGCACCTTGGGTTTTGGGACAGATAGACTTGTTACTCCCTAATCCTAATCTTAATCCTTTGAAAGAGGAGTCCGCAATCAAAAAGCGTATCGTGTATCTTGTATATCATATACACATTCAGCAGCTTACGCGGCACACTTCCTGATTATTATTATTATATATCTAAGAATACCATAATAATGGAATAAAATAATATACCGTGAATCTTAAGTTGCAAGTGAGAATTGTGGGTGGCATTCTTATCAATCCGTCCTACTCATGCGTGTAGGAAGCAAAATTTGATTAGTAAGCATATACATATATAAAATTAATTAACAATTATAAGTAAAATGTGCATGTTTTCTTAAATAATAAGGTTGATTAAATGGTGAATATTAGTATTTAGAACTAAATGTACTTTTGTATTTAGAATCAAATGTAACTATATTAGTGACGATTAGTATGTATGTATTAGAAAAGTTAGAACTAAATGTAAGTTTGGAGGCAAATGTTGTAAAGTCATCATTGATTCTAGTACCATAAAAATATAGTCATAATCAAGATTGTAAGGAAATTAAGCTTATAACAATAAAAATATCTATGGTTGTATACTATTTTACTTGAAACATAGGTTATGAAGAGATGGTTATTAACTAGTGCAAATTATGTTGGAGAATATAAGGATGAAACTTTGTGTGATGTTATACCCTTGGGTGCTTGTTATTTGTTGTCGCGAAGAGAATTGTCATATGATAGATGCATAATTATATATGATGGGGAAGAAAACATCCATTCCATAACCAAGAATGAGCAAATATTTGAGTTATTACTTGTGAAAAAATAAAAACCCAAAGAGGTGATATCTCTATTAATGAAGAAATTATTAAGCACAATCAAGGAAATTATGGAATGTGACAAGGTTGTGTCAACAAAAGTGATTGAGTGTAATGATAGCAAATTTAGCATATCAGAAGAAGATCCATAAATAATTGAACAAATAGTTAGAGGAGTATAGTAACATATCATATGATGATTTTCCAATGAATTATCATTACAAAAGAAGATTGCAAATGATATTGAAGTAATTTTAGGCATGTGAATTTCTAATCGAACTAAGCATCATATGAATTTTTTGGAAAGCATGGAGACAAATCCATAAGTATGTGAATTTATATCAAAGGGATTTATCATGAAGAGTATGAACCTATGCATAGTAACTAAAACTGATAAGGCCAAAGAAGGACAAAGAGTGTTGGAAGTGTATACATTGTAAAGCACTAAATAAGATCAAAATTAAGTATAGGGTCCATTACTAAGGGTGGATGATATGATAGATAGTTTAAGTGATGTTAGATAATTCACAAAGATAGTCTTGAGGAGTGGATATCATCCTATATAGATCAAGGAAAGTGATGAATGAAAGAACACATTCAATGTTGAAGAAAATTTGTACAAATTGTTTATTATGGCTTTTGGATTAACAAATGGGTTAAGCATTTTCATGTAATTAACAATAGAATATTACAACCATAAAATACTAAAGTTTATAATAATTTACTTGGATGACAAGAGTAAAGATAAACATATGCATCATCTAAATTGGTGTTTGAATCATTAAAAAATGATGATATTCACATTAACTTGAAGAAGTGTAAATTCTTCAAGAAAGAGTTGGTGTCCCTTAAATTCATAGTGTTCAAAGATAAATTCCACATGAATTCAAAAAATAAGACAATTTTAGAATTCTTTACTCCTCGCTAAAATAAAATTAAAAAATAAAAAATAAAATAAAATGCGATGCGAAATGTGTCAAGTTGACAAATATAATTACACTTATATAATATATATCTTTAAATCTAATGTTCTACAAAATGATTTCACTTTATTTCGGTGTGTGGCTTCAAAGGATGGTAATAATGGCGAGCATGCTTTTTAAAAGGATAAATAAATTATATTGATAGGAAAACATATTGATCAATTGCTTTATAGAAAGGAGCAACCTTCATCAAACATTCCAAGAATCCCTTTTCCAATAATAATTTTATAATAATCCTATTTCCAAAAACAAATTTAAATATTATAAAGAGGAGCCACCTTCTTCAAATATTCAAAGAGTCCCATTTTCAATAATAATTTTATAAAATTCCTATTTCCTAAAAACAATTTTAAATATTTGTATAATAGAATTTCATTTCAAAACATAATTTTGATGTAGGGAATGAAATATAAAGTGGGACCTTGAACTGGTGGCACTTACCTGAAATGTCGTTTGTTAAATTTTTTAATGCCAAATGACGTGGCGAAGGTACCGCGGGAGGTGAGGTGTTCAATTATGATGACAAGGATTGGCATAGGAGGTGGTCCGGTGAGATGATGGGGAAGATAAATACTCAATCGTGTAGATGAGTAGATATTTCATTGCGTGGGGTAATGACGGAGTTACCCATAAAAGAGTTGGACACCTAATAAATCACATTATTCAACTAATAAATTATATCCACACTTCATTTGGTGTCCCATCATCCGACGTGGATGTAACTAATAAATTATATAGAGTTTTGTGCCATGAGCACGTGGGGTTATTTTATATATATATATATCCTTGGAATATAGAAGCTTCAACACGTGGCAGGAATGACATAGTTTCGTGGTTAAATTTGGCGAGCCTTATTTCTTCTGCCATAGGCCCATAAATGCACCCAGGCAGGAAATGTCCGCCGTCGGATGATCTACAACTTTAATCTGACGGCGGGCATTTCCTGCCTGGGCGCATTTATGAGCCTATGGCAGAGGAAATAAGCCTCGCCGTTAAATTTTGTTCCACGTCGACAGACTTGAACAGTGGCCCCAATAAGCAAAAAAAAAATAGTTATCGGTGGGATATGTGAATGTAATAAATTTGAAGTAATCTTTGTTTTATAGGTTATTTTTAGTCTCGTGAAAGTTAAAAATACTTTCTTTCTTTCTTTCTTTGTGTTAATATTCTTTTACACAAGATTTAAAATGACAATCTATGGAGACCCTTAACTAATGTATATTGAATAGAGAAACAGATGGAACAAAACTAAAATTTAATTTAATTTATATTAAATGAGATTTCAGGAAATATGGGAATTATTAATTTTTATTTGTGTTATGTGTGATTGTTATTAGCATTTCCTCGAAAGGGTTTATAGCATTTGATTTATTATTGATTTTGTATTAATTAATTTTTTGAATATATTTTTTTATAGTCTAGTATGAAGTTGATGTATGGTTTCATCCATGTTCAACATAGAGTTGACATGTATACTTCCAAAATTAAAATAAAGATTATATAAAAGTCATGTGGACAATGAAGTATCTTAATTTTCTTTTATTACTAATTTTTTTGTAAGTTAATTTGTATTACCTCAAAATAACAAATTACAACATTTCATCCATCACCAACAAGCACTGTGCATTAAACTACATTTACTACATTCCAAGTATAAGATCCCAGGATTGATCATGAATTTTTCCTTTTTTCCTCTTCTCTTACGAACTTCAAATCTATTTCGTGGAATTATCAGGAGCAATTATAGATGGAACAATGACATCATTCCTTTGAGACAGTTCCATTGTCGAAGGTTCTACAATATTTTCCATTTCCTTGACGTTGTCTGAATGATTTGACTCATGGGTACATTTTTCCCACTCATTGCATAAGCCACAATTATGGCCGAGTTCTTACATTTTCATTTTCATTTGACGGATGGTTCTCCTCCACTAAGCGATGAGATGGTGACACTTGAGGCTAAGGTGATTATGGGGGAGTTGATTTGGCAGTGGATGTCTTCTATTGCTGAGGATTTTCCTGCTTTTGATCTAACGTATTCTTGGTTCTTTTTTCTCCATTCAAGGCTTGCCATCCACAACTCATTTTCTTCATATCCTTGGTGGGGAACCCCTTTGTGAAAAGTGTCACACATTTTGAAAATGAACGGGTTATTGACAAGTCCTGCAACAAAAAGTAATGTTTTCATAATCCAATAGTTGTGAATAAACCTTACACCTCCACTGAGTAAGATTTTATCTGGCCACCCCTTACTGAGGTCCATTTCAACACATTAACAAATGTGAGGATTCCTTTTGCAAGCCTGTCTATGTCTATTTTGATGAAGCGACCTATTAAATTCCCCGTGTCTTCTAAGATATCTGGTCGTGTCAAATGGATGGGTAAGTTTGGAGCCTTACCTAGAGTAGAGTTGCCAAAGACGTCATGAGAGAGGATTAAAATCAAGAAACAATGGTTGCATTAAGAATCCATAACGACCCCAAAACCAAGGTCCCTAATAAAAAAACTTATGTTACTCCTCTAAATTTTTGAAGAGCACCACAAAGAATCCTTTTGAGCAAAACAAAAGCTTTGTATACTAAGAACAATTTTGGTGTACCCATTCCCGCATTGCAGATGTTGAGGCCTAAAATCCATTGAAATGGAAATAATCACTTGTCGTTCATAATCTGCAGCCCTAAAGTTAGTCATAGCACTTTTCACTTCAAGAGATGGAGTGTCTTTTGCCTGATCCACAATGAATGTTGGCCTTGAGAGATCTTTAGGGTTCATAGGTGAATGTCCTAGCTTGAGGATGTGCTTAAAATACTTTGGTTGAGAAGAGGAAGGTGCTCCCCTAACCTTTGACTCCACCTCTCAATATGGCGAATAAAGAAACATAGGCATCCTTGGCTATGCCATATTCTTTGAGGGATTTCAAGTCCTGAAGTTGTCTTCCACCATATAAGAGCCTTAAAATACTAAAGGATATTTGCATATGATCTTAAATTATGGCGGTGAGTGCAAATATGAGATCCAAGGATTTGGCCAACATGCAGAAGGATTCCCTTGAGAAAGGTCATACAAAGACCGGGAAATTCACCAAATCTGGGATACAACCCTCATCTGAGAAGCAAGAGAGACTCTAAAGTGGGTAAGAATTCCTCCGATTGGCCAGATCTTGAGGCTCGGTGGATTTTTTCAAATCTTCCTATGAAAACAAACAAACACCCTCTAAAGGTATACATCCATCAACAAAGTAAAAAAAGACATTGAATATAAATCCTCCAAGAACATTTCCAATTCCATAAACCTGCATAGATTCGCCAACATAATCTAAAAAGACATTAAATCCACTTTAAATCAAACCCTCTGGGAACATTTCCTTCTCCAAAATTCTACAAATCTCCACCAACACCATCTTCAGAGGTTGGATTGAAGGTACTAGCGATATATTGAGGATTAGTCGTGACGATGGCTACAACTACAAACCCATACACCGACTCAGGAATAATATTGATGGGGCTAGGGTTAGCCTCAAAAACAATGATAGTTGCTTCCACATTAGAGGTTGCCTTGATGAAGGCCTTTAACCTTGATTTCTCCAATGTTTCCTTTACAAATCCTTCCTGATGACCTTCTTAGGGTATTTCTCAATACTGGCAACATAACAACAACCATCAGCTCGTCCAATAGTGCCATCAATGAAAGTTTTAATAATGATGGTCTTTTGACCTACGACGCAACCCATCAAGACCTCCTTCACGGTGATTGTGATACTATCTGCAACCATGATACTTGTTGAAACCCTCACAAATTTTCTTTACAAAGAGATATTTTAAACAAATTATGATATCTTGTAATTTTTATTACTAAATTTAAATATAATGATATTTCAATACTATTCTTTCTTTTCTAAAATAACTTATTCCTTCTATTAGCTAATTTAATTAAAATTTTATATTATTATTTTGATTAAAGTGTAAAATAATTTTTAAAAACCTCTTATATTAAGGTCATCTTATAGAGATAGAGATTAAGGTCATGTTATAAGAAAAGTTAAAAATGTGTATGACAAAAAGGTATAGAAAATAAGTGAGAATATTGCACTCAACTAAAAATCGAGAAAGAGGCCTTAGATGACACAATGATGATGAAGAGTTTTTGGTAATTATAGAAGGGAGATATAGTATTATACTTGTAAAGATGAAAATTATGGGTCAAATGCTAGCAAAGAGAGTGTATACCTGTAAATTAGCTAAGAATTCAATTAGTACATAGAGATGCATATGCATCAAAGCAACAAGAAATTTAGATGATGCATATAGGAGTAATAATGTCAACAAGGTAGCAACATGTACTAGAAAATGATAGATGATCGAGAAAAGGCATCTTTAGAACCAAATGTAAGCTTGGCGACAAATTTTGTAAAGTCATCATTGATTCCAGTACCATAAAAAACATAGTCCTAATCAATATGGTAAGGAAATTAAGCTTAGAACAATAAAAGCATCTATGACCATATACTCTTTTGGTTGAAGCATAGGTTATGAAGCGACATTCATTAACTAGTGCAAATTGTGCTAGAGAATATAAGGATGAAACTTTGTGTGATGTTATACCCTTCAATGTTTGTTATTTGTTGTTGGGAAGATAATTGCAATATGATAGATGGATAACCATACATGATGGGGAAGAAAGCATCCATTCCATCACCGAGGATGAGCAAATATTTGAGTTATTACTTGTGAAAAATTAGAAACTCAAAGAGGTGATATCTCTATCAATGAAGAAATTGTTAAGCACAATCAAGGAAATTATGAAATGTGAAAAGGTTGTGTCAACAAAAGTGATTGAGTGCAATAATAACAAATTTAACCTATGAGAAGAAGATCCATACATAATTGAACAAATTTTTAGAGGAGTATAGTAACATATCATATGCTGATAAATTTTCCAAATGGAATAGCATCACAAAGGAAGATTACAAATGATGTTGAATTAATTGCATGCATGTGAATTTCTAATCAAGCTAAACATCATATGAATTTGTTGGAAAACATGGAAACAAATTTATAAATATGTGAATTTATATAAAAAAATATTTATAGTGAATAATATGAAACTATGCATAATAAATAAAATTGATAAGGCCAAAGAAAGACAAAGAGTGTTAGATGTGTATACTGTAAAGCACTAAATAAGATCAAAATTAAGTATAAGGTCCATTACTAAAAATGGATGATCTAATAGATAGTTTAAGTAATGTTAAGATAATTTTACAAAGTTTTATATTATTTTACAAACCATAAATCTTTAAAAAAACCAAATATATTATGATACAAGTATTCTACTTATAATCTTAAGTTTTTTTTGGTTATTTTACACATAATAAATATAAAAAAACCATATCAAACAAGCAAGTAGGCACTTACATTTATCAATGGTAAAAAGTATTAAAAAAAATAAAAATAAAATAAAATGCGATGCGAAATGGGTCAAGTTGACAAGTAGAATTATATCTTTAAATCGAATGTTCTACAAAATAATTTCACTTTATTTCGTTGTGTGGCTTCAAAGGATGGTAATAATGGCGAGCGTGCTTTTTAAAAAATAAAAATAAATTATATTAATAGGAAATCATATTTAGCAATTGCTTTATAGAAAGGAGCCACCTCATCAAACATTCCAAGAATCCCATTTTCAATAATAATTTTATAATAATCCTATTTCCAAAAACAAATTTAAATATTAGAAAGAGGAGGCACATTCTTCAAACATTCAAAGAATCCGATTTTCAATAATAATTTTATAATAAATCCTATTTACAAAAAACAATTTCAAATATTTTTATTATAGAATTTCATTTTCAAAAAATAATTTTGATGAAGGAAATGAAATATAAAGTGGGACCTTGAACTGGTGGCACTTACTTGAAATGTTGTTGGTTAATTTCTTTAATGGCAAATGACGTGGCGAAGGTACCGCGGGCGGTGAGGTGTTCAATTATGATGACAAGGATTGGCATAGGAGGTGGTCCGGTAAAGACTCAATCGTCTAGATGAGTAGATATTTTATTGCGTGGGGTAATGACGGAGTTACCCATAAAAGAGTTGGACACCTAATAAATCACATTATTCAACTAATAAATTATATTCACACTTCATTTGGTGTCCCATCATCCGACGTGGATGTAGAGTTTTGTGCCATGAGCACGTGTGATTATTTTATATATATGACCTTGGAATATACAAGCTTCAACACATGGCAGGAATGGCATACTTTCATGGTTAAATTTTGTTAATATTCTCTTACAAGGTTCTCAGATGATAATCTTTGGAGACTCTTAACTAACTAATGTATATAGAATAGAGATAAAGATGAAACATAAATTAAAATATAGTTTTATTTATATTAAAATGAGATGCGAGGAGATATGGGAATTATTAATTTTTATTTATGTTAGGTATGATTGTTATTCCTTTTCTTTGAAAAGGAGGTTTATAGCAATTGATTTAACATTGATTTTGTATTAATTAATCTTTTCAATATAATATTTTATGTTTAATATATTGTTGTTTTATATATATATATATATATATTATTGGACTTCATTCTGTTAAAAGAGGTATTTTATATTTTAGTATGAAGTTGATGTGTGATTTCATTTGTGTTTAATATACCGTGGACATGTATACTTTCAAAATTAAAAATAAAAATTATATAAAATTCATGTGGACAATGAAGTATTTTCATTTTCTTTTATTACTGATTTTTTTGTAAGTTAATTTGTATTACTTTAAAATACATATTACAACATTTCATCTATCATCAACAAACATAGTACATGAAACTACATTTATCAAATCACAGGATTGATCAATATTTTTTTTCGTTTTTCCTCTTTTCTTATGAACATCAAATCGAGGGATGAGATGGTGACACTAGAGGCTAACATAATTATGGGAGAGTTGATTTGGCAGTAGATGTCTTATGTTGCTGAGGTTTTTCCTACTTTTGACCTGAAGTCTTCTTGGTTCCTTTTGCTCCATTCAGATCTTTCCATCCACAACTCATTTTCTTCATATCCTTGGGGGGAAACCCCCTTGTGAAAAGGGGCATACATTTTGAATATGAATGGGTTATATTGACAAGTCCTGCAACAAAAGGTAGTATTTTCATAATCCAATGGTTGTGAATAAAACTTACACCTCTGCTTGAGTAGGATTTTATCTGGAAACCCTTTACTGAGGTCCATTTCAACGCACATGCAAACAAATGTGAGGATTCCTTTTGAAAGCCTGTCTATGTCTATTTTGATGAAGCGACCTAATAAATTCTCCGCGTCTTCTAAGATATCTGGTCGTGTCAAATGAATGGGTAAGTTTGGAAGCCTTACCTAGACTAGAGTTGCCAAGGACGTGATGAGAGAGGATTAAAATTAGGAAACCATGGTTGCATTGAGAATCCATAACGACCCCAAACCAGGGTCCCTAGTCAAAAACCTTCTATTGGTCCTCTGAATTTTTGAAGAGCACCAAAAAGGATCCTTTTGAGAAAAACAAGAACTCTGAATATTGAGACCAATTTTGGTGTACCCATTCCCGCATAGTAGATGTCGAGGGCCAAAATCCATTAAAATGGAAATAATCACCTGTCATTCATAATCTGCAGCCTTGAAGTTGGTCATAGCTTTTTTCACTTAAGAGATGGAGGGTTTATTGCCTGATCCACAATGAATGTTGACCTTGACAGATCTTTGGGGTTCAGAGGTGAATATTCTAGCTTGAGGACGTCCTTAAAAGACTTGGGTTGAGAAGAGGAAGACCCCCCCCAGCGTTTGAATCCACCTCTCAATATGGTGACTAAAGAAATAGAGGCATCCTTGGTTGTGCCATATTCTTTGAGGGATTTCAGGTCCTGAAGTTGTCGTCTGCCATATGGGAGCCAAAAAATACCAAAGGATATTTTCATCTGATCTTAAATATGGTGGTGAGTGAAAAGATGAGATCCAAGGCTTTGACCAACATGCAGAAGGATCCCCCTAAGAAAGATCATACAAAGACTGGAAAATTCACCAAATCTGGTATAAAACCCTCATATGAGATGCAAGAGAGACTTTGAAGTGGATAATAATTCCTTTGATTGGCAAAATCTCGAGGTTGGGTGGAATTCTTCAAATCCTCCTGTGAAAGCAAACAAACACCCTCAAAAGGTGCAGATCTGTCAACAAAATAAAAAAAGACATTGAAAATAAATTTTGCAAGAACATTTTCAATTCCATAAACCTGCTTAGACCTACCAACAGAGTCTAAAAATACATTAAATCAAACCCTCCTTGAACATTTCCTTCTCCAAAATCATGCAAATCTCCACCAACATCATCTTCAGAGGTTGGATTAAAGGTACTAGCGAGATATCGATGATTGGGCATGATGTTGGCTGCAACCACAACCCCATACATAGACTTAGGAATAATATTGTTAGGGCTAGGGTTATTCTCGAAAACGGAGAGGTTGGTTTGATGAAGGCCTTCAACCCTGATTTCTCCAACATTTCATTTACAAAATCCTTCCTGATGACCTTCTTAGGGTATTTCTCAATACTGGCAACATGACAACAACCATCAGCCCATACAGTAGTGCCATCAATGAAGGTTTTAATAATGATGACCTTTTGAACTGCGATGCAACCCATCAAACCTCCTTCACGGTGATCGTGATACTATCTGTAGCCATTATATTACTAAATTTAAATATAATGATATTTCAAAAATATTCTTTCTTTTCTAAAACAAGTTTATTCTTTCTACTTAGCTAATTTGGTTAAAACTTTATATTTTTATTTTGATTAAAGTTTAAAATAATTTTTAAAAACCTCTTATATTTTATATTGTTTACTCTCTTTTGCTTTAAGAGGGTTAGTAGGAAAAAAGTTAACATAATTATGCATACGGTTGACAGTATGTGGCTTCAACACGTGCTTAGATTAATAAGCACTAGATAAGATATAGGTGGCATACATATATTCTTACAATTTCTTATTATATTAAAAAAAATGTTTATATTTTTATTAAAAAAAAATAATTTGGAGTGTAGAATTTGGTAAAGGTTTGCATCTCGAGGAATTTGATCCCTATCCTCAAATGATATATCCGAAGTTAGATGGATCTAGGTTGGTTTATCTACTATGCTATTGGTGGATAGATTTGAAGTGTTCTTGCACAATGACAAGTAAGACTCTAGTTTTTTTGAGTTTTTGCTAAACTTTTGCAGATTTTCTTAGCTTTTTTAATTTTATGAATCCATAAAGGTGGATTATCTAATTTTATAGCAAAAAAAACTCCAATTTTTGTTGATTTTTTGTTATTAACTGATTTTTAAAACCATAAAAACATTTAATGGATGAAGCACTAGTCATTCTTATTCAAATACATATGATTACTCTCAATTGTTGGATCCAGTATTGTATACCAATCATGATCATGAAGTGTTGAGAATTGATATCATAGAATATGATGGAGGTGTTGAGAATTGGTATCATAGAAGATAATGACATCTACTATTCAACATTCAAATCATTTTTTGGAATAAGTGGATGGAGCGCTAGTTATTGTTATTCAAATACAGCGTATTTTTCTCAACTCCTCAAGCCAAAATCTTATAATAGTCATGATCATGAATTGTTAGGAAGTGGCATCCTGGAAGATTATGTGCACATGCATTATGAGAAGTATACCCATAAGTTATGTGCACAACATAATTCCCTCTCCTACTCTCAAATTAGTTCACCATTAATCACATTGTCCACTAACCAACCTAACCATCTACAAGCCAATAAAAGTGAGGATCTTCTAAGTTTGAGATATGATATAAACTTGGGAATCTCACTTAGATTAATATGAACAACCTACAAGTGGGTTGTAATCAGATCAACATAAAATGTAGGATAAGTGATCAAATGAGTTGTTAAAGAATTGTCAATGAAGAAGTGATTTCAAATCAAAATATCGACTTCATTTAAAATGAGCATCTAGACCATTTGTTTCGAATATGAAACCATGCGTGTCCAATTTCATGTATGTCGTAAATATTATTAACTTTTTATTATTACAGAAATTAAAATCATTGCAAAACTTTAATATAAATTAGTAAAACATAAAACTATAACATAGCTAATTAAAATAAAATGATCTGACAATAACTATGACAAATTTAATTAGAATATAATAATCATAGGATCATTGACATAATTATAAGATAAAAATAATTAAAACATATAATTATAAAATTATTGACAACAATTCTCACATTCCCACATAATATTACTTACTATCATTTGCACCAAAAAGGTGCAAAGACATGCTGATAGAAGTGTATATGAATGTAGAGTGACCCAGAGGTAACATTAAAGGAAACAAGGACGTGGATGTGGAAGGCATGACGCATCAGGAGGCTAAAGTATTGGTAAAGTAGAACTTTCCAAGTGTGTAAAAGTGCATTACAAAATTTTCTATATATCAGATTTCTATCACCAAACTGAAAATTAGGAACACATTACCTTGACTAGTTTAAATAAATAAATATTTACTCTCTAAACAAATAAAAAACATAGGAAATCCAATATTTACTCTTGAAACCATTTATTGGGAAAATCAACGTCAAATAGATACCTATTATTTCCTTCGCTACTTGGCCAATCTAGCCACATTGATACCAACTCTTGTTCTATGCTCCAACATCAATCTCTTCCAAAAGGCGCTTCACAAACCAACTCTACACTAAACCATAGATACATTTATAGCAAAGGCACCTCACAAGCCAACTCTACACTAAACCATAGATACATATATAGAAAATTGTAAACTTCCATTCACAACAAAACATTTATTTTCATCTCTATGTTATTCAACCCTTCATCAATTTTTCTATATTTAGAATACAAAGTAAAACACTCTCACCAAGTACAACACTCCACCATCTATGATAAGCTTGGTCCACATGCAGAAGCAGGAGAGCATGGCTCCTAATAGTTGTCAACTTACACCACACAATGCTATCACTTAAACATACACATGCATATTAAACATGTTCTCTTTACCTTTCATGACTACACCATCTCTGATAAGTTTGATCCACACACGAAATATTACACCACATAATGTTATCATTTGATAACGACATATATATGGAACATGTTCTCTTAAAAATAACATTTAGAGAGAAATAAACCAAAGGTTGTGATGTCACGACACATATATAACATACCCTGGTATAACAAAAAAACACTCAATAGTATATGGAAAAATACATAATAATAATGGACTGCTAGAAAGGGTTGAGTGAGCGAGATGGTAAGGTATGGAAATGAAGCTAGAGATGTCAAGGGAAACTTCCAAATATATGAACTAAAGGTAGCACAAATTTTGGAATATACATTTGATCACTGAAAAAGGTATATAGAAAACCTATGTCAAATGTATTAAAAAACAGACTTGAGAGTTTAAGGATGAGAAATGCCAAAAATTACAACTTCAAAACATCCATCTTAAGCAAGGTCAAATTTTATATTCATTTAATCATTGAAAACAGTATACGAAAAACATATCTAATTTATTGAAAAAAAACTTTTAAATTCATATTTTGTAAGAGTTTATAGTAAGTTGCAAAGTTAAATTCCTCCCCAACAGCCCCCATCCCACCCCAACACTTATAAGCCTTGACCCTCCAGTGAAAGTGTTTTCCTAGAAGTCATTTGAGGTCAATAAGGAAGGAGGGAATTTCTTAATGATGTAATTCATGTTTGGTAAATATTATAGAATCTAAAATCCAATTTTCAAAGATCTTAAGCCCCAAATTAATTTGGAAAAGTTTGGATTCTACCTCCCACGGTTGTTTAAACAGTTCACCAATATTATAAAACTTGTCTTCTAAGTTTCCTAAAATTTATCAAAATATTTTGCATCATCATGCAACATCTCTCTCATAGTAAAACCTTTTCACTAGATGAAGAGTGAAGAAATTTTAAACTGGAATATAATTATTTTCAACCACAATCCAGAGGGCATAATAATTTTTTTACCACTCAATTTGTAAGGGTGTTGGTCGAATGTTTTTCACTTATTCTCAATTTTAATTTTTTGAGGAAAATTGTGAAGCACTATGTTGATTTGAAGTTCCTTTTTGGAATCATTTACTATTTTTCTAGCTATTTACTGGAATAATTTCCCAAGTCCATATTGTTGCGAGACTTGCAAGTCAAAGACAAGTCGCGAGCCAAAAAATTCAAAATGAATCAGAGGAAAGTCATACTTTCATAAGCCAAATTTGACTCAGGTCAAATGAGTTTGAGTCAATGCAAGTACGACTCACTAACCTACCTGTAATAACCAGAAATTGTGTCATTTTGTCCATAAGATGTGTGAAGATTTTCCCAGGCCTCCTCAACCTCTTAACCCTTCTGCCTTGCTAACCTCTTCCCTAAGTAGATTTTGGTAACACTACTACATACATAAGGGATTAGGTGTAATTTAGAGGGTGGTTCAAATGGTTAAATGTTTTTGTAGAAGGGAAACCAACAAAATCACCAAAATATTATAGGCGTTACTAAGAATTGTTGGACTTTTTGTTTTCCTAGGATTTACTTTCACTTTATGTTTTCCTAGGATTTTCTTTCTGTTAAGGTTGTGATATTGCACCAAGAGGCACATTTCAAAATGAATGTGAGGGGGGAGGGGAGGAGACCATCAATTATTTGTAGTGTGTGTGCCCTTGTATGTCTTGCTTAAAAAACTAAATAAATAAAACAATGGTAGATGTAAATACATGACTGGTACTACTGCGACCTAAATTAATGAAATATTGAATTTCATTTAGAGATGAGTTATATTCATTACAAATGAACAATGAAAGAACTAAAATTTTGAAAGTTTAGTTCCATAAAGAAATCAATGCAGAGAAGAACATGAGGTTTGGGTGGAGTGATGAAATGAGATTTATCTGAAGAAAAGCGAAGCTCCTTCTGTTACAACCAATTTTCCCAACATGTAATTGAACCTACCAGAGTCTTGACTGTTGTGAAGCTTTATAAACAGTGTTAATGTTGTTTGAATCATTCAAAAAATTACTTTGGTACGTCGATAAAATTTATGGTATTGCAGGAATTCCAAAAATAGCCCATTGGTAGTTCTCCAAAGTCAACAAAAAACTTACATGTAACTGATACTGAAGCTACAACAACTCTGAGCCCATGGTCTCCATTTACGGTATTAGCAGTTCCCTATGTGATGCAGGAGCATCAAGACCTTTTTCTCCATTTGTAAATATGGGGTGTGATAATATTAATTTGTAAATATGGGGTGTGATGATTTTTAATATTTTGTTAATTAATTTGAATTAAATAGGAGAAGGTGAGGATTTATGTAAATATCTTTTTATTAATAAAAGGATATGAGGAAATTTAATAAATTGAAGGATTTTAGGGATAAAAACCTATCCTTTAGGGATGTTGAGAAATTTAGGGGTTTGTTGAGGATTTGAAGGGATTAAGCATTTAATTTAATGATTTTTTTAAATTATATAAATAGGAGGGCTTTTTGTGAGAAAAAGACATGAGATTGTGAAAGGGTGTGAGAGTAGGCTTGTACAGCAAGGCTGTAAGCCTTCAGCAAAATTGTAAGGGCCACAGAATGGAAATATCTGGCCAGCAAAAGTTGTAAGTTATTGTTTTGTTTCAGTATATTGATTGATTGATTTTGAAAATTGTATGCGTTACAAGTTAAATGGATATATATGGATTGAATTATCGATAGTGGAAGAATCGATTTAAAGAATTGAATTTTGTCATGAACTGATAGTTCGATTTGTAAATTCGAGGTTGATATTGTTATGAAACCCGCAATTCAAAATTGTTGAATGTAGAAAACGCAGAGTCGGTGTTGAATCTTTGCTGGACTATTTGTTTCCTAGTTGAAGTTCATGCTTTCATATTCATAGATATGATGAGAATGTTGATAAATCTAATATATCAGTCATAAAAGGTTGGTTATGCAGAGATTAGACAGTATGAGAAGTAACTTACTATAGATATTCCGGTATTAATCACTGCATACACCAATGAAGGAATTGTATTTCAAACTCGATTCTAGCATCACAATGAAACGCAAGAATAAATTTCAAGGCAGAAGGGTTTACTGAACAAATCAGCTTTAGAAATCGACTTTGCAGGGTTCAAAGGGCGATTTAATGGGACGCTATGTAAAGATTGCCAGGAATTCAATTTGTGAACACCATCACTCTGCATCAGTATTGAAGAACCGAGGAGCGTGAATCCAACCGGTTGTATGTGCGTTGCGCACTTATAATCAGACAGTTACAATTGCAGTCGAATTGGAAGAGTACGCTTTCTGCAAAGAGGGCGAACAGATCTTTGCCGCAAAGAGGAAGCGTCGGAAGAATTATGTTGAGGAAAGTGTAAATTGAATTTAGCTGTTTGAAATTGTATATGGAACATTGGAACACTGTTGAATTGCGAATTTGTTTCCATTGATATAATGTTATCGAATGTTAATGCTCAGATATTGCTGAACAGTACTAAAGAAGTTGAAGTGCATTGTCAGACAGCAATTACTGAGAATTCAATTGAGTCGATGTGTAGAGTCGATGTGAATTCAAGTTGAAAGGAACAACAGCGAATTCTGAAGACGTTCTGAAAGGCGTAGAGGTGGATGAAAGACGTGAAGGGAAAACCATGTTTAATGACAATGTTTATGGTGACAGGAATGAAGGAGAACGTGTCATTGGAATGTTCTGTTGTAAGCAGTTTGTCAAAGAATCTGGCCACGCGTTTTGCATTTGAAGACTACCATTCATTGTATAGCGCAAGCAATTTCGTTTTAAAAAGGGCGCCATCTCTGTAATCAACAGATTATACACAGTGTTAAAAAGAGATAACTCACAGGTATGATAGTTGTTATTTACATTCTGAGAGTGGTGGTATAACAGAAATAAGAAATTCGAATTGTGTTATGTTGAAATGGTATTGCCAAGATTCGATTTTTAAGATATGCATACAAGGGCGCAGTTCAAGTCTTCAAATTAAAATATGGCACATATGAATGATGTCTATGGAATTGATGAGTATATTGCAGAAGATTTGGCATATGGAAAGTAAGTAAATTTAAATTAGCGTAGATCGATTTGCACATATGAGTGACCATATTGTGTTATTTGGTATTTGAATTCTGGGTTTGTAGAACAGTAAGGGCGCATTCTTGAATCAAGCCATATGCGAAGTATTAAGATTGCTTTGGAAGCATTGAATGCTTGATGTGATTGGAATGATGATAAGTTTTCTTGTGTAATGATTGTTGGGTCCTTATGTTAAAATATAAAATGAAAATAGTTTCCACAAGATAATGGCAAAGTGTGAGTTTGCCAAGTATTGAGGATGTTGATTTGGGTAAAAAGCTGAGATGAACGTTGATATGCAACAGATGTTTAAGATCCTGGTATTTGCAGGCCTAGCCCTGCGTCACTATGATAAGGATTGAGCTAACAATTAACGATAAAGGGCTTGCAGTATAGAACTTGAGGAATTTGATAGCACTTGGTGCATAACGGATCTAGGGTTAAGATGGATCTATGTTAGTATAGAGTCACACCCAAATATCAATATTGTTGGGAGGTAGATTAATGAAGAAAACATTAGGAGGTTCTTACAAGGCCCATAATTTGGTGGTAGCAATAGGAAGAAATTTTGACCTATCTTGAGCTCGCATGGCAGTAGATCATGAATTAGAATTTGTTCTCTTTTTTACCCTTAAAAAATATATATATTTATCACACACTGTTGTTCTGGACTTGTGCGTATCATTTATTTATTTCCTTTTAAAATCTCAAATAATGAAAGAAGCCTATCTATGATCACAATCTCAATAGACTACCTCAAAACCAGATTAGACATAGTAAATTATGCTAATTAAGGCCAATGAAATTTTATTTCATACAAATATAAACATATGCATCATCATCCAGGGGTTCCCATGTGAGCTATTGTTGTAGTAAGATTCATGCAACAACAAAAGGAACATAGTTTATTCCTAGCATAAATAACTTTATGCATGTTAAGGATTTGTTCAATATAGGCCATAATGGTTATTAAGAAAAGTTTTGTGAGTTGAAACACGCAAGGTCTTTAACATGAATGCACATGGTAGCTAAAACTAACGAGAAATGAACACCAAGGATCATTGGACTATTCACTTACATTTATGTATTCCTCTTGAATCAAGCCTTGCAAATTATTCTGTAGGTTGAACACTTGCATTTGAAATCCTAGACTTCGCATGGTCTGCATGATAGGATCGCCTTGGAGTTCACATTTTTGTATCCTATTCCTGAGACATAACTTTCTGAGGTTGACTATGGGAGGGACCTCTTTGAAACATTGCTTGTTGATTGGCGGGATGCACACCTGGGAAACTTGGCGATTGGTTGTTAGTTTATATCCTTTAATAAACTGAAGGCTTGAAAACTGTGACTATTCAGAGAGATAGAGAGAAGACGCGCTTCCTTTAATTTGGAGATTAATGTATAGAAAAACCACATCAAACCCTAGCCAAAACCACTTATGGATAAAGTAGGGAGGGCATTGAGATTCTAAGTCTGGGTTGAATCATTGGAGAATGAAGGAAGTACATCTAAATTTAAGGAAATTTTTTGGTGCAATAAAGCAATAGAGAATAAAAGAAAATTAAGATATTTTAAGAAAGTCAAAAGTATCTCTATGTGTTTGAATAATGTAAGAAGAAAGTGAACATTGCTATAATAAGAACAAATTCTCATGAGGTTTATGGTGAAATAAAGCATAGGATGATTTCTAAAATGTTGTTTTGTTATCTTTGTGACATTATCTCAATTTTAAAATATTTGTCATAATGCCAACCTTTATAACCTTCTAACTCATCAAAACTATGGGCATCTTGGAACAATTCTCTTAAATATTTTGAATCTCAAAAATATAATTGTAAAGAAGGGCCAAGTAATCTCTTACCTTTCTTAATATCTACCAAATCTAGTCTTAGTGAATATTAAGCACCACCATCATCATTATACAGAAAATATACAAATTCGTTAGATCATAACAAACATTTCATGATCAATCTATTGTTACATTAAATCACAACAAAAAAATTCAACATTAACTTATGTAAAGTTTATTGAATAAGGGTTAATGCTCTTGATCCTTATTTCATTCATTAGGCTACTTATAGTGTTTCCAAATTAAACACAACCAACAATTGTAAGAAGGGAAAGTTTTGGAGAGGAAAAAGGTCCCCTCTACATAAAACTTTCAAAAATATATATCACGAAGTGATAGATTGGCAATTTTTTTTCACTCAAAAAAAAATTATGACTTCATAAATTGGGAAGAAGTAATGAGCAACACTATTGAGATTCGCTTGAGGACGACCAATTTCAACAATGTCACTAACAAGAATCTCACTATAAAATGCCTATCGAAATAATTATAGAAAGTATAAAAAAATGTTAAAGAAATCAAAAGCACTAAAAACCATCAACATGAATTGATTATAGCATAACAATCATGAGATCATTAGCCATAATTACTAGATCATCTTCCATATTCATACTGAACCTTTAAGAAGACTCATCATATCACATTTGAGTATCTTAAAAGGGTCTCGTGAGAGAGTCAAACTCGAAGCATACAAATCTAATGAGAGTTATACTATCTTACTCAAGTTAACATTAATAAGTTTCTATTAGTAAATAAATTAAAAGGACTAGAAAAATTCAATATAAATATTAGTAAAATATAACCACAATAAAATAGTTAAAATTAAGGATGGAAAAACTATGAGAGAAATGGTAAACTCTCAGGTGAGTCTAGCTCAACCTGAGAGTGCCTTCTCACAGGCCACGTCTACATTCATAAGCAAGAAATATCATACATTTAAGGAATTACAAATGTGTTGAGGAGTTGGAACAACTTCCTCATAAGTAGGATCTACATCCTAACAACAAACATCCAATAATAGTACATTCTTGAATAATCTGCATTTCTCCATTAATTCCAAGTCGGCCCCTTAATGGAGAAATGGATCATAACATCTGCTAGTATTAGTCTCAACTAGGCTTTACAATTTAACCTTACAATTTCATTTTTACCTTTCTTGTTATTAAATAAATAATGATTCTTCCTTAATTTATTCAACTACATGATATAATTGGGTTGTGGTCCTTTTCTCATTATCTGCAGTAGATCATCATGTACTTGAGGCCAAAATTTTTCTTCAATAGTTGCAAATTCTTCAATGCATACATAAGTGGGTTTTGTGCTTTATTATTACATTCTTCAATACTCTATTCGGTAGATTGTTGCCACATTAGATTATAATAGTGTATGATCTCTTCTGGATTCCAATGCATTTGAATGTTATGACCCTCTTCACTTTCTTCATTGTTCATGTATTCTTCGACATTCATTGATTCTTCATATGTAGTTGTGACTTTTTTTGCAGGTTTTATCAAGACATGGTGTTTCAATCCATACTTTAATTGAATGTATCTCTTCTTCAAATTTTGTTATTTCTTCCTTGTCACTACTAATATCTGCACACTGAAATTTTCCACTTAATAAATCATCTATTAGTTTCTTCTCCTGTAGCATTTTTAACCAACCTTCACTTGAAAAAATTTTCCTCATCATATAGTGCTTCATAAGTTGTGGCACATTTAGCAACATGAATACTTTCAACAACACCTTCGTCTTAATCTATCTCACCGCATTTCATTTATGGCTGATTCAAATATATGTCTGGCATTTCATATGATGCCTCTGCCCTATGATACTTTCTCTTGAATTGTTTAAATTCTCTTCGGAATTATTTTCTTTTTCTTTTTCGACCCATCAATTCAATGCATGCTACTTTTGTCTTTTTTATAATTTCTTTTACCACAATCACCTATCAATTCACTCCAATAAATAGGTCCTATAATATTGAATAAAAAATTCAAAGTGACTCTATAGGAAACAATTCTGACTCGCATTCCCCCATTGGAAACTTGGGTGAAGAACTCCTCAATGTAATAGTTCCTCACATCCCATCTTATAACACAGGTTGCAAAAAGGGAGTAAACATTTATTCTTATGAGCCTAGTAAACATGAACTGGAGGTCTTATGTAAGGGTCTAAACTTTTCCATATCTCCCAGTCATATACCAACTGAAGATATCATCTGCTTCCTTGAGGACAAAATAAAAAATCTAAAAGATGAAGATAAAGAGTTGTTTAGGCAAGATTGTGTTGTTATATTAAGAAAGGAAAAACCTCCAAAGGGCAACTTGAGTCGTGGGCAGAATATTTCCCTAAAAATCCTGAGAAACAATGATAACATCATCATCTTTAAAGTAGACAAAGGGGGAGAAACAATAGTAATGTATAAAGAATAATATATTACCAAAATGAGGGACCACCTATATAATGGTGGTAGCTACATGAGGCTTAAGGGAAACCCTATTTATAAATGTAACATATCCATTTTGACAGAATTTTTTTTTCTAATTATAGTGTTAACACTAACTTCATCCTATGGACAGATATTGTTTGTCACTTTCTGACGTACATCTGCCATCAACCATTTACTTTATTGTACTGTTACATCTTTTAACTTATTCATATACGAATTGGGACTAACACTCCAACTATAAAATCTCAATAAGACTCTAAGTTTAGGAATTCATCTCGAATTCATTTTACATGGAATTTGGTATAACAATAGTCAAATTCCCCCCCTCTTAACTATTAATAACCAATTCCCATTTCATGCTAATAATTTAGAAATTTTCTAAACTTAAATCCCCCTCAACGATATACACCTTGCTCTAACTTTCCTTAATTATTACAACACATCACTACCTCTTTGGCATATGCGTATATTTCATCACCAAAAGAATTTAATTGTCACATATGTTTAAAACTCTATGTGAACCCATATGTATATAATTATTCATAAGAGAATTTATCTTGTTTTGACTTCCCTCTATAGAATACACTTATTCCCCTAGATTTAGAATACTTATACGAAACCTTCATTAAGGTTTCAGGTTATATTTATATTTCTTTGAGCTTCCCATTTCATTTTAAAGAGTATTATTATTCTCATAGGGTTCGTAGCTTTACCCATAATAATTTTTAGCTTTCGAGTTACGTTGATAAGGATTTGCATCCCACCTTGGTTTAACCTATGCATATGACTTTATAAGCCCAATAATAATCAAAATAACTCTCGTATTCAAATCATTACATTAACACTCCGTTCCTGAAGGTTTATCCTATGATTTTGGGCATTATACTTGTTAATAGAGTTATTTTAGTATTCCACTTTATTCACTTAACTATAATTATATTGACTCCATACACGTCACCCTTTTAATATCTCCCAATTTAGAGCGTACTCTTAAGTTACCATACAATAGTCCAGGTGAATGATCCACGTCACTAGCATTGAATATGTCTTTGGATCCGACTCTGATCTGGTATTTATGGTGATTTAATGCAATGCATTCTCAGTAGCCCTGTACACCAACTTTCTACACAAAATTTATCTCAGGATCGTGATTCGTTAATTTTCTGGTACCTGGTCACATGGCTTGTCCAGAGTTGCATTAATCCTACAAACCGCGGGAACTGTTCCACCGTTGGATTGCTTACACCTGGACGATGAAGATTTACTCATCCTTAGGTTTTGATTTTCTTATTTAATCGTTTTATTTTGGAGATTGGGATTTTTACCTCTAGGTTTCTTGTTATGAGATTCTTCTCTGGCATTGCCACAACACTCGTTACCCTAGGTAAGGACATTGTCGTTTTCTCATAGAAGTGATTATTTTGCTTAATTGCCCATTTTGAATGGTATTAGTGATTTACCTACCATTTTAAATTCACAGTTTCACCGTGATATGGAATTTAATTCATGGACAAGTTGAGGACTCCTTCCGACTTTGCTGCCGAGAATGGGCTTGCATCCCCTACACATGTTTCTCAGGTAAAACTCCTACTTCAACACCTTCTCTGTTTTATTTCTGTGTATGGTCATAATTATTTTTAGTTTTATAACTACTGGTTTGGTTGTCTCAATTTTTTTTCTGAGAGGCTGATACTCTCACACCCGGTTTTCTACTGAGGATGTCAAGTCCTGGTTCTTATATATTCAGGGATTCAATCTTAGGGTCTCTTCATATGTAGTATGTAGCTAAACTATAAAATTATGCATTATATTCTAACACACTCATTTTCTGCTTTCTCTACAGGAATTTCAGAACCTGAGTTATGCGTAGTTTATGAGAATGCCCCTTCTTCCAGGGATTTATAGAATTGTTTTACAACTTAATTTGTTTCTAGTTTCTTAACTGCCATAGTATTCAGTTACTATAGTTCAAAAGAGAAATATTGGTTAACTTAATGTGGTATAAATTTAATTGTGGAATGTTTCGTTATTGATTTAGTGGTTTACTACGTTTAATTTGCATTTATGCCGCAGAGAGAATTTCGTGTTGGAGTCCATTTCGAGCCTTTACTGTTAATGATGTGAAGATTTAATTCTGCATGTGTAGTGTTCCTCGCTGTTACACAACAATTTGTCACCGTCCCTGCCATTCCCCATCCCGCACATTGGAGGGCTCATTCCGTGACCTGTGAGCAGAGACAAGACTTGAAAATAATTTCATTGCATCCCTCTGAAGATGAGCTTTCATTGCCCTGAAGACATCTCCCTGCAAAAAACCCTAAAAATAGCTCTTTTTCCATTGGCGCGGTTCCACAGTTCAGCCCTCGCGCCAAGGGGGCAAATCCTCCAAAGAGGGCGCGCCAATTGGCGCTCTGTCATAGAGCCGCACCCGCGCCAACCATATTAAGAGGTGTTTTTAAAAAATAAAAGGCGGAAGTTTCATCCTAACAAATTCTTGGACTGATTTCTATCTTGAGTTGGGAGGTTTGGCTACGGATTACCATAGAGAGGAAGTGGTTTGCCACCTCTCATGGAAGCTTCCTTGATGATAGGGCCAATCCCATAATTATAGGGATCCCAAATCCCCTTCCTCCTTCTATAAAAGCTTGCTCTTCTCCATGGCAAGCTAATCTCCAAGTTCCCAAGAGCTTTCACATCCTTATGCTGCAAGAGCCTTCTTGATTCCCTTAAGGCCAAATCCAAGCAAGGAGACTATTGTCAAGTATCTGGAGAGAGAGGCTTGTCCCATCATTGATAAAGTTTTTATCGAGACATCGTTGGTCGATTTACCCGCCAAAGGAAAGAATGCCGTTATTGCTATGGTTGTATTCTTCTTTGACTCATTAATGATAAGCGACTATTGGTTATGGTTCCACTCTTGTTCTTGATTATGTTCATGAGTTATGTCCTCTTCGACTGACATATAGTTGTATATACTGGATTTTATGCTTGCGTTTGTGTTGTTTCTTGCATGTGCAGTTGTCCGATCACGGAGATCGTGAGGATTGTGATCTCCACAGGGCAAGAATGAGCACTACTTCTTTCTACAAACGACAGCTGCTTGGATTCTGGTGTAAGCCTTCATCGTAAGCTCGCTTTATTTAGTAATTAGAACCTGCACTATAGCGTGTCGATTGTTGCTAGACCCGATCCGGGGCTAGTAGGGATCGCTCCTGTCCCACCAGAGATCACTCCTTCACAAGACAAATGCGCAGCCCGCCAAGAGGCTGAATGAGCTCATGTTCAGGGCAACATGGGGAGGACCCTGGGCGCATGTGATGACGTATCATCTCTGGTGTTCGTCTAACTCTTGGGTCGATGATTCAATTCGTCTGCACCTCTTCCAGCGCACTTTGACTGGAGCTGCTGCTAAGTGGTACATCGAGTTATCCCGTGGCATCTTCCAAGATTTCAATTTCTTAGCCATGGCTTTTCTGATGCACTTTCAGTTACCGGTTCGCTATGAAGCCGGGATGCACCTCCTGACTTCTTTGAAGTAGGACAAAGCCACTCAAATTTCTGATCACATTCATGACTGGCGGTGCCGTCGTAGACTGATCAAGTTTCATATACCTGATCAGATACTAACTCACTGGTTCACCACCTCCTTCGTGAACAAAATCGCCCAAGATATTGCGATGGGAGCGTGTGTGACGGAGGAACAAGCCATTGCGCGTGCCCAATATCTGGATCTTGTATATTCTCTGTCCGACACGCTTTATGATATATTGCCTGATGCTCCACGGTCCAGAACCTCTAAGGCTCCACCTACCCCTGCAGTGGATGGTGTCATTGGTTCTGTGTCTCAGAATTCGAATAAATCTTCAAATGGGAAGCAGAAGTCTAATTCTTCCAACAATATTCCTGCTCATCCCGCCCCATCAGATTCTGGCAAAGCCGCGGAGGTTAACACCGTTCAGGCCAATCCTATAGAGAAAACCTCCAAAGGAAAAAAGAAGGGAAAAGGTAAATCCAAATCCGACACCCCAAAGCCAGAATCCAAATCTCGTACTGAGGATGGTTCTCATCGTAAACCGAAGTACCCCTGCCTCATTTGTGAAGGAGACCATTATACCAAGGATTGTCCACGATGATCCGAGGTTAGTTAACTTCTCAAGGGCTCTAAAGGGACTCCGACAGTTCTTAAAGAGCCATTCCCGTCTCAGCAGACCCAGATGGTTGAACAACCTTCACCATCTGCACCATTTGGGTCCCAAGTTTTTATGATGAATGGTGCTGCACCTATCTCTGTCGCTACGCGTTCGAAGGATTACAATGAATCGCGGTAGGCACCCAGGAAGGTAGTTGCAGATGGACCACCTCCCCCACCTGTCTCTGGTTCATTGGAAATCGAGAAGCCTACTCCTGAACCTGTTGTGAAGCCACCTTCTAAAGGTGTTCTTCGAATATCTTCTTATAATCCGAATGCTCGTGCCGCTCAACACTACAGTATTGTTGAGGATTTGGCACAGGCGCCTTCTGCTATGTCTGCACTAGAAGTTCTTCAAAGTTTTCCTTCGCAACGAAAGGCTTTACTTTCTGCAATCGGTGGCATTGATACTGCCGATTCGAGTCTTCTCACCTTCGACTTAGATAATTTCACCCCCCGGCTTCCACATCAGATCGCTCTTGTTATTCAAGTCGGGATCAACGGTCTTAACATCCATAGGGCCATTTTGGATGAAGGTGCCTCTACCTGCGTCATGTCGTCCACTTGCTGGAAGGTCATCGGCTCTCCAGCCCTTTCGTCATCTCCCAATGCCCTAGAGGCATTTGATGGTTGGGAATCCAAACCATTGGGTGTTCTCAAGAGTTTAGCGATCACTTTACAGGGGAAGACTATCAACGTAGAGGTAGAAGTGGTTGATGCCAGGCTCAACTACAATATACTTCTTGGCTGCAGCTGACTCATGCCATGCTATGCGTGTCGTCCACCGTCTTTCGACTTCTTAAGTTCCCTCGCGAGGGCAAAATCGTTACGGTGGATCAGTTGTCCTTCTTCACCTCCACCTCCGAGAACAACGTTCCGTATGTGGATCAGATCCCGAATCCCCCTGACAGTGTAGGACCCGGTCTCTTCAAAGACCCCGTCCTCATGGGTATTTTTCCCGCACCACCACCGCACACCGCTCAAGTTAACATGATTTCCAGATCTGATGACCCCTGGCTTATCCCTATGCCTGAGTAGTTGTTTGAGTTCGGAGAATCAATGCCTTTGACTCTAGTAGAGATCAGATACTGTGAAATTTTTGCCGCATCTGATCCTCTGCCTCCTCAGCATGCTCTGTTGAGCATGGCTCTAGATGTCTACTCTCAATCCCCCTGGCTTGGTCAGGCCGATTCACCTAATCCTATCAAAGAGACTTTTCCTTCCGATGAAGCCATTGTTGAAACAATGTCTCTTGAGGAGCTGCCTTGGAGCAATGGACATCATCGTTCCTCTTTCATGCCTAGCTTGGGGGCAATGTCAGATTTTCTAGAGCGTTATGCATCTCAGGTTCCTACTTCTCCTCTCCAAACGCCCATCTTGACGCACGAGGTTTTTTCAGAGGGAAACCTGAGTAATATCACTCAAACCATCCCGATCAACATCTCGGTTAAACCAGGGATCGTTGAGAATATACACGTGGGAGTGAATTTTTCTCCTAATGAGATTCAAGTCTATACTGATCTTTTTAAAGAATTCAGAGATGTGTTCACCTGGTCCTACGAGGAAATTTCTGGGATCGATCCCAGTATCGTAGTGCATGAGATTCCAACCTACCCTGGTGCGAACCCCGTGCACCAATGCTTACGCCCCATGCATCCTCAGAAAGCCGCTGCAATTAAGGCAGAAGTTAAAAAAATTATGAACATGGGCTTTATTTATCCCATCCCCCTCACAGAATGGGTTTCCAACATTGTCCCTGTCGATAAAAAGCAGGGTACTATTAGGGTCTGTGTTGATTACCGCGACATCAATCGCGCCTGTCCGAAGGATAATTATCCCACTCCGTTCATAGACCAAATCATCGATGAATGTGCCGGAAGTGAGATTTATTCCTTGATGGACGGTTTCTGAGGGTATAATCAGATCAATATTGCACCTGAGGATCAACACAAGACTACATTCATCTGTCCGTGGGGTACTTTCGCGTATAAAAAGCTCCCGTTCAGCTTGAAGAACGCTGGAGCCACTTTTTAGCATGCAATGTCTTACGCTTTCCATGACATTCGCCATATCGTTCAGCCTTATCTGGATGACTTGCCAGCTCATTCCGCTAGGCAAGAGGACCACCCTGAACACCTCCGCAAGATTTTCCTTCGTTGTAGGCACTACAATATTAGGCTTAATCCTCATAAGTGCGTATTTTGCGTGGATTCTGGCCGTCTTTTGGGATTCATTGTCTCCAAAGACGAAATTCGCCTTGACCCTTTAAAAGTTGAGGCTATCATCAACCTCCTATCACCCTCCTCGTTATATCAGTTGCAGAGTCTGGAGGGAAAAGCGAACTTCCTTCAACGCTTTATCCCGAACTACGCCGAGGTGGCCAAAGGATTCACACGCCTATTGAAGCAGAATGTTCCCTTTCATTGGGATGAAATTGCTCAAGAATCCTTTGAGAAGCTAAAGACGTTACTTGTTAATGCTCCTTTGCTTCGTCCTCCTGATTATCATCGCGATTTCACTTTATATCTCGCCACCGCGTTTAGCACCATAGCTATGGTTATGGTGCAGGATGATGATGATGGTAATGAACATGTTGTTTATTATCTACCACGGAACCTTCTCGATACAGAAACGCGTTATGCTCACGTCGAGAAGTTGGCGTTAGCTGCAGTACACACTGTGCAACGCTTTCGCCACTACATCCTGTTGCGTATGATAACAGTGGTTTCGGATTGCAACCCCATGAAATATATTCTCTCTCGAAAACTACTGGGGGGAAAATACTCCAAATGGATCGTTATCCTGCAGGATTTTGACTTAGAATTCACTACTGCTAAGTCAACCAAATCATTCGTTTTCGTGGATCTTATATGCTCACTCCCAACAGACTCCACTCCTTCACACTCCGAGGATCATATCCCGGATGAAACTCTTTTCCTTATCAGTACTCGTGATGCTTGGTACGACGACATAATTGTGTATCTTCAGACCTCCACATTTTGGTCTGAGTTGACTAAAGATGCCCGACGTCGGATTCGGCATCAGTCCCAACCCTACCGCATCGTAGGTGATACCTTATACCGTGTTGGAGTAGATTCGGTACTCCGTCGGTGCCTAACCTTGGAAGAGGCTGAAAGGGTCCTAAATGACTGCCACAGTGGTGCCTGTGGTGGAAATATGTCCGGATATGCCACTAACCAGAAAATTCTGCGAGCAGGTTACTTCTGGCCGTCAATATTCAAAGACTGTATCATTGCAGTCTGTAAATGTCACGCGTGCCAGGTGTTTCAACGCAAGATGCGCGCGCTGCCTCTCCCTTTGCATCCTGTTATTATCGTCGGCCCTTTTGCAAAATGGGGCATGGACTTTATGACGTGTAACCCTCACTCAGCCAGGGGGCATGCGTATATAATTGTCGCTATCGACTACTTCACCAAGTGGGCTGAAGCAATGCCTACACTAGCTGCCGACGGTAAGATAGCTTCCCAATTCATATTCAACCACATCATTGCACGTTTCGGGGTCCCGTAAGCCATCGTTACTGACCATGGTACTCATTTCTGAGATTATATGATGGCCGAGTTGACTTCAAGGTTGGGCTTACGCCACGATAGCTCAACGCCATATTACCCTCAGGAAAATGGCCAGGTTGAAGCAGTGAACAAGGTTCTGGTCACTATGCTTCAACGAAAAGTTGGTATTCACAAATCTAATTGGCACCTCCAACTGTTCTCAGCTCTATGGGCATACCGGACGTCTGCAAAGAGTGCAACTGGATTCACACCATTTCAATTGGTGTATGGTCGAGAAGCAACTCTTCCGGTTGAATGCGAGATTCCTTCGTTGAAATTAGCTGTAGAACTTCTACCCAAAACTTCTGCTGAGGAAGAGCGTCTTTTGTATCTGGAACGGTTAGATGAAAACCGTCGCTTGGCTGCTTTGGTCATTGAAGCACAAAAGAAGCGGGTCAAAGCTCACTTCTATCAATCGGTTTCTCCTCATTCCTTTGTCGAAGGGGACCTCGTCCTCCTGTACGATCAAGCACATGAAAAGCTTGGGGCTGGTAAGTTCCAACCTATGTGGCATGGGCCCTACATAGTAAAACACATTTTGAAGAATGGGGCTTATGAGCTTATAGATTATGAAGGAGTTCCGCTGGCGTAGCCTAGGAATGGGCTGTACCTGAAAAAATACTACGCTTAAAGTCATTTTTGGTGTGGTGTGTGTACATAAGTGTGTGTTTTTTCATTTGTGTGCATGTGTGGTGTGGTGTGCGATGTAAACATATTTCTGCTGATCGGGTCTTCCTGATTGTGCAGATGTCCATTCATCCGTTTGTTGGTTTCGCGGATGGTGCCTCCCGCAGTACCAGGAATCTGTCTTCGGCGGCCTGGCTAATCTATGATCCTGCTAGTGAGTTGGTCAACCTACAAGGTGTGTGTCTGGGACATACTACAAATAACATTGCGGAATATAGTGCTGTATTAGAATTATTAACTGAGGCTGTAAACCTTGGTATCCATGAATTACTTCTGTATCTAGACTCACAACTTGTAGTATTATAGCTTAATGGTCATTATTCAGTCAGAAACCCACCCATTCTACGTCTGTATCTGCGTATTCGTTTACTGGAAAGAAATTTTGACTATATTACATATCAAAATATACCCAGGCATATGAATACATTAACAGATGCAGTAGCTAATTTGGTGCTAGATAGACATTTGCGCAATTTTTAAAGCAACATCACATGAAAAAGAAAGATCCATCCAGAATTATATATGTATATATATAGATATCGAAATGTTTACATAGTGTGCATCGCATAGAATAAAAAAATATATATGTTCATCTTAATAAATCCGGAGACGATATGTCTCTCAAAAAATATGCATGAAATAAAAGCCCTAGGAGTCTAATCCACATGGTGCTCATGATAACAAGTGACTGCATGCACTAAGCGTCTCAGAAGTCAGTGGAGGTGATTAGGCACTCCCACCGTATGTCTCTGGTACGCCATCGGTACATCTGCCAGCCGGGCGTAGTTTGGGATCCCTCAGGTGATACCCTCAAGATTCTGGATCAACTCCCCCCCCTCTGCACCCTCTGCCTGAGGATCAGGTGCGGGAAGAGTCCTCCGCGCGATAGGAGACATACCGGCTGGTCTCTCTGGGCCCACGTCTACATACATATAAAATGTGTCAGGATGGACATGTATTAACAAAAAAAAATCATAAAACATAAAAATCAAAAAGAGAAGAGGTCTTACCCAACTCCTCGTCCCAATCATCTCCCTCCGGCAGTGGGAGATCTGGATCACCAGTGAAATAGGTTCCTACGTATGGCCAATATTCCACTACAATCAACTGACGCCGCAACCACCCAAAAAACTCCGGCCTCCAGGACATCTGTTGGCCTCCTCTAGCTCTGGGCATCAGTGCTGCCCATCGAGCCATTCTTGGCTCTCGTGGAATCGGCTCAGCTACTATGGCCCCTTGGCCCTGGAAGATTGGTAATCGTTCCAGAATGAACGATACCAGGATGGAACCGTAGCCAAACTATTTCAGTTTGGCCTGCTTGCACTTCGTGAGCTGTCTCTTGATATTTATTGTCACTGCTGTGGCCCAGTCGAATAATAGGGGACCCATGCACTCTGAGGCCAGTAGGATTTGGGCCTTTGTTGCCTCGTGCGGTGCCTGCGATCCCGCGACCAGCATGATGGTATGAAGCACTACCCTGAGTGCTAAATCAGGAATAGTATGGATGTCCACCTTTCCACTTCCTGATCCTAGTCGTGCCTCTGGGCACACTCGTGCCATCACTTGCTCCATCTTCTCACCAGATGGTCTGCTCCCTGTCAATATGGGCACCGGACCTCTGCGCGATAATCCGGTTATGAAGTATATGTTAGAAACCTCCAGTTCTAACACCTGGTCCCGTAACTTGAACACTTGTTCATGTTCGTCCGATATGCTGATCAGGTACTGTAGATGCTCAAGCTAAGCTCGTAAACAAGGTGTCAGGAAGAACTTTTTTAGCCCACAGTTCTTGAGGGCATTCATGCAATTTTAATTCTCCATGGCTTGTTCATCCTCTTCGCCGTGCTCCCTCTCTTTCCACTCAATGACCATTTTGATCGGTTGCCTGCATTGACATAGTCAAAAAACTTCAATTAGACCTCTGCTATCCTTGAAAATTCATGCAATTCATTCATTATGTGGAAATTTCAAGCAGAAAATTGTATTGCGCCGCTGGCGCGACTGTTTTCCAAACAGTCGCGCCAGTTGGCGCGACTGTTTTCCAAACAGTCGCGCCAGTTGGCGCGGGACCTTTGGAAATAAAATTCCATTGGCGCGGGTCCGTATCGGATATTCGCGCCAATGGGCGGAGCCCTAAAAATTCAAAAACTCCTCATAAGAACTCTAAAATACAATCAAAATCTATGAAAAATGGATTGAAATGGAGTACAAAGAAGTGCCTCTTACCTGGAACTGACGGGAATCTGAATGGTAGCCCGGATCGGTCGTAATCGCTGTCAGAAGGTCGCACACAAATTGGACCACTACTGCTCTTCGGTGAGGTAAATAGTAAAAAGTAATTTTATTTTTACCATTTGACATATTTATAACTTTTTGAACTCAAAATAGTTATTTTTCTGAATATTTTAATATATTTGTGTCAAAAATGGGTTTTACACTTGCTTTTTGTGCAGCAACAGGTCTTTTACGCAACTTAAATGGTGAAACGAGTTGTATTTTATACTTTTTCGGACTCGGTAAATACACGAAAAAGTCACTCTGGAGTCATCTTTCAGCTCTTTTCTGACTCTCTAAACATGAAAAGATTGCCGAGGCCCTTGTCGTTTCGATCTCGTTAAAGTGGACATGAATCAACATCTACCCAGTATACGTTTACCCCTTTTTCGAGTTGGGATGGATTATTTACGAAAAAGGAATACCCTAGCCTATCGCGACTAGGAGGTTTTCTCGGGTATTGTTTTCTACCTTTTCGGGTCCTAGGAACTATCTACGAAAAGGGACCACTGGAGTTTACTTTTCTGATGTCTTTTCAAACTTTGTAAATATGAAAAGATGCCAAGTTCTTCCTTTGTCAGACTCGTTAAACCCTGATGACATCGGATTCAGTAAAAATGACGTTATTCGAGTCGCTCCTTCCTAGGGCTCGTTAAATGTACTAGGATGGATTCGCCCGAAGGGCAGACTTATATTACAAGCATATGCTATCCCCTTCAAGCTTGTTATCAAAAATAATTGGGGTACTCGCCAGAAATGGTGGGGGAAAATGGAACCAGCATCATTGTCGTGTCGGCAGTATGTCGCTCTTGAACATGGCACTTGTCTGCATTTGTGTCGGGTTGGGGACATCTCATCTCGTTCTTCACTTGCCTCCGTGGGTTTGGGTAATCCCTTTTGACCTCTCATCTGCTTGTTGCCTCGTCACCATGACCTCTGATCCGTTGACGTCAAATACTGCCAAGTCCACTGTCGTGCCGTTTACATATTCAAGAGAAGTTGACCTCTGCGAATATCAACCTCCCTCTGATTCTCATATGATCCTGATTCACAAACAAAAAACACCATGTTCCTCTGTCTCGTGTCGATGATGTGGGAAACATTATGGCCCACCTTTGATCAAGGTCACTTCCTGTCGACTTCAGCTCATTATCTAGGAAGCTGATCTAGAGACTCCCTTCTGGTACCTTGGAGCCTGCATGCCTCAATGGCAGGTTCTTCGCATTCGACGTGAGGTTTTCATCATTGACCTCCGATCGAGTGATTCTATGGGTGTTCGACGCCAGCTCATTGATTCACATGCCGTAGATTGTACCTATAGTACCTTGAGGGCCATTGTCATTATTGGTGGTTCCTCTCGCGTCTGTTAACAGCTTTCATCATTGGCTGGTAATCAAACGATGTTCTTGCATGTTCGACTTCAACTCACATATTCGCATGCTTGAACTTGTACTTTGTTCGGGTCGAGATGGAGCGCAAGACCCTGGATTGTGTCTGTTGTAATCCAGGCTGCGATATTGTGGATTATTATGATTATTTACATGACTCACTGATTGGATGGCTGCGACCATACCTGAGTCTATTTGTCGATCCTCTCTGGATGGCTGCGTCCATGCCTTGGATCTAGATTATTGTATACTCTGTTATGGATGGCTGCGCCCATACCACACATATATATCATGTATCTGAGACATCAGTTGTACTTCGCTCCGCAGGTTTTCCGATGGCAGTGTTTTCAGTCGGCATGTTCTCGTAAAGCATTTCACCCCTCTCTCTCTCTCTCGGGCCTCATGCTTTAGGGGGCATCTGTTACAGAGCAATTTGTCACCATCCCTACAATCCCCATACCGCAAATTGGAGGGCTCATTCCGTGACCTGTGAGAAGAGACAAGACTTGAAAATACTTTCATTGCATCCCTCTGAAGATGAGCTTTCATTGCCCTGAAGACATCTCCCTGCAAAAAACCCTAAAAATAGCTCTTTTTCCATTGGCACGGTTCCATAGTTCAGCCCTCGCGCCAAGGGGACAAATCCTCCAAAGAGGGGGCGCCAATTGGCGCTCTGTCATAGAGCCGCACCCGCGCCAACCATATTAAGAGGTGCTTTTTAAAAATAAAAGGCCGAAGTTTCATCCTAACAAATTCCTGGACTGATATCTATCTTGAGTTGGGAGGTTTGTCTACGGATTTCCATAGAGAGGAAGTGGTTTGCCACCTCTCATGGAAGCTTCCTTGATGATAGGGCCAATCCCATAATTATAGGGATCCCAACTCCCCTTCCTCCTTCTATAAAAGCTTGCTCTTCTCCATGGCAAGCTAATCTCCAAGTTCCTAAGAGCTTTCACATCCTTATGCTGCAAGAGCCTTCTTGATTCCCTTAAGGCCAAATCCAAGCAAGGAGACTATTGCCAAGTATCCGGAGAGAGAGGCTTGTCCCATCCTTGACAGGCTTTATCGAGACATGTTTTGCTGACGACCCGCCAAAGGAGAGTGTTGCGTCGAAGCTATGGTTGTATTCTTCTTTTGATTCATTAATGATAAGCGACTATTGGTTATGGTTCCACTCTTGTTCTTGATTATGTTCATGAGTTATGTCCTCTTCGACTGACATATAGTTGTATATACTGGATTTTATGCTTACGTTTGTGTTGTTTCTTACATGTGCAGGTGTCCGACCATGAAGATCGTGAGGATTGTGATCTGCCAGGGCAAAGGAACGGGAGCACCACCTCTTCTACAAACAACAGCGTAGGATTCCAGGTAAGCCTTCCTTGCAAGTTGGTTTATTTACGATTAGGAACCTGCACTGTAGCATGTTTTATTGTTGCTAGACCTGATCTGGGCTAGTAGGGATCACCTCTGTCCGCAGAGGGGATTTACCTCCTCAACAAGAGGGCTCGAATTTTAGTAGAGTACTCCAGGGAAATATTTGCATGTGAGGTTCTGGATGGACAGGTGGCGGATGATAGGTACAAGGTGGTCGATGAGATCATCTACTACAGGGATCGGATCTTCTTGACTGAGGGATCTGAGCTCAAGAAGAAGATACTTCAGGCATCACATGATTCACCTTTGGCCGACCATCAAGGGTTTACCAAAAACTACAGGGCCATTGGAGAGAGGATCGCATGGAAGGGCCTCAAGGAGGACGTACTCCAGCACATCAGGGAGTGCAATGTTTGCCAAAGGAACAAGGGGGAGATGAGCCATCCCACAGGGGTATTTCAACCTCTTCCCATTCCGGAGGGGAAATGGGAGAGTATTTCGATGGACTTCATCACAGGGTTTCCCATGGTGCAGGGCAAGGATTGTATCTTTGTCATCATTGATCGACTGAAAAAGTATGTGCATTTTTTCGCCATATTCGCGCACTACACAGCAGCACAGGTGGCCGAGGTGTTCTTCAGAGAGGTTTTCAGACTACACGGTCTTCCTAAGACCATCATCAGTGACAGGGACAGCCACTTCATGGGCAGATTTTGGCAGGAGCTTTTCCGGTTGGTGGGGACGGAGTTGACACCAAGTACCAGTTATCACCCACAGATGGATGGATAGACAGAGATAGTTAACAAGTGGCTAGAGGGCTACTTGCGTAACTATGTCAGTGGGCAGCAATGTGCATGCTGAAGTGGTTGCATCTGGGGGAGTACTGTTACAACACTACTCATCACATGTCGATTGGTATGTCACCATTCTATGCTTTGTATGGGTATCATTATTTATCCTTTGCTGATGTGATTTTTGGTGCTAGAAAGGCTCCGAGAGCCAAGATTTGGATCCAAGAGAGTCAGGATATACTCCAAGCTCTCAAGGAAAATATGGCTACAACACAAAACTAGCAGAAGCTGTATGCTGACAGGGGTCGAATGGAGAGACAGTTTGAGGTAGGGGACTTGGTCTACCTACGATTGCAGCCATACCAACAGTCGTCACTGAAGCAAAAGAGAGTTGAGAAGCTCAAGCCTCACTTTTACGGACCATACAGGGTGATACGCAAGATTGGACAGGTTGCATATGAGTTGGAGCTTCCCCAAGGCAGCAAGATTCATAATGTTTTTCATGTATCATGCCTGAAAAAGGCACTCGGGCAGCAGGTGACAGTGACAGATGAGCTACCACCCACAGATGATGAGGGGCATTTGGTGTTTCAGCCAGAGGCTATTATTGATACCATGGGGAGGCAACTACGGAGCAGGACAGTCCGTGAATTCTTGGTGAGATGGAAGAATTTGCCAGATGAGGATGCCACTTGGGAGAGTGAGAATATTTTGCAGCATCCATCACTTCATTTTCTTGAGGACAAGCAAAATTTTTCCGGGGGATACTGTAATATTCCTGATTAGCTATGGCTAATTGGAATATTCGATTTTTCTCAATTTTGCTATCTATAGTTTATTCATGAATAAAAAGGTGAGTAGGGGAGACACAACTCACTTTAGAAATAAAAGTTCACTCCCTTGTAGCACAACGTTGTAACTTAAGTGAGCCAAGGGGCCCAAGAGACCACGCAGAGAGGGGGGCCCACGTAGACACATGGAGGGATTGTGCATGCCAAGAGGGAGCACGTGGAAAAGTTGGAGGAGGTGAGCATTAGGGTTGAGAGGGGCTCATGCTATATAGAGGGGAGAGCCTCCTCATTTAATTCATTCGTTGTTGATGATATTGAGCTGGTCATTTTAACTTCTTGAGCACGCTGGCTGTTTAGCCTATCTGCAGAACTGTTTAATGCATTGAGTGTCTCCGATCGGAGATCTCACCCTTAGCCCTAGGGGACTTCGAGTGCCTGCTCGGGCAAGGTATTTTCTTCAGCATTTGGTGGGATGATTGGTGTTTGGGTTTTTTTGCGGAGTTGTGCATTCAGAGACTGCGCAGTCACTGAGAGGGAGGACGCAGTCCATTCAGGAGGAGCTCCAGATTGAGTTTCTTGCAGGGGTTTTGAGCCTGGAGATCGAGCAGAGGATCAAACTTTGCCTTTGGGAGGATTTTGGTGGAGTTTGAGGCCGTATTTTAGTTGTTCCTATTCAGCCTCTGCACAGAGCCTTGGAGTGCAGCGTAATTCCCCAAGGGGGGTGATTTTTGGGGGTCAGCCATTTCAGATATGATTTCTGGGTTTTGCTGTGGTTGATGAGTAGAGGTGGATTCCATATTTTTAGCTCATTCCGGCGAGGGGATCAGCCCTAAGTCATCAGTTCAGTTCAGTAGTAGCAGCTACACGACAGTTTTCCAGCAGCTGGGACGCAATTCAGAGAGCAGCCATTTCTTGATGTTCTGAGAGTATTTCTTCACTTTCCTTGAGCAAGATTAGGTGCCATCACTCTGATCACCTATTGTACTTCATTATATTTCTCAGTATAATAAAATGGCTTAGCATTCTCTCTCTATATTTCTGGATGATTTTTCGTACATTCTATCTATGCTATTGTATGTCTAATTTACTGTTATCTTTATGTATTTTCGGGCATTCTAGTTCTATACCACTTGGTGTGTTTATTTTATACTCTTAGAC
>CM076577.1:1113106303-1113321443 GCA_034641835.2 Pinus albicaulis
CGTTGTCTTAAATTTTCTTTTTAGCTTTCACATTTATTTATGTTACTAGTAAACGTTGGTGACTACAGTTTTTGGTTAACGTTGGTGGCCAGACACAAGGGCTTCCCCTCGTTCCATCGTTTCCATTCCAGAGTCGCTACCAAAACCTACAGGTAGTCGCAAGCCCGCCACAACTTCTTTTGATGGTTTATGTTCACCGCACATAATTTACTAAACAGTTTATTATCTATATGTACTTCTTCAATTCATATCCTGAAACCTCTATAGACTACCAAATGCATTAAATGTTATTTTTAACTCTATGGAATAGTGGTTTCTAATTAATGTAAAAACGCATGCTCTTGAATTTCGAATATCCAATTGGGTTTTCAATATGAGATCCATTAACTTGAATTTCTAAGTCAATATTCTCCATAGATATGGTTTCACATTTGATTGATTTTTACTAGAGATTCCTTCTCATCATTTCACCATTTTATACATGGTTGGAATTTTACTTACTTTGAGTTTCAACTTCTATCCGAATAGTAAAATGATTTTCATTAACTTTCTTCCTTGTATAGGAATAGTGCGATTTTCCTTAAATAAAATATCTATCATAATGTTATGATAAATCAATTTTCACTTAATCATTTTAGCTTTAAAATGTACATTAAGTAATTCTCTGCAATAACTAATCCTCTTTATTATTATTGCATGTTGAACGTTCTCGAATTATTCCCAAGGTAATTATTTCACCCTTTTGACTTTGAAACCTATTTATTTCCTGTGGTTTTTTTATATACCAGAACCAGAACTAATTCCTAGTTCTGTCCTGTGCAGGTACGAATCACCTATTTCTGTATTTGTATACTATTATTAGCTTTCTCTATTCGATCATAAATTGTGGACTGTTTCTTTCCAAGTCGGTCTAGTAACCCTCTTAGGCTTTCTGACATGCAGTCTCTGCATACCCTCTAGAGAGACTTTACAGTATATTATAAAGGGACATGATTCCCAATTTGTACAATTTTGTTAAACATAGATTCAAATTGAAATGTGTAACTCTATGGATGTATATAATTATGATTACATGAATATGTAACGCATGGAACAAATTTCTCTCTTTTCCTGCAGTTATGTTGAACTCTTATATAATACTTGTATTAAAATTATTATTTCAATTATAGAAATACTTTATGAGTTCTTCCTGAAAAGATATTTCCCTTTCTGTCTATTATATTTAAGTGCATGTATTACTTGGTCCAATTATATAACATTATAAGAATTTGTTTAACTGTACAAATTTCACATTATCTATCATGCAGATTTATTTCCACTTCATAATAGTATGATAATATTCTTTGGTGATTTGCAAAATAATATTAAAACAAAAATCTTACTCAGTAATAATTTTCTGAGAGTCACCTAACCTCAGATATAAACCTTCATCAAAGTTTAGACATTCTGAGAGTTGGTACTCCTCAGGTGCTTTTCTATACAACCATTCAGAGGACTAGTATATTTACTATAGTCTACTCTACTAAATGTACAGACCTACTCTTGATCAAATTTAACCAAGTACAATTCTACAATTTTTACTTCACCATAATAATCATAACAATACTAAAATTCTAAATTAAAATGAAATTAGTTGGTGCATACCAATTAAGGTAGACTAGGTTCCACCCAACCTTTGAGCTCTTTCTCCACAACTCCCCCTGAGCAGAGATCAAATCCTCCAACAATAGACAACCCCTTGTATATTCTGAATCTGCTTATTTAATCCTGCTTTCCCATCAACCTATTTCCTTAACTGCGTCCAGTTAAATCAGGATGTTGTTTTCCTTTTTTGCCTAGGCTTTCCTTTTTTTTCTTCCACAAAAGTACTTTAAAACTAGCTTTTCCTCTTTCTAGTTTTATTCCACCTCTTCCCAGTAACTTTCCTCTTTACTCGGGTAGCTTTTTAGATTTTTATCTCCAATATAAATTGCTATATTTAATTTATTTCCTTTAAGGAATTTTGGAGAACTGGCAAAGTCTTATGATCCTTATCCATCCTCATGGATTTGGATTCCTGATCTCTAATCATTATATAGTCCTTGCACCATTAATTATTTTTTCATTTTATTAATTTAAATTAATAAAATATATCCACAATAATTATTTTCTCTAAGGTCTACTTGACTCTTAGAGACTTTGACTTCCTATTTTTAAAAGCATAAATTTAGTGACATTACAACAAAATTATCAAGGTGGTTAGAAAAGCCATCAAAGATTCTAACCTTGATGAAAAAATTAAGAAGCGCCTCTCTCCAGATAGTGAAATTACCCCTCATATTTATGGGGCCCACAAAATACATAAAGAAGGTGCACCCCTCAGATCCATTGTCGACACTATAAGGGTGCCCACATACGAATTAGCCAAGTACATTGCAAAAGAATTAACTCCCTGGTTTGAAAAACCAACTCTTACATCAAAGACTCTAATCATTATGTAGGACTCATAAAGAAGGAGAAATTGGATCCTGGGGACAAGATTATTAGTTTTGATATTGTCCAAATCTTCACAAAGATACCTTTAGATGAGTTTATCCAAGTGATAAAATAGATCACAGATCCTCACACTATGAAGCTTGCGGAGATATGTCTTCTCTCCACATTCTTTACCTTCTGAGGAGAATTATTTGAGCAAACATATGGTGTGGCTATGGGGTCCCTGTTATCCCCTATAGTAACCAATATTTTTATGGAAAATTTTGAAAAGAAAGCCCTATAATCCTACCCTTTGAAACCAAAATTCCGGATTGGGTTTGTTGATGACACTAGTGTGAATTGGCCACATGGAGACGAAGAGTTAAAAATATTTATAAACCACCTTAACAACTTATCCAAAGACATACAATTCACTATGGAGGTTAAAGAAGACAATTTAATCCCATTCCTTGACATTATTGTCCTTAAAAATGATAATGGATCATTAGGACACAAGGTGTTCATAAAGAAAGCGCACACAGATAAATACCTTCATGCCAAGTCACACCATCATCCTACAGAAAATATGGGGGTGCTTAAAACCCTATTCACTAGAGAATTAAGGATTTCAGACACTGAGCATGTTGAAGAAAAGTTAAAATATTTGAAGAATGTCTTTTATAGTATTGGATATGAAAATAAAGATATCATAAAAACCTTCAAAAAAGATAAAGATGGAAATAAATCAAGACCCTCTTTGACAAGCTCTGAACCTTCTAATAATAATACCTATTTACCATACATTCAAGGAGTCACAGATAAGCTGTCTAGGGTTCTAAGAAAGAAAAATATTGATACCTCTTTCAAGCCTATAACAACTATCAGATAAAATATGAGATCTATGAAAGACGGTCTTGAACACCTCCAACACAAAGGGGTTTATAAGGTCTTGTGTTCATGTGAAGAATGTTATATTGGTGAAATAAGAATATCCTTCAAGATTAGACTTAAAGAACATGACACTGACATTAGAAATGGAAGTTATATATCTTCAACACTTACAGAACACTCAACAAAAACATGCCACCATGTCTTCCTTGAAAACATGAAAATTATCACCAAAGAAAAGCATTAGTACAAGCATAAGATTCGTGAATCTTTGGAAATTATAAGACATCCACACAACCTTAATAAAGACGAAGGGATGGGTGTTAGTAGAAGTTAGATCCCCTTACTCTCTCAAGTTTCTCATCCTTGAATATACCTCTCTCCCTTACCCCCTCCTCATCTTTTGACCTTTCCTCAGTTCCCTCCCATCCTCATACATTTTCCCTCTCAATATTCTCTCTTCAACCCTCACCTTGTTCCCTCCTATCTTAACTATCTTATTCTCTTGGCCCTCTCCAATAATCTAACTTATGGGTATCCCTATCACCCCCCTTTTAATAATGATTAAATTATTAACTACAATGATTAATTTAATTATAAAATTATTATTATTAACCTTATTAATAATTATTATTACAAAAAATATTTATAATAATAATTATTAACACATAAGGTTAATTATAATTATTGTTATTATTATTATTATTATTGATTAAATTTATTATTAGTTTTAATTTAATAATTAGTAATAATAGTAATAGTTATTATTATAATAATAATGATGAATAATAACAATAATTATAATTATAATTATTAACCATTAACACTATTAATTGACACTAATAACTAACTAATATAATTTTATAACAAATTAATTTCCTCTTAAATAAACAAGGGTTAATTAGGTTTATAGATAATAAGAGATATTAATGTTATTATCATTAATTATATTTATTATTGATATTAGTTAGTAATTAATACTACTACTAATAATAAAATATAATAACAATAATAATAAATTTGAGCATTAATTATCAATTATAGTAATTTTCGCTATTAAATTATCTAGTCGACTCTTTCATATTTCTTTCCTTCCACTCTATATTAATAACCTGCATTGAGCACTCTTATTTGTAGGCTTTTGTCCCGATGATGAGTCTTGCTATAGACTTAAGACATCGACTCATGAATGGCTACTTTGGTTTCTCCAAACACTGAACAATCTAAAAATTCAAAGTTCACAACTTCAAACTGCTCATCGTATCTTAGATGCAACTTTACCCAAAGGTTTCTCCATGAAAGTATTTGAAAAGAAAATACAAGGTCATATACAACGCTCGCCTCAGAAATGACGCCAACTACAATGCTTAGGAGCTCCAATAGCTCCAACACTGAACAAATAAATTCCTTTATACATATCAATCTCAAAACATTAACAACTTGACTACGCACCAAACATTTGAATGCATCATAAACGGATGGAAAAAGACATTAACGACTAAAAATTCCCAATTCACTCCTTCGCACCAGTCCATGCTCCATTTCAATTTACACAAGTCGACTAGAATATTCAACAACAACTGCACATATAGGGGGAAACTCCACATCGCTTACGCTTGCTGGTTTACACTTCGACAAGCAACAATCCACCACTGTCGTTCATGCCCTTAGCCGCAAGGTGAGACAATCACCAATACCTTAATTTTAAGAGGAGAACAGTAATAAAACTCCCGATCTAGAGGTGTCAGAGATATTACAAGGCTGGCTCCAAGTGTCTTCAATTGGTCACTCCTTACGTAGTTTTTTGTAGCTATACGAACACAAATCTCCAACACTTACAAATTTCTTGACCAAGTTGGTTCCACCATCTATCGAGCCTCCTTAAATTCCCAACAAATTCTCTTATAAGTAGCTTCACTAGCCTCAACAAATCTAGTTACAAGCCAAACAAAATCCTCAACAATTCTCACACAAAATTTGAACTAATGGATTAGGTTCATGCGCAACATACTTTCACAATAACTCTTAAAAAACACTCGCAAAACTTCAGGGAGGCACAACCTTGGCAATGCGATACCTAACTTGGGCATCAATTTTAGTCAATCGTCACTTTTGACTCCTTCGAAGGAATTATTCTAGCACAAATTTCATGCAACACACTCTTAGCGACACTTTTTCACGAAACCTCTTCAAGGTCGTGAAACACTTACCCACCAATAGACAATAATGAACATCATACGGTTTCAACTTTTTTCGGCTTGTTGTTGGCTCACTGTCTCAGTCAGTAGCTTGTAGTATTCACTTGTACACAACTCCCCAAAAAAATGTACAACTCTTCTCTATCCTAGTAGCCACATGACGGGTCGAAACTCATATCCCACTAGCCGATATGCTGATTTATAAGTTGGACATAATGATAAATTTAAATATCAGTGCACCAGGATAGGATCCTCCACAATGGAAAGTAAACAGAGAATAATTCACATGCAGATACGTTGAGGTCTCAAAAATCTCAAAAGATTTTAACTTGAATCGTGTAATTAACACGCCAATGGATGACCACAGAATCCACGAGCCATGTCCCATGTCACCAGTTCCACGCTCTGGTCAACGCACATTCCAACATGTACAAAGTGTGTAGTGTTGGCCAATGAAATTACTCATTTTTACCTACTTACACATATCCCTTTCCATCTATTTTATAGCTCTCATGAGGTAAATTTGTATCCCAATTAATGGAAGGTATATCATATTGGCATGTCTTCTTGAATTGTTGATTAATGAAGTGGTAGTCATAGGGGCACAATACTTAGACGAATTTTTGACGAGATTATTTGCAGATCACTCAATAATTCGTACAAGAAATCATTTGGGAGAATGAGACACATCATGATGTTATCGATTGTAGACTGGTGGTGCTATTCAAGGATTGAACCATCAAACTGATCAACTACCTGAATAGCTGGTAGATCCAAATATATTACTATCTTTTCATTCTGTTTAGTATTTGAGGAACTGTTGTATATTTTTGAACAAACATATCATCATGATTTTGAGGTTTGTTAAGTTATTCTATTCATGTAATGATGGTTGTGTATAAGTATGAAACAAATGAAAAGAATTGGATGATCTTCCTTGCGGTTGTAACAACAGAACTTTAGTTTGTAGTTCATTTTATGAATTAATGAGAATATCAACATATCATAACTTGATGTGATCTATAATTCTCAGCTACGGCCCTAATCAAAGAGTTGGGCCGACCCTTTCGATCATGTGTTGTTGGATACAGTTTGTGTGATATAGGTATGTCTTTCAATTATATCGTTAATGTTTTATGACTATTGTTGTATTTCTTTGTTGTTTTATTTCCCTATCGTTATTTCAGAATTGTTGTTACTCCCAATTGTTGTTACTTAGAGTTGTTGTTGTTTAATTTACCGTTACTCGATTTGTAGAACTCTTTTGGGCCTTGTATTTCATAATTGATCAATGCTAGGTAGTGAACCTATGGCCTGCATAGACCTTGAAGGATAACCTTAAAATAACTAGACAGACCCCAGATTGAAAAATAAATGTAAAGAGGGACTGAATCTATAAACTTATATTAAGACCCCAACATTTTGGCATCATCTTCGGGGATGCTATCAAAGGCACAAAAGTACAACTAATATTTAACATAGAACCCACTCTCTCATCTTGGTCAGGAGAGGTTTGAACCAACCCTTTTACCAGGACCTGAGAACTAGGGTTGCATTGAATATTTTGATTTAATTTTCTGTCTTTTAATTTATTGTAGAACCCACTCTCTCATCCTGGTCAGGTGAGGTTTGCACCCACCCTTTTACCACGACCTAAGCATTAAGATTTTTTTTATTGTTTTGATTTGATTTTCTATATTTTAATTGAATGTAAAACCTGATCTCTTGTCCTAGTCAGGAGAGGTTTGCACCAACCCTTTTACCAGGACTCGAGCATTAGATTTGTTTTGGTTGTTTTGATTTAATTATTTATCTCTTAGATTGCATGAATAGGGAAAAAAACCAAGGGGCAGAGGAAGAACCAAAAAACTCATAGGTGGTAGAGGTCAAGGAAGGAAAGATCTAGGCAGAATTAGCTATAATCAAGAAATCATATCGAGAGATGAATAAGGAACTTCATCATGGGGTGCTATAAGGGTAAGTTCTCAAATGAAATCCAAGGCCCAGTCAACATCACAACCAGAGTCTTTCTCAATGGTAGAAGAAAATCCTAGAGAAGAGGAAGTATGGAGTAGAGGATATGAGGAATTAAGTGTTGAAAGTCATGAAGAAGAATAGGCAGGGGAAATAAACCCTCCGCCTGATCAAGGAAGCATTGTTAAGCAAATATTGGAGGATATTCATGGCCAATACAACTTCTACAATTGAACTCCCAATTTGAGAAATTAGAGGATATGCACCCATGAAACATATTCCTCTAACAACACTACCTAATTTCCTCAGCCTCTCTTATGAGGACCCAAATACATTCCTCTTCGAGTTTGATGTTGTCTTCCAAGGCTATGATTATGTTTCAAATGCTCAAAAACTAAATATATTCCTTGCTACTTTGAAAGGGACGATGTTGCGGTGGTTTATGGGTCTAGGCGGAAATTCTATCACAACGTGGGATAATATGAATTAAAATTTCCTTGAGAAATATAAGGACTACTGCAAGTCTTGAGACATTAAAGAAGAAATATTCAAGATAATGCAGAAGGAGGATGAGAATATGGAGGATTTCATGGAACATTTTAAATATAGCTTGCAAATATCGAGCCATAATGATCTAGATAAATTTATTTTAAAGATAATCTTACTTTGTGCATTGAGAGAAGAATCTATGGAACTTATGAATGTGGTAGGAAATGGGGATATCTCAAAGGAATATTTTGATACCATATGTGATCTATGTGTCAAATGTTCACAAGGATATGCAAGGCATAAGCAAGGGACATGAAAATATTATAACAAAACTCTCAAATCATCCAATAGTGGGGTCACAAAAGTAGAAATTGGGAACTTACTGGAAAATTTGAGGACTGCCATTTTAAGCACATTGTTTTCACAACTAGATGTTTTGCAAGAAAAATAGAAACAGATCGAAGCCAAAAAAGAAATGGCCATCTTCTTCCCATAGTGTAGGAAGAAGCACCCACTAAAAGAGCATCCACTTAATGCCATCGAAAACTATGCAGTATGTGAGAAAAATCACTCCACAAGCACATGTCCATCACTTCTTGGGCTGAAGGAAGTTTTTTAGGGGGCAAATGAAGAGACAAATAAAATCTATTTTATGGGACCAAAGAAGTCATGGAAATTGCGACCTAAGAATATGAATCAAGGTATGAATCAAGACCCTTCTCAATATTTTAATAATTGGAATTATGGGTCACATCTTGCAACATTTTCCTCTCCATTATGGAAACAATATTACTAGTATCCTACGCCATGGTAGTCATGATCACCTCAACCTAGTCAAGTCTCTTCTTGATCTTAGAACTAGCGTGGAACCCCTCTTCCTACAAATAAACTTCCTCATCCTATGACACAACAATAGTTACAAATCTCACCAAACGCTTCTGCTATACTCCTACTCTTCATCCTCAATTACTTGTTCAGACTAACCTGAATCCAAATAATAGGGGAGTCCAATAGGTTGAGACAATCAAACTTCCTGCATACGGTATTTCCACTTCATAATGTAATGAGTTGAATATTCGATCCAAACGAGTGGTGAATATAAGGAATTCACCAATAGTTATTGAAAGAATTGAAGGTGGAGTCTCTAGCTCATAACCAAAAGTTGTACACCCCTCTGGGGAACTTGGGGGTAATCCAACATAAATTGTTGTGGAACAACAACCCCCAACTAAAACAATTTTCGCTCGAGGGGGTCACAGAGGCCCACCTTATTCTGAGAGGTTTACTTTGAGTAAACATGTCCCTAAACCTGAATTTGATATCTTAGGAGAACTACATAATCAATTTGTTAAGATCCCATTGATCCAAGCCATGAAATATGTACCAATTTATGCCAAAACCATTAGGGAATTGTGCTTAAAGAAACCTGGGAGGAAGCCTAAATACCCACTCACTATTCATGTCATAGGGAAATTGTTGGACATGATGTTGGGAAAAACTATGCCCGTTAAGTACGGTGACCGAGGAAACTCGATCCTCACAGTCCAAATCAATGGTGTTGGTATCCCTGTTATGGTAGACCTTGGGGCAAAAATTAACATTATAACCTCAGAAACTATACTTACTATGGGCTTATTCAACCTTAATTAACCCCAAAGGTGCTAGAATTTGCATATATATCTACTATGAGACCTATAGGGAAATTGGAAGATGTAATGATTTCCATAGATTCTTGTGAATACCTTGTCGATCTCTTAGTACTACACATTCAATCATCAATAGGCCCCCCCCGCTGATCTTAGGAAGACCATGGCTCTCTACTATTGATGCCTAGATTGGGTGTTGATCCAAGAACATGGTAATATAAAATGGGTAAATTACGAAGAATCTTGTTCTTTACCCTTCTGTGGAATGAAGCTCATCGGTCAAACATGGGTTTACATTGCCACAAAATTATTCCCTTTGTGATGAATCTGAATCTGAAAATAAAAATGTTAGACCAATTCTCACTATTGGGAAAGCCCTTTGTTTCAAAGGAGAAATAGAAGACGATGTTATTAGTACGTTTATTAGTGATCCCGACTCTGTTTCTTGCTCGACGCAATGAATGTTAGAGTATGTTATGAGTTGTACTACCCAAGAAACTATTCAACCAAAAAATGAAACTGAAACTTTTCCTGACACAATAGTTCATATAATTATTCCAGTAGAGATTGGTCTAGGGAAAACCTTGAATACTAATCCCAAACTATCACCCTCCCAAATTAAACAATTATTAAGGATTCTCTAGAATGAAAAGGAGGCATTTTCTTGGGAATATATGGATATGAAGGTAATTCATCCCTATTTATGTACCCATCACATATATATAAGGGAATAATGTCAACCTGTTCGAACCACACAGAAGAATGAACCTTGCCCTAAAAGACATTGTTAAGGAAGAATTGCATAAGCTATTGGATGTTGGGTTTATTTATCTAATCTTTGACCACCAATGGGTATCCCCATTAGTCATATTCTCGAAGAAAAATGGAAAGTGGAGGATCTGTGTCGATTATAGGGAGTTAAATAAGGCTACCCAAAAGATCACTTTCCGTTACCTTTCGTCGACCAGGTTCTCGACATACTAGGAAAAAATAAGTTATTTTCTTTCCTGGATGGATTTAGTGGATAAAATCATATCTAGATAGCTCCTGAAGATCAGGAAAATACCACTTTTACTTTCCCTTGGGGAAATTTTTCATAATAGGTCCTCCCGTTTGGATTTTGTAGTGCACCTGCCACTTTCCAACGGGCAATACTGGGAATCTTCTTTGACTTGATTAATGACAGTGTTAAAATTTACATGGATGATTTTACCCCTTATGGTGAGTCTTTTGAAGATGGTTTTGAAAACTTAGAAAATGTACTTAAACGATGTAAAAAAACTCATGTTTCCATTAACACATTGAAATGTCATATGATGATGGAAGAAGGGATCGTCCCGGGGCATTTACTTTCAGCTGTAGGAATACGGGTTGATCCCGATAAGGTCGAGGCAATCTTAAATTTTTCCACTCCGAAGACACTAGAAAGCGGTACAAAGATTTATTGGTTATGTTGGGTATTATTGATGCTTCATAGAAATTTTTTCTAAAATATCATTTCCAATTTTCCAACTATTGTCTAAAGATGCAGAATTTGTGCAAACTAATGCTTGTGAATCGCCTTTTTCAGGGATCAAGTAATTAGTCTGTGAGGCTCCAATATTGTGTGGCATCGATTGCAAACTTCCATTCCACATCTCTACAGACACTTCCCATACAATAGTTGCAGCAGTTTTGGGGCGACAAGAAGATAAGAAGTCGTATGAAATATACTAGGTCGGCAAGAATTTAACTCTTGTTGAGCTTAATTATACAGTAACTTAGAAGGAATTTTTGGTTGTCATGTATGTTGTTAACAAATTTTGACATTATATTACAAGTTGCCCCACCTTTTTTCATACATATCATTTAGCCATCGGGTATCTGACGAATAAACCTATAACTCTTGGACGAATCACAAGATTGTTGTTATTGTTACATGAATTTGATATCACTATTGTGGAAAAACCAGGGAAGGGTAATGTTGTAGTAGATTTCCTGTCTAGGCTGAATATTAATAATGAAGATACACATATAGAAGATATTTTTCCTGATGAAAATATTTTTTAAATTTCTACTTACACCCATTGGTATGCAGATGTTGCTAACTATCTTATAGGTACGGTAACCCATTATTGTCACATGGGGAAAAACAGAGAATTATTCAGCAGAGTGACTGTTATACATGGATAAAAGGGTACCTCTTCTACACTGGACCATATCAGAAAATCCGACGTTGTGTAGGAAAGGACGATATCTATGATGTCCTAAAAACTTCCCATGATGAACCTTGCGAGGGGAACTTTGCTGATAAATGGACCAGTCACAAGGTGCTGCATGTTAACACTCTGTAATTTTGAGGCTGTAGAGTAAATCATAGAGGTAACCTTAGAACCACTTTGGAAATTGTGAATCTCGCCCTTCCAGTTTCACAGAGGGATCTCTCTTTATAATTTAGCTTTGTTTGACTGAAGGTATTAGGCTAGATATTAAGTTCATGTTTGGTTTTTTTGTGTTGTTGGGTTGAAACTAGGAAGATAAGCCATTGGGAAAATGGAGTCATAGGTTTGGATTGATCAAATACAAATTTTACAGGCTAAACATATAGGGTAGGGTTAGCAAATTCACTGGATCCTTTACGATCTGTGGTGTGGATGAGAGGAAAATATTAATAAATCCAATTAAAAACAAATTAGTTAAGAATTTTGATTTTAATCTACAGTAAAAAACATAAAAAATATTCTTAAGCCAGAGACAGAGTGTACATTTAAACAAATTATGTTCTTTATCTTCTTAAAATAATGCATGTTTTAGAAAAACATACGATAACAGAGAAAAAATTGACAAAGAGAGATGCACTTCGCCAGTAAAAATGAAACAAGAATCTTGTAATGATTGCACTGTATTATTGAAAATATGATCAATGGTGGCTCTGTGAGCTGCTTTAAAATACAAGTCTTTCTTCAAACAAGTCCCAACACTAATACTTTGAATTGTGAAGTACTTATACAAAATTATTACAAAATATATTGATAATAGAGATCAAGATATAATCCTAAAATATATAGAACCTGTTTACAAAAATAGTACAAAAATGTAGGAATGGGTGGACTACTGGAAGTGTTGGTCCTATTGTTGAGGATGAATGTTGATGACTTGGCCTCCAAATCCGTTGCGCTATTTGCCTTTCTGTCATGAGATGAAAACATTTACTCGAGTAACTCACATAGTTTGTCCCATCTATCTTCGGTTGGGATAGAAAATTTTATTAGTTTTCTGTAGGCCTCATAAACCTCTGTGTATTTCTAAAAAGTGAGTTTGATGATGAATATATGTCTCAGCTCATGAATGATGAACAAATCATAATCAATGGCCTCCATGAATGCTTTCTCTGTAATATGCCCATTTATACCTGAAAATATGGATGTGTCTTGGGAAATATTGTATAGCTCTTCTTGGTATTCATTCAAATTATTAATCTTTCTCCCGCATCAATTAGCTTTGGCAGTCCTTTCCTATTCAACACTTGCATCTTCTTGTGAAATATATGAATGTTGGTATCTAAATTTTGGAAATTATTCTCCTGCTGGAGCATGAGGTTTCTTTTGGTGTACACCCTCTTCACTTCCAGTATGGTCTCTGTACTATATTGGATCCCCAATTGCTCTAATTACTCTTTATTTTGGGAATTTAGGAGCTTAATGATGGTTGTAGCTTCCCCAAGCTTTTGCCTCAAATCTGTCTTGATTTTCTTTAGTACCTCTCTTGATTTCTGTATTAGCTTTTGCTGCTAAAAAAAATATGAATGGAAGGCCATATCTATGTGATGGCCTCATTTATTTATGTCCATATATTTTCTTTGGCTTAGGCTAGAGTATGAGCCATTACTGATTCACTTTGAAACTATTCAATTTTTAATGTAAGATGGTGGTTTTTCTGCAATTCAGAAACATAAGATTTATCAATTTTTAGCTTTTGTTCTGACAATATCTTTAGCTGATATTTTAATATGAAAAATTCTTGTCCCCGAAGGTTCAGATTATCCATGGCTTTTACTAATTCACTTGCAGGATCTGATGTTTGTGTTGGTTCAAAATTCAATTTAGATGCACCTGGAGCTGTGTTCACTCCAATTGGAACTATTGTGAGGGGAACTATAGCCAATTGCGATGACTCTTGTTTATCTTTGAGTAGTTTCTCAAGCTCTAGCTCCATGTCACAGATATGTATGTTCTGTTTAGTGATTATTTTTAACATGTCCTCTTTCTCCTTCTCCATTTCTTTGACTTCCTTAGCTTGTGGATCCTCTGTGGTAGTAAATTTCAGTTGCTTCCTTAATGCTGCTATATCGACATTTTTTATTTTCCCTATCTCTTCTACTGACTTCACATCACCGGGATCATATCAAAGTTTGATCACCAAGTCTTCAAGTGACTTGATCTTGGTATCCTTGGCTAAGGATGAAATCCTTTCCAACTTGAGATCTGTCTATGTGTTGTTGATTGATACATGTAACCTGGAAGCTGACATGGCATCATTGTTTAGTGTATAATACATAATCTCACTAGACTTCTTATGCATTTCCAATTGGTCAATTGGATGGATTTTCTTTGCATCAATGAAAATACATGTTCTTTGTAGTCTACTGGTGTCCTTGGAGTGGCCAGTTTGCCTCAAGGAATGCAATCTGCATTTTTCCTTGCTCTGTGTCAAAGGATGAAAGCAATATGTGTTGTGATGTGGTTGTCTACTTTCAGAACTGTGTATACGTTGAGGCTTTAAGAATTTCATTCCTTTGCTTGATTTCCTTGTAGTTTGCAAAATACTAGGCTCAGTAGTGCCTTGAGCCAAGTCAATTAATTTGTTAAGTTTCTGGAGGATCTTTAGATATTGAAGGTATCATCCTCCCTTGTAGACACATGGGGGCCTGTTATCACAATTGTCTCCTATTCTTTGTTCCCTGACTGAAACACTGGTGCAGAATTGGTTTTATCCTTCTTCTTGTAGATTAGGAACTCCTTAGCTCCAATTTCTTTGACTGGGGATTCTTCTCTTATCCTTTTATCTAGCTTTTCCTGAGGTGTAGGAGTTTGAGAGATTGTTGGAGAAATGACCTGTTCTTTGGTCTCCTGCAGTGTGTTCTCATCCCATTGAGTTTGGTTCATGTACTGCTTTATTTCTGGCCGAGGAGTGTGTGTGTAGGGTGTTGTCTTTTGCTCCACTCTCAACTTTGAAATCAGACCAAAAGTGTCATAGGACCAAGTGAAGCTCAGTTTGAAGTTCATTTGCTTCAACAACAAATCAACTTCTTTACCAACTATTCTGGTATTGCATACAAAAGGTCTAAAATGTAGTTTAATGTTAAGTTGTTCCTTCTTCTTGGTAGCCACAAAATGCATGTCATCCATATGGATCATCTGTCTAATGTACTCTAATGAGAAAAGTATCATAGGTACAAGATTTGGCAGCATATAGGGTGGAAATTCACACCCATAAATCCTGATCTCTGTGTAGTTCTCATATAAATACCAGTCATATGTATTTACCTGATCAATTAGATGGAAAAATTTCTAAATATATGCCCCTATCCTGAGCTCCAACTCAATGTTTAGGAGGCAAACCAATGTGTATAAGAATTTGTCAAAATTTTCTGAGAATGAGAATTCTGTGGAGTTCCATCTCATAAAGGATGTCCAATGTATCACTGATTGAGCATTACCCTTCTCATCCATCTTCTTTGAAGTGAAAAAAAACATGTATGCTTGATGGTAGATGAACACATAAACTAACACTACATAATATTTGAAATCTCCCTCAGTGGGAAACTTAATAAACTGATCATGCATGGCATCTGCAATAAATTGACTGTAATTAAAAATGATAAGCTTCTCTTCAGTGGTAAAAATGGAGAGGAAGCCAACAATGGCTTGATCAACCCACTAGTCTGAGTGGTAACCAAGGATATATGAAATGATGATGATAATTTGCTTGTTTACCTCAGGAAACATCGAAGAAGAATATAGAGGGTTTGATTTAGGCAGTTGGGCATATTCAAGGAGAAAAATATTGAAGATCTTAGCTCTTTGTGGGAAAGTCAAATTCTTATATAGCTTCGTGAGAGAGTCTATAGTCAATGGTTTGGAAGAATCAAGGTTTTTTACTTGCAGCGTGTGCGAAATAGCCTCAGCTGTGATGGCAAGGAGAACTTCACCATTATGGCTCACAATGGCTCTCTGGGATGGCACATAACTGCTTTGACACCATGAAATGAGCACAGTAAATTGATGAGTTTGTGTAAACATGAACTATGGAAGGGAAGACTCCCATATTCCCAATTCATCTAGCTATTCTAGGAATTTTTGTTTCAACCAATTATGAAATTTGAACAAGTTGAATTCACAATTGGTGTCTACAATTTTATATTGAAGGTCGACAAGGGGCAAATGGTCCAGGTCTATGGGAGGGGGAAAATTGGGTTCTCTTCAGGCTCATTGTCGTTGTTTTTAGGGGATTTTACTTTTGGGGCCATTATTAGAATAAGAGATATAGTAGAAAGATGGATAATTGGCAAAATTACCTAGATTGAAAAGTATTTGGTGAATGCAGATGTTGGACAGGATTGTGAATTACGGATAAAACACACTTCCCTAGAAAGGTGATAATATAGAACAATAGGTTAAAGAATATACAACTACTTTTCCTAACTCAGAGCAGACACACAAAAATGATTAGAGGCTCACTTGTAATCCAAGCGCTTCTAAATGGCTCCTTGAGTCACTTCCATTGTAGCTTCAAATTCAAGCGGTTTTATGCAAAATTCTTCCTGCAAGAAAGAACACTAAAAAAAAATAATATAGCAATAATACAGATGTCTATTCAAGTTAGTTAGCTAAATCAGTAAAGCATAAACCATATACATCAACTAAGATCTTACATATGGAAAATCAAAGCCAATACAGATGCATATAGGGAAAAGTAAGCTGTATTATTTATTGATGATAGAAGGAGAGGTTACAACCTTGTGACTGATTTGAAGTGACTATTCCAGCAACATTCCTAACCCCATCACAGTATAAATCTCTCCAGCATTTGTTACACAAATCTAACTCTCTATTGAAAATCCACCAACATTTCTCTAGTCAAATTATTCCTTATCAAACACTTAGATCTGTGCTCAATTTATAGAGAGGCTGAGGTAGTTTTACAATCAATGACTTTCCAATAATAGGCAAGACATGTTCCCAATATTGTAGATGTCAAATGGATGCTTGGATTCGAAGCTTGACACATGTGAACTCTTCTAGAAGGCATTGGCCAAGTGGAGATTCTGGAACAATGAGAATTTCACTCCCAATGTGACCAATCACCCATAGATGTCGGGAAGTGATTTTTAGAGCAGCCTTGCATGGGGCTACCTACATATGCAACACACTTAGTCTCCTTAGAGGCAACGTTGGTGAGCTCTCATATGCTATATAATAAAATTCAAACCTTGGAAACCTTTGCTTGATGAAAGTCATGCTTGATTTGTCTTGTTCTTGTCTTAGGGAATGTAGCAAATTGAAATGATAGGGGATGATAGACCCTTAATCATTGGTCCTAAAGATGATTCCCAGTTAACCAGGTCATTGGGAATGATGCCCAAATTGACCTATAACAATTTCCCCCTAAAGCATGATATCAAAATAATAATAAAAACATTTGATTGAGATGCTTTACACTGTGATGGGATGGAGATGAAGTAGAGTGGTCACCTGCATCAATCTTACAAAACATTACATCATGATATATCCTCTTTGATCATAATTGCTGAGGGTAGGCATTCCCATGTTCAGCACGTAAACAATCTAATAACATGTACATAATTCAGAAAGTCATCGACATTGCAATGTTGCCCAATGCAGACATGCCTATAGATATAGGCCCATGTTCGGATGAAGATCTATATGTAAGGTCACCGTAAAGATGATGTGTACAAAAATCCTGAAATCGCAGCCCGGATGGATGAAACTAGATCTGGGGTCTTGTTATCTCTTTCACTCGATCATTCGGGTACAAGTCTAGCCATGTGAATATATGATTTGTCGTTGAACATGGAAATACATCATTTGATTACCAGCCAATGATGTGAGCTATTAAAAAAAATGAGAGAACCACCATTAATGAAAATGGCCCTCAAGGTACTTCAGTACATTTCGTAAGGCATGACTAGATGATTTGATGTTGAACGCCAAACAAAATCTTTCGGTCAAAATTACGGAAGCGAGGATCTTGTCGATGCTGTAATAAGCCTCATGGTACTGGAATTTGATGTTTCTAAGTGAACTTCCTGGATATTGATTTGTCATCAACAAGAAGTCACCTTATTGTGAAACAGGAGTTACTGTTCAGAGACAAGGGTATGACTTGATATAGAAATTTTCAGGGATGACAGTCATGAGAATAAAGGTTTACGAGTATTGCAGAAGGATGAGTTTATTCACTGGATGACTTCTCTTGAAAATATCGGCGTCACTGTGATGAGTTGGCAACATTGACCTAAAACCGAAGTGAAGGTATGATGAACCATAGGTGTGAATGAACTGTCAAGATGATTACCCAACCCAAACAGTCATGGACATGGAGTGAAGGAAGTGTCATGTTCAAGAGCGACTTGCTACCATAAAGAAATTTTGCTCAATTTTCCAAAATTTTCCCCGGTCATTTGTCGACTAGTACGTCTTTATTTTTTAACAAGCTTGAGGAGGATAACATTTTCTTGATCTATAATTCAACCCTTCGGGCGAATAAAGTATCACTATTTAATAATTTAACAAGTCTAGTGATGAATGAAACTCGATTCTTGCATTGATCGACAATCCCGTCGCTATTTGATGTTTTAACGGGCTTAACGACAGTGATAGCCTGGTCCCTTTTCATATTTAGAGAGTTTGAAAAAGAGGACGAAAGAAAACTCCATAAGTACTTTTTCGTAAATGTGTCACTCAGACCCGAAAAAGTGTAAAATAATATCTGAGAGAACCTCTTTGGTCATGTTTAACCAAGGTATTCCTTTTTCGTAAATAATCTATCTCAGTCCGGAAAAGGGTTAAACTTATACTGAGTAGATATAAATTCATATACTTTTACGAGCTCGAAAAGACAAGTGCTCGAAAATATTTTCACATTATCGGAGTCTGAAAAGAGCTAAAATAAGACTCCAGGGGTTCCTTTTTCACTGTTATCGAAGCTCGAAAAAGAGATAAAGTGTGCTTCAAATCCTTTTTCGTTTTTAACAAAGCTCAAAAAATAAGGAGAAAAAGCATGCTTTGTGGTCAAGTCATTGTTTGAATAAATCTGCACGACTAATCTATTCATTAGTTGTATTTCTTGTTCAGAACAACATCAAATGGATTAAAAATACCTGTTTCATGATAAAAACATAATAAAACTATAGTCATAGAAATAAATTTAACTTGCAAATAATTAAATGACCATTAAAAGTAGTTTTACTATTCATTTTTACCATTCCATAGTTACCATTTGCATTTTGGAGCTCTGAACCTGATTTTTCCCCCGAACTTCAGCTGCTGATTGCGATCGTTTCTGTGGAAGGATTTCGTCACCATTTGATCCAGGTTAGTGCCATGAATCTCCTCTTTCCTTTGGTATTCATTTCATCTCCATTTTCTGCAAATTTTTAGGGTTTTAAGGCCCCTAGGGTAAATTCTGCCCAAAATGAGGGCAACACACCCCTGAATGTCGAAACTTGCATTGCATAGCAGGTACAGTGAAGTGTACTTGCATGTGAAACACACTCTCTTGTTAGGGAGTGCATTGGGTGCAGTCTAAGTTTTTGATTTTCTCATTATGCCCAAAATTGACCTAGTTTTTTGCAATAAATGGAATCTAATGGATCTTATGGTTGTATTTCAGGTTTCTATCAGATTATAATGACGATTACATGGAGGGAAAGAGAACATGAAGAACAAGATACGATTGCCTTAAACGATCCAGGTACTGTAAGAGCCATAAGATATTGTGGACTACTTAAGTACTTCAAATTATCCGGGATGAGGCAATAAATAGAAATCTTGGAGTTCTTAGTTCAAGCATGGGATCCAGCGATAGAGGCATTTCATATTAAGAACCAAGTGGTTCCCATAACAGTTGAGGATGTGTATTTTCTCACAGGTTTTTCGAGGAGAGGTTTTCCCATTTCACTCTCAGGGTCTATCATTGGAGGAGAGACAATGAGGGATTATGTTTTGAAGTATTGCTATCCAGGGGCAGAACCTAGAAAATATAGAAAAATAAAAATCTGGGATGTCAGATATTTTCCTTTAAGAACTATCCTTTTCACGATTGCTAAACTTTCTGGCACCGTTACACTACATGTAGCGAATAGATTGTATATGCAGTATGCGCTAGAGTGTATGGAGCCAATAATCTTCAACTGGTCTGAAGCTGTTCTATCTCAGATAAAGGAAAAAATGAATAAAGAAAAGGGAGGAAGGAAGAAGAATTTCAATTACGGTTCAATCCTTATATCCTTCGCTTTGGAACGGATTCCACTGATACAACCACAACATGTGACACTGGATATAGCTAGTCCTAGAGATCCTCAGATGCAGAGATGGGTAGAAATCATGGGTTTTCATGCAGGCCAATCAACTATTGTGTTCTCTACTGCATTCTTTGCCTGGCTTCGGTGACAGATCGTTTCCATCGATGAGTACGCATACGTAGGCGTTGATTTCCGAGGAGATCCATATTTAGCATTACTAGAAGGCGCTCAGTGGGGTGCAATGGGTAAGAATGTTTTGACCATGTTTTTTTATTTTCCTAATGTTTATACAATGTTTTTGTATTTTGATGTTTTCCCAAGACTAAAATAAATGTTTGATGTAATGCAGATGTTGGTTGTGTTCAACTAGTAGTGGAACCGGAGCGCGAAGTAGATGTGCCAGCAGAGAGGGCTGTCAGGAGAGCAGTCCTTCATGATCTTGATATGGTTGAGACTCTAACTGAATTTCAGCAGCACATAGAAGGTTTGACCTTTAGGATTCCAGATTGCCAGATTAAAGAGCTTCCTATGCAACTGCAGCGACACAATATTGGGGTTCCTAACATTTGGATGTGGTTACTTCGTAGGATAGCTAGATCTATAGCATGTTACCTTGAACACCACTAATTTAGTTATGAAATTTTGCGTACATTTTGAGGTCTGATGACCAATGCGTCTTGGGCACAAATTTTTTAAAAACCTATAACTATCTATCTATATGATTTCAGTGTTTTCCTATGTTCATTGTGTAATCCTATTCAATGATGTGAATGTTTTCTTTACATATGTTGCAAATGTCTGTCTAAAACTTGATTAGCTAATGAATCAGTCAATGTATTCAAATTTCTAGAAATGTGTGGATATTGAATAAAATCAAAATGTCTTTCCAAAAGTCGAACTCTAAGGAACAATCTAAGAAGTGTTGGATTTCTAACAGTATAAATACTAGTAAGTTGTAATACCACAAGTTGTGAGTCTAACCTTACGATTATGCGGTTAATACCAATTGAAATGGCATTAGAGAGAAGTTCAATCAACGCACTATACTCAGCGATATTGTTCGTCAATCTACCAATACAAATCCCTCGAAGACTCACTAACTCGCCATTCGGAGCGTAAATGGCCCACGCTGCAGAGGATATATTCTGCATACTATGACTGGTACCATCAGCATATCGAACAAATGGTTCTAAATATTCAGACATCTGCGATGAAATTTAAAGCGGATTACTAACGTCAAGAAAACTCTAAAAACAAATTAAGATCGTGAATGAAAATCAACAACATATATACAATATAATACAAAAAATTACTACGCTCATGATCAAGCATAGTAACGTTTCAAATACAACCCTTTTCTAGGCCATGCCAACGGAATTACATCGTAATCAACTAACTCATAGGCACCCTTAGCAAGAACTCTTTTGACAATATAGGGGCCATGCCATAATGGCTCAAATTTCCCTATTCCTATTACATCAGCTTCTTGATCATAAAGAAGGACCAATTTTCCCTTTGAAAAAATGCGAGGCTAGACATTTTTGTTGTATTGCGCCTTTATATGTCTCTTATGCACTTCGTTGGCCAATTGGGCTTCACAACGTGTTTCATCAAGATGGATGAGGTTAAGGAGACATGCTTCTTCTTCTGAGGTGTCAGGTAACAAGTCTATTGCAAGTTTTAACGATGATATTTTGCATTGGATTGGTAAGATAGCTTCCAGACCATACACCAATTGGAAAGGAGTAAATCCAGTTGCGTTTCTCACCGAGGTTCGATATGCCCACAAGGTGGAGTACATGATCAAATTACAGTTTCTTTTACGAGCTCTTATCATTCATTTAAGAATTTTGTTAATAGCCTCAACTTTTCCATTTGATTGTGGATAATAAGGAGTAGAATTATCATGTGACAATCCTAACTTGGCAGTCAATTCAGACATCATATAGTTGCGAAAATGCTTCCCATGACCTGTAAATATAGCCTATGGGACCCTAAACTATGCAATAACATGATTGAAGAAAAAAAATGCAGCTGTTTGTCCTGTGTTGTTGAATGTAGGCATCGCTTTGACCCATTTGGTAAAATAGTCGACTGCGACAATAATATAACCATGCCCCCCCCGATGAACGAGGGTTAAAAGTCATGAAGTCAATACCCCATTTCGTAAATGGTCCAGCAGAGAAAACGTGATGCATTGGTGCTGGCAGTTTGCGGATCTTACGATAAAAAATATGGCATGCATGACAACTTCTAACTGTGAGGATGCAGTCTCGAAAAATAGTAGGCCAAAAGTAACCGGCGTGGTGTATCCTCTGCGTGGTAGCATATCCAAATAAATGTCCACCACAAGCCCCATCATGAAAATCATTTAATACTTTTTCGACCTCCTCATGAGTGAGGCACCTCCTTAAAATTGTATAGACACCATGACGATAAAGTGTATCGTCGACGATCAGATAATCTTTGGCTTGGTATCAAATACGTCGCTGTTCAGAGCGAGAGGTATTAGGTCAAAAAGTTTGGGTTTGGAGATAAATGATAAAATCCTCATACCAAGGATTAGATGATCTGATCAGAAACAGAGACTCGTCAGGAATTGATGGTTCTGACATAGTTACAGTACTATCAGAGGGAAGGTCACAGAGAAGCTCAGCCACTAAAGACTTATTTGACTTGGATTTGGTAAATTCCAAATCAATTGACGTGATAAGATATAAGTCATGGGGTTGCAATCTGAAACTATTGTTGTTTTTCAGAGCAGGATATAAAGGCGAAATCTTTGGACAGCTTGAGCAACTGCCAAGGCAAGATTTTCTACTTATGAGTACTTAACTTCCGTATCATTGAGATTATGACTCAAATAATAGATTGGATTTTCAATTCCATCTTCTACTTGGACCAATACCATAGCAATGGTCGTTTCGGCCGCGACGATATATAGGAAATAATTATTTTGATAATTAGGAGGATACATTAATGACGCTCGGACAAGAGTGTCCTTGATAGCATCAAAAGAAGCTTGCGCAAATTAATCCCAATGGAAGGGAACCCCCTTTTTCAATAGTCGAGTAAATCCTTTAGCCATTTCGGCATAATTTGGAATGAACCTCCTTAGGAAGTTAGCCTTTCCTTGAAGTTTCTATATTTGAAGTAATTTTTATGGCGCAGGCAAATCAAGAATGGCCTGAACCTTCAGAGGGTCAATTCAAATTCCTTCTTTCGAAACTATGAATCCAAGCAAACGACCAGAACTAACACAAAACACACATTTATGTGGATTGAGGCGTATTTTGTAGTGTTGGCAGCGTAAGAAAATGGCTCTCAAATGCATTGGGTGATCAGTATGATTTCTTGAATGCGCTGGTAAATCATCTAGATACGGTTGAACAGTGTGCTTGATTTCATTGAAAGCATAATCCATTGCTCTCTGAAAATTTTCTCCAGCATTATTTAAACCAAACGAAAGTTTCCTATAAGTGAATGTGCCCCAAGAACAGATGAATTTTGTATTATGTTGATCATTTGGGCGGATATTGATTTGATTGTAGCCGGAAAATCCATCCATGAATGAAAATATTTCGCATCCAGCACAATCGTAAATAATCTGGTCGATAAAGGGAGTAGGATAGTTGTCTTTTGGACAAGCTTGATTAACATCTCGATAATTGACACACACTCTAATGGTTCCTTTTTTTTCATAACAGGAATGATATTGGAAACCCACTCAGTTAGCAGAACGTGGTAAATGAAACGAACACGCAAAAGCTTTTCAACTTCTACTTTGATGGCAACGACTTTCTTTGGATGAACAGGAAAAAGCCGTTGATGCACTGGTTTGACATCAGGATACATATTAATATTGTGTTCAACTATAATAGTATTTATGCCTAGAATTTCCTCGTAAGACCAAGAAAATAAATCATGAAATTCATGAAATAGAGAGCGATATGATTGGAGTTCTGATGGAGAACAAGATACACCAACATGAATATTCTCTACAACGTCAGGTTTGGTCAAAATATCGATAGAAATGGTTTCTTCAATATTTGACAGATTTCGCTCGTAATCGATTGCATTAATGGGAAAAGATGGCCCAACCGAAGATGTTGGTTCAGTCATGGTTACTTGACCAAATGTATACCCTTTTGAATCAATGGGAATTCGAAAAGGAGTAGGATCAACAAAAGTAGATGGTGTCGATTGAGAAAAAGACTCGTACAGGTAAAGGTCCTCCCCAAAATGGGTTGGAGTTAAAGGTGTATCGTCTTGTGGAATTTCTTCAATCGCAATTAAACCAGGGGGAAGTAATTCTCCATCAGGCCCAAATTATATTTCAGGTAGTTGACTGTGTGATATGGAAGATTAAATAGCTACAGAAATTTGTGGGATGACCAAGGTAGGAACAACTTCTGGTTGTACGACTTCAGGATTCATATGTTCTAGCAAAGAAGAGATAGGATCTGGGTCAATTTCTGGTTGAACAACGTTGGGTCCAGGAGGTATGGTCTCACTGATTGGATGGATCGTGACCATAGGTAGCTGTGAAGACTCTGTTTCTACAACAGTAGATGAACCAGGATGTCTAGAAACAACTTGAGATAACTCTAGTTTATGAGAAAATGATGTTTCACCAGAGGTACGAATTGTACTTGATTTGGCAGATCATGATCGCCTTCGCCTACCAGAAGTAACTTCTGGTAGTAAAGGTGGTATTAACGCTAGTCTACGTGAATGACAGGGAAAATGATTTTTTTCTTCCATGATTACTGATTTATTTTAATCCAAAAACAAATAAACAAAATAAAAGGGTAATGCTAGGAAAAAGGGTTTACCAAGAAACTATGAACTGCTAACCTAGATCTTCTAACACATCTCTAACCTAGACCTTCTAAATTTTTTCATTATGGTTCCAATGCTTTGTTAGGTAAATTGAGATTAATTTTATGTTGATCTTGCTTAATAATTTTCCTTTCAAAGGTTCATTGCAATGATGTATTGGAAAATTCCTAAAATGCAACTAAGAATGATAAGCAATATTTCACTTTTAGTTTTTCAATGAAAATCATAGCTACTAGAGGGAAAGAGAAAACAATTTGTGAGCAAACAAATCAGAAAACACAAGCTAAATGCAAATTTCCTAATTGTTCCTTTTGCAAAAACACAAAATCCTACATGAAAATGCAGATTTTTCTTTTCAGTTCCTTTAATGTTATGAATGCAGAAAAGAAACTAAGTGCACTAAATCAACAAAACCAAATGCCTTTTACTTTTGAGAAATGAGGAATACAAACAAAAATTTCTCTTTTGAAGGAAAAATGAGGAATGAAACAACAATTTCTCCTATTAGGAAACGAAGATTTTATGACAATTTCCTTTTTCAAAATCAAATGGATCTAATGCGACAGTAAAAATAATTTGAAATAAACTTTCCAATGATAAAGAAAAATCCTTTAAACAAACATTGAACAAATTTTATTTCAAAGGAGGAAGAAATATATAGATTCACTGGTCAATATGAGGTTCAAACTTTTCAAAACACAACAGCAAACAAAATAAATCAATTTTCAAAGACAAATTCAAAGGAATCTAGATGGTTTCAGGAGTCAACGCAGTCTCTAAAGGGAGACAGTGCTCTGCAACAGAGGCCTGAAAGGGAGATAGTGTTATGCAAAGCAATGTGTCCTGTCCAAGAGTGCGTTGGGCGCAGTGTATAAGGGAAAACACCACTGTTTGACACACTTATTTTGCAAATTAATACTTCAAAAAGTTTGATCTTTGTGAATAATAACTACTGGGTGGATTAACAAAGAAAATCAGAGGCTAAAACACCTAGAACTAAGAGAAATTCTCCCTAGTGGAGTCGCCAATTTGTTGGACAGAATTGTGAATTACGGATAAAACACACTTCCCTAGACAGGTGATAATCTAGAACAACAAGAAAAAGACTATATGACTACTTTTCCTAACTTAGAGCAGACATACAGAAAGGATTAGAGGCTTACTTGTAATCCAAGCACTTCTAAATGGCTCCTTTTGTCGCTTCCGTTGTAGCTTCAAATTCAAGCGGTTTTATGCAAAATGCTTCCTGCAAGAAAGAACACTAAAACAATGGAAGATTACAATAATACAGATGTCTATTCAAGTTAGTTAGCTAAATCAGTAAAGCATAAACCATATACATCAACTAAGATCTTACAATATGGAAAATCAAAGCCAATGCATATGCATATAGGGAAAAGTAACTTGTATTCTTTATTGATGATAGAAGGAGAGGTTACAACCCAATGACTGATTTGAAGTGACCCTTCCAGCAACGATCCTCAGCCCTATCATAGTATAAATCTCTCCAACAACTGTTACACAAATCTAACTCTTAATTGAAAATCCACCAGCATTTTTCTACTAAAATTCTTCCTTATCAAACACTCAGATCCGTGCTCAATTTATAAAGGAGCTGAAGGTTGTTTTGTGATCAATGACTTTCCAATAATTGGCAAGACATGTTCCCAATATTGTAGATGTCAAATGGACACTTGGATTCGAAGCTTGACACATGTGAACTCTTCTAGAAGGCACTGGCCAAGTGGAGATTCCAGAACAATGAGAATTTCGCTCCCAATGTGACCAACGCACCCATAGATGTCGGGAAGTGCTTTGCAGAGCAGCCTTGCATGGGGCTGCTTGCATATGAAACGCACTTAGTCCCCTTAGAGACAGTGTTGGTGAGCTCTCATATGCTATATAATAAACTTCAAACCTTGGAAACCTTTGCTTGATGAAAGTCATGCTTGATTTGTCTTGTTCTTGTCTTAGGGCATGTAGCAACTTGAAATGATAGGGGATGATAGACCCTTAATCATTGGTCCTGGAGATGATGCCCAGTTAGCCAGGTCATTCGGAATGATGCCTAAATTGACCTATAATAGCAGAGGTGGGGTTAGTGTTGGATAATTGAATTGTTGTCGTGGGCAGATCATCGATCACTGTCGCAACTTGGTCATATGTAGAATTCACCTGATGGTGTAAAAAAACAAGTGAAAACAATTTTACGGTCTTTCTATGTTTAAATAAAAAATTTCAACTTGTCGTTACTAGTTTACCATTACGGGGGAGCGGGTCCATTGCACATGAGCGAGAAACTTTTATGGTTGGTAACGGTTGCGTGATAGGGCAGGGGAGTACTAGGTGGTGGTGTTTCATTGGGAGTGATTCAGATGGTGGGGGTGAATTAAACAGAAGGGGGATCAATGGGAGTGGGATCTACAAGGGTGAGTTGGTGGATGGTGAGTCGAGGAGGTAGGCTGAGGTGGGTAGAGTGATGGTGGGGTAGGGTAGGTGTCGTGGCATGTGGGCGTTGGTGGATGGGCCGCATGGTCAATGCCGGGAGACTTTTCAGAGAGGGGGGGTGTGAAATAATGTGAAGACGACACGAAGTGTGGTGGGTCCACCCTTTTTGGATCCCCCCCCCCACGAGCAAAGCAGTTGGAGCTTAGGGGGATCCGAAAACACTCCCCCATTATTGATCTGGGCGGGGGATCATCTCAACCGTCCATTTTGCCATAAGATCAAAGCTTTGGATAAAATATCATACCATCGTCTTTATTACATGTGATCAAAGCATGACTAACTTTAAACTAATCCAAATTAACACTAAATAAATCTAAAAAATCACCTATTTGTCTACCAATGCTCCATTTGAACTAGCAGAGCATTTTTTGTCTATATTTTCTATTTGTTAACCACATTTAAATTATGTGAATAAATTATTCACTAATCATAATCTATTTTATTTTTAGTCTAATGATGATTAAACAGTGTGATAGACTAACTATTTCTACTTATAATGTGGCATTTTAGCTAGCAGCACATTTATTCAAAATTTCAAAGAATGAACTGACGCATTTTATTTCTTGAGTGGAATTTAGGATTGCTCACTCCTACACATTATTTTTGGGGTTTTTTTATTTTGATTTTTTGTTTTATTCTATTTTTTTCTTTTTTTCATATATTTTTTTTTATACCCTCTTTTCATTTCTATATATATATTTTTCTCTTTTTGTTCTGTAAATCATTTGCAGAATAAAATATTATTTAAAATTTCATCAACTGAAAGAGAATAACCAATCATTAATTGAACCTATGAATCATATGACCCTAAGAATGGATCCAACTAGGGATGACATCCTCCTGGCGAGGTGTCAAGAACATCGTGGATTAGTAGCCTTGATCCATTGGGCCAGTTGCTGAAATCTTCCAACTGAACTATCACATGTGTATAATTCATACCTATGGTAATACATCTCTAGAAGCTTAGGACCTACTCCGCAGGCTTCAAATTCTACTGAAAATCACCTGCACTCTTGTAATATAAAAATAAAATGATACTTTATAATATGAATGAATTGTTTTAATTGGGCAGGAAATAATGCTTTAACTGTCCACCATTTACAGGTCTAACTGGCAGCTCATATCCATTCCAATTTATTAATAGGAATGCATTGTGGCCCCTAAAGGTTGCAATATTAAAATTACCTTTCCATAAGTAGTCAAATTTACCATGTTTTCCCTTATCCTCATTTATGGAATCCCATTTTAAAACAAGATCAGTGAGTTGAAAGTCATCTACTTTAGTCCTTCTATCATAAATTCTTTTGATGTTTTCTTGAATGATTTGAGTTTTATGATAGAATTCCTCCCTTTACTGTTGTAACTAAATAGTTTGGTTTATCCTTCTTTGCATGTCATTGGTCTCCACCTGTGTTTCTTGCAGTAGTTTGAGTATTGGAATTCCCAAAGAATTTGGGAAAAAATCATCTATTCCATACACTATCTGGAATGGTGACATTCCAATGGACTTCTTGGTAGTAACTCGATCAACCCATTGTGCATTGATTAATTTTTTGTGTCATAAATTTTTATTATCCTACAATAAATTTTTGATAATATTCACCAAAATCTTGTTAGAGAACTCAGCTAACCCATTACCCTGAGGGTAGTAAGCAATAGAGTGACCCAAATTAATCTGATATTTGTTACAAAACTCTACCATTTTCCTGGCTTTGAAAGCAACAACATTGTCAGTTATAATTTTATGGGGGCAACCAAACATAGAAAATTTCATTCTAGAAATTGAATGATAACAAAATCAGTGGCTTCTCTAGTGGGTATGGCTTCTATCCATTTGGTAAAGTAGTCTATTGCTATCAAAATCCATTTGTGTTGTCCTGAGGAGCTAGGGTGTATTTCACAAATGGAATCTAAACCCCATTGTTGAAAAGAAAATTCTACTGAAATTGGATTTAAGGGTAAAGGTAACAACTTTATTTTACCTTCAAATATTTGGCATTGATGACAAGAGGTGACCTTTTTATGCACATCAGAAAACAGAGTTGGCCAGTAAAAACCAGCTCTAAGGATTTTGTTTTCCATTTATTTCCAGTATAGATGGCCACCATAGTCTCCTTGATGGAATTCCTCCAGGACCCTATCTGCTTCATATTTTAGCAAAAAATTGATTAATATCCCTCCAGCATATTTCCAATACAAATTGTTATCAAGAATACAAAATCTCATGGATTTCATTTTAAGGAACCTTGCCTTGGTATTTTTTAAACTAGGAGGAGCATATAAGTTCTGTAAGACAAAAATTATGTCTACATACCATGGTAATGTGCTAAAAAATTCTGAGATCAGTGGGGCATTCTCTTCCTGTTCATCCAATTCTGCAATAAAATTGATGTCTAAACACTGAAATTAGAATTTTCCATGTGTTTTTATAATCCTTGTCCCTTGATAAGATTTGTTTGTCTAATTTCAATGTCATATTTCAAAATGACATCAATCTAATTTCCCCTTCTGCCATCTGGATCTGTCTGAGTTAGAATGTCTTTAACCATTGCACTTGGTACAAAAGCAATGATGTGTGAATGTAAAATGTAATCCCTGAAATCCTTCAATGCTTTAACCAATGCAAATGCATAATTTTTCCATGATATTGTACTTCAGTGAAGCATATCCTAATGCTTTGCTGAAAAAGGCAATTGGTTGTTCATGACCTTCAACATTCTTCTGCAAAAAAACAACTGCTATTGTATGATAAGATGCAAAAGAGAATATCATGGAATCTTTAGTAAAATCATGACATATTAGAATGGGTGCAGTTGTCAATGCCTTCTTGAATTTAGTGAAATAATCCTTTGCATCATTATGCCATTTGATTTAAGTATTCCTCTTTAGCATGTCAGTAATTGATTTTAAAATTTTAGCCAAATTTGGTATAAATCTCTGAAGGAAGTTTATTTTCCAATAAAGGATTGGACTTCTTTTTTATTCCTAGGGGGGATCTACTTTCAATACTTCTTCCACTCTACTAGGGTCAATTCTTATGCCATATTTTGAGATAATGTGTCGAAGCAGTTTACCTTCTTCTAAACCAAAAAATGTTTTCTTAGGGTTGAGAGAGATACCATATTTTTTACATTTTTCAAAAACTCTCCTTAAGTGAAGCAAATGTTCCTCATCTGTCTCTGAAAAGGCAGTGATATCATCAAGATAAATGACTATAAACCTACCTATTTCATCTTCAAAGACAATATCCATTGCTATTTGGAATGTAGCACCGACATTCTTTAGACCGAAAGGCATTTTCACATACATGAAGGTGCCCCAGGGTGTAGTGAAGGTTGTTTTATCTTGGTCCTCCGGATGTACTAGAACCTTATTGTGACCAAAAAATCCATCTAACAAGGAAATTCTCCTAGATCCAACTACTTTTTGCAAGACATGGTCCATTTTTTGAAAATGATAGTTGTCTTTTAGGGAAGCTTTGTTGAGATTTCTAAAATCCACACACAATCTAATTTCCCCAGTCTTTTTCCTAGTAGGAAATAAGTTTTATACCCACTTAAAATACCTCAATGGTACAATAATTTTGGCATCATAAATCTTTTTAACTTATTTTGCAACTAGGGGCAAAAGCATTGGGATGATTCTTCTAAGTTTCTATTTGAAGGTTTATGGTCCTATTTTATAGTAATTTTATGTTGTATAATGCTAGTTTCATAGGACTTTAAACCCTCATGATAAATCCAGGAAAATACATCTATGGATTCCTTGAAAAGCTCTATATAATTCTATTTTTCAGCCAAAGGAAAATATTTGGACAATTTAACTAGTTTGGGCTTTTTCTTTGGTTCCTATATTACAATCTTCTACTTCGACTCCAATAGGTTCAATTTTAGGTTTCTTAGCCAGATCATTAAAATCAAATAATTCTTCTAAGGGAAATAACCCTCTAGGAAAAACATTATCATTTAACTGAAAAATTTATAACTCTTATTGATATTTATCCAATTCATTCAATTCTTCATTATTTATAAGCTTTTCTACCTTATTATTTACATAATAATCTATGTATATATTGGCACACTTGAATTCATCCTTTGACTGCAAATTTTTTTCAATCTGTTCATCATTACCAAAGACTTGCTAGTACTTGATATTATCTGGGACAACTGCTCTGTTTTTCACGTCAACTATGTATTTGTGATTTGGACGGTATGGAATTTTGCAAGTAGTAGCTGAAGTAGCCACACCACCAGCCAGGATATTTTGAGCTCTTGGAATTATAGATAAATCATACTCAAAAAAACATTCAAGGAAATCTAGAACAACATTCCTATAAGCCCTTAACCTTGTATGTTTGGCTAAATATAACCCTTTGATTTGTTTGATTATGATTTCATAATCTCCATGGACTGAAATTATTTTGGCACCTAACTTTTTCAAAAGGTGCAATCCTAGGATTAAGGCTTCATACTCAGCTATGATATTGGTACATTGGGAATTTAGTTTATATGAATGCCTTTCTGATTTACTAGATTGTGAATTTTAAATCCACACACCTACTCCTGATCCTTCCTTGCTTACAACCCCATCAAAATCCATGTTCCATAAAGGCTCAGTTTCTTTATCATGTTTCACCATGTATGTTTTTATTTCTTCAATCTCACGCAAATCGGTTTCTAAATTTGGGATTTGTTCTTCCATACCTCCATTATTTTACAAAATAAAAGAATATAGGTCTGAATGGACATAATACAAGGGATAATTTTTTGGTATGTCTTGATTGCTAACCATGTATTTCATCAGTATTTCTCTATAAAGTCTTCTTAGTTTCCCAAATATAGGAATGGTAGCATAATTCATATCTAGTTGTAATATGCCCTGCAGTTTTTCCCCCCAGGATCTTGACAATAACATTCCATACTTTGGAGGTATGTCGGCTACCATAACATTCATGAATAAGCTTTTGGATGGGGTTTGGGCTAAAGTGACACACAAGTCTTTGATAATACCAAGACATATTACCTTACTGGAATTAAATGAATATAAATCTTTTTAAGGCCTTCTAATATCCAGTCCTAATTTTTCCATTATATCCCTAGGCATTAAATTATGTGAGGCACCAGAATCAAGCATAGTATTGTGAATAATTTTATCATGAATATTCAGACTAACATAGAATGGAGGAACAATTCCATCCTGGGATTTACCTTCAACTTCGGTTCTAAATAACAATTCAGGCTGATCATCATTAAGGTTCACAATATCTGTTCCTTCTTCTAATTTCAAAGCCTTTATTACTTGGGTTCGGTATGCATTCTTGTTTATTAACTCAGTAAGGGGAATGGAAATTTTAACTTTAGCCAATTCATTTTCAATGCTAAAACAGATTTTGTGGCTTCTCAACTTCCTTGATATTCAGATATGGTCTTTTGGTTTGAGGATTTTCAGCTTCCTCGGTACTCATATCTGTTTTTTTCAGTATTTTCTTTGTGAGAATCTTCATTGGGATGACTAGTCGAAGGACCATTAGATTGAGATTTCTTAGAAACAATATCAAATAATTTTTTGGATAGTATATCTACAATATTTTTAGGAGGAGCATCAGTGTTTTTCTTTGATGAATTATCAACAATATTCATACTCAAATTATATTTATGTACCTCCATAATAGCATTCACATATACTTGTTTATAGTCTTCTGATTCTGATGGATTGAATTTAGGTTGTGAAAGTATGAAAATGTCTTGTCCTTCTTGAGTTAAGAATATAGGGTCACAATCATTAATTCCCATCAAATTTATTTGGTTTTCTTCAGTTTCTTTAGCTAAGTCCCCTTCTACATAATTTTCTTGAAAGGGAGGTCTAATTGTTTGTTGTTGGTCATTTGGGCCTCTTTTCTCTCTTTGTTTAATCTGAGGTGGGTTTCTCATAAAGTTAGGAGTCTTGATTAGTGGACCAGGTTGGTTGTCTCTGTGAGAATTTCTATCAGTTAAGTTTATTCTTTCAATAATCCTTTCCATAGTTTTCTCTAATGTATCTAATTTAGCATTAGAAGAAGTGGATGGTTCCTATTTAATGGTAAGTCTTTTCTCATATATTAGTCTAGCTCTTTTAGCTAAAATATTGGCTTCTACACTTGCAACATCTCTCTGCATCTCTTCCAAAGTAGTATGGTTCCTTTCTCTTAGCTGATAGGACATATCAACATCAAAACCATCTGGAAACTTAATAAAGGATAATCCTTTAGGAGGTTTAATCGTTTTTGGAATTGAATTATAAATGTGATTGAACCTAGTGCAATAATATTGCACACTTTCTTGAGGGGATCTCCTAATGCTTTCATATTTTTCTATGATTTGGAGAGGGTTTTTATTGATTTCCCATCTGTTGAGAAAATATTGATGAAAGGTATTAAGGTCATTTTATAGTAGTTGTTGGTAAAGATTTAAACCACTCCTTACCTCTCCATTACGAATTTGGGAAAAAAGCCTCATCTTCACATCTTCTTCATCTTCTTTTTTTCTACATGTTGTTGTGTGGTAATTGACCTAGTACCATCAAATTGAGGAATTCTGGTTTGATAGTATTGAGGCATGTTATGTAATGGGGCAAGTAAAACCTAGCTACCATGATTGGTATATGAGGACGAACAACTGATGAACTATTAATAGGCATAGATGTGGAAGGGATTAAAAAAAATTGAGTTATGGTTTGTGAAGTTGATGGGGAGGTAGTGGAAATTGTTGAAGAAATGGAAGTAGTGGAAACATGATGTAAATATTGTGTGAAGGGAGATGAAACAGAGAATGATAGGGATGAAAGTTCAACTGATTACTGGATATATGCTTTATGGACATCTTGGTTTAGGTTAGTCACAAGGTATTCTAATTTTTCCAACTATTGGAGAGCTTTTTCATCAAAATCTTGATCTACAAAGTGATTTTCATATTTGTATGTTCCTAGTACAGACTCATCAAAGACTGTTTTAGTCACAAAAGTTTCAGATTTTTCTCTAAAAAAATAATGTCCGAAAGGTAGATAAAATTGAATGTTTTCAATGGTAAAAAAACTACCTCGAAGAGAATTTTCTCTTGGTGGAGGACTACTACTCCCTTGAATCTCATTCAAAATTTTCCTCCTTATCAATTTCTCAAAGTTATCAAGGATCTTGGGAGGATTGGGATCTGGATGTGCTCTAGTATGAATTATTTTAGGAGCGAGGTATATATAGTATTTAACACACAATTTTACTATGTACAAAAATTACAACCTCAAAATATTTATTTATGAAAAGTACATCTTAAATGCACTGAAATAAAGTTTTTTGAACTAGGGAAACAAATTTTTTTTAACCCAAGGTATGTTCGTCCCTAGTGGAGTCGCCAGGATGTTAACACTCAGTAATTTTTGAGGCTGTAGAGTAAATCCCAGAGGTAACCTTTGAACCACTTTGGAAACTAGGAATCCAACCCTTTGAGTTTCAGAGAGGGATCTCTCTTTATAATTTAGCTTTGTTTGACTAAAGGTATTAGGCTAGCTATTATGTCCAGGTTTGGGTTTTTTGTGTTATTGGTTTGAAACTGGGAAGATAAGCCATTGGGAAAATGGAGTCACAAGTTTGGATTGATCAAACACAACTTTTCCAAGCTAAAATTACATGGCAGGGTAGGAAAATTCATTGGATCCTTTAAGATTTGTGGTGTGGATGAGAGGAAAATATTTTGAAATCCAATTAAAAACATAGCAATTAAGAATTCTAATTTTAATATTCAAAAAATATTCTTAAGCGAGAGACAAAGTGTGCATTTAAACAAATTATGCTCTTTATCTTCTTAAAATAACTCATATTTTAGAAAAACATATGATAACAAAGAAAACAAATTGACAAAGAGAGATGCACTTCACCAATAAAAATGACACAAGAATCCTATAGTGATTGCACTGTATTACTGAAAATATGATCATTGGTGGTTCTGTGAGCTACTTTAAAATACAAGTATTACTTCAAACAAGCCCCAAAACTAATAATTTGAATTGTGAATTACTTATACAAAACTATTACAAAATATCATGATAATAGAGATCAAGATAGAATCCTAAAATATCTAGAAATTGTTTACAAAAATTGTACAAAAAATGTAGGAATGGGTGGAATGCTTGAAGTGATAGCCCTATTTTTGAGGATCACTGGGCCTCCAAATATTCTACAATGTTTTCCTTGCTGTCAGGAGGTGAAAACATTTACTCGATTAACTCACATAGTTTGTCCCATCTATATTCGGTTGGGATAAAAAAATTGATTAGTTTTCTGCAGGCATCATCAACCTCTGTGTATTTATGAAAATTGGGTTTGATGATGAATAGATGTATCAGGTCATGACTGATGAAAAAATCATAATCAATGGCCTCCATGAATGCTTTCCCTATAATATGCCCCTATATACCTACAAATCTAGACGTGTCTTGGGAAATATTGTCTAGCTTTTCCTAGTAGTCATTCAAATTTATTAAACTGTCTCCTGCATCAATTAGCTTTGGCAACCATTTCCTACTCAACACTTGCATCTTATTGTGAAATCAATGAATCCTAGTATCTAAATTTTGACACTTATTATCGAGCTGGAGCATGAGGTTTCTTTTGGTGTGCACCCTTTTCACTTCTAGTATGGTATTTTTCTTGTCTTGGATCCCCAACTCCTCTAATCACTCTCTGTTTTTGGAATTTAAGAGCTTAATGATGGTTGTAGCTTCCCCAAGCTTCTGTCTCAAATCTGAATTGATTTGCTTTAGTACCTCTGTTGACTTTTGTATTAGATCCTGCTGCTCAAAAACAATCTGAATGGAAGGCCATATCTCTGTGATGACCTCATTTATTTCTATCCATATATTTTCTCTGGCTTGGGCCAGAGTATGAGCCATTACTTATTCACTTTGCAACTGTTCAATTTTTAAGTTAAGTTGGTGTCTTTAAGCAACTCAGACACACATTTATCAAATTTTAACTTTTGTTCTGACAGTATCTTTAGCTGATCTTTTAATCTGGAAATTTCTTATCCCTAAATGTTCAGATTATCCATGGATTTTACTAATTCACTTGTAGGATCTGATGTATGTGTTGGTTCAGAAGTCGATGTAGATGCACATGAAGTTGTGGCCACTGCAATCAGAACTGTTGTGAGTGGAACTATGGCCAATTGTGATGAATCTTGTTTCTCTTTAAGCATTTTCTCAAGCTCCACCTCCATGTCATGGATCTGGATATTCTGTTCAATGATTATTTTGAACATGTCCTCTTTCTCCTTCTTCATTTCTCCTACTTCCTTAGCTTGTGGATCCTCTGTGGTAGGAAATTTTAGTTGCTTCCTTAATGCTGCTATATCAACATTTTTTCTTTTCACTATCTCTTCTACTGCCTTCAAATCACTAGGAGTGCATCCCAGTTTGATCACCAAGTATTCAAGTGACTTGATCTTGGTATCCTTGACTAAGGATGAAATCCTTTCCAACTTGAGCTCTGTCTGTTTGTTGTTGACTGATACCTATAACCAAGAAGCTGACACAGAAGCATTGGTTAGTGTAGAATACATCATCTCACTTAAATATTTATACATTTCCATTTTGTCAATTGGATGGATTTTCTTTGCATCAAATGAAAATACGTATTCTTTTTAGTCAACTGGTGTCCTTAGAGCTGCCACTTTTGCCTCACGGAATGCAATCTGCATTTTTCCTTGCTCAGTTTCGAAGGTTGAAAGAAGACTGTGTTGTGATGTGGTTGTCTGCTTCCAGAACTATGTATATGTTGAGGCTTTAAGCATCTTATTCCTTTGCTTGATTGCCTTGTAATTTGCAAAAATATTAGGCTCAACAGTGTCTTGAGCTAAGTCAGTTGATTGCGAAGTTTCTGGAGGATATTTAGATGTTGATGAAGAAGTGGAGCCTATGAAGATACCATCCTCCCTTGTAGACACATGGGGGCGTGTTATTACAATTTTCTCCCATTCTTTGTTCCCTGGCTGAAACAATGGTGGAGAATTGGTTTTTTGCTTCTTCTTGTAGATTAGGAACTCCTTAGCTAAAATTTATTTGACTGGGGATTCTTCTCTTATCCTTTTCTCCAAATTTTCCTGAGGCATATAAGTCTGAGATATTGTTGTGTAAATGACATGTTCTTCGGCCTTCTGCAATGTGTTCTTGTCCCATTGAGTTTGGTTCATGTACTACTCTATTTCTGGCTAAGGAGTGTGTGCGACATAGGGTTTTGTCTTTTGCTCCACTCTCAACTTTGAAATCATACTGAAAGGGTCATAGGACCAAGTGAAGCTCAGTTTGAAGTTCATTTTATTCAATAGTAAATGAAATTCTTTACCACCTTTTCTGGTATTGCATACACAAGTTCCAACCTGTGCTTTAATCTTAAATTGAGCCTTCCTCTTGGCAACCACAAAATGCATGTCATCCATATGGATAATCTGTCTAAAGTACTCTAATGAGAAAATTCTCATAGGCACAAACATTGGTAGATTATAGGGTGGAAATTCACACCCATAGATCCTAATCTCTATGTAGTTATGATATAAATACCAATCACCTATCTTTACTTGATCACTTAGATGCAAAAATTTCTGAATATCTACCCCTATCCTGGGCCCCAACTATCTATTTAGGAGGAAAACCATTATGTATAATAATTTGTCAACATATTATGAGAAAGAGAATTATGTGGAGTTCCTTCTCACCAAGGATGTCCAATGTATCACTGATTGAGCATTACCCTACTCATCCATCTTTTGTGAAGTGAAAAGAAACTTGTCTGCTTGATGGTAGATGAACATATAAACTAACACTGCAGAATATTTAAAATCTCCCTATGTGGGAAACTTAATAAACTAATCATCCATGTAATTTGCAATAAATTGAATGTAATTAAGAATGACAGGCTTCGCTTCAGTGGTAAAAATGGAGAGGAAGCCAACAAGGGCTTCATCAACCCACTGGTCTGAGTGGTAACCGATGATATATGAAATGATGGTTATAATGTGCTTGGTTATCTCTGGAAACATCGAAGAATAATATGGAGGGTTTAATTTAGGCAGTTGCACATCTTTAGGGAGAAAGATCTCGAAGATCTTAGCTCTTTGTGGGAAAGTCAAATTATTGTATAGATCTGTGAGAGAGTTTATAATCAATGGTTTGAAGAATCAGGGTTGTTTACTTGCAACATGTGTGAAATAGCCTCATCTGTGATGGTGAGGATAATTTCACCATTACGGCTTACAATGGCTCTCTCGGATGGAACATAACTTCTTGACACCATGAAATGAGCTCAGGAAATTGATGAGTTTGTGGAAACATGAACCATGGCAGGGAAGACTCCCATATGCCCAATTCATCTTTCTGGTCCAGGAATTTTTGTTTCAACCAACTGTGAAGTTCAAACAAGTCAAATTCACATTTGGTGTCTGCAATTTTATATTGAAGGTCGACAAGGGGAAAATGGTCCGGGTCTATGGGATGGGGAAACATTGGGTTCTCTTCAGGCTTCTTGCCCTTGTTTTTATGGGATTTTCATTTTGGGGCCATTATCATAATAGGAGATATAGCAGAAATATGGATAATTGGAGATATTACCTGGACCAAAAAGTATCTAGTGAATGTAGAGATGGGGCTAGTGGTGGAGAATTGAATTGTTATCATGGGAAGATCACTGATCACTGTCGCAGCTTGGTCATCTGTAGAATTCACCTAATGGTGTAAAATAACAAGGGAAAATAATGATAAGGCCTTTCTGTGTTTAAATATTTTTTTTCAAGTTTTCGTTACTGGTTTACCATGAGGGTGGATCCGTTGCGTAGGAGCAAGATGATTTTATGGTTGGTAACAGTTGGTTGATGGGGTAGGGGAGTGCCAGGTGGCGGTGTTTGATTGGGAGTGAGTCAGATGGTGGGGGTGAATCAAACAGAGGGGGGATTAGTGGGAGTGGGGTCTGCAAGGATGAGTTCGCAGATGTGAGTGTAGGAGGTAGGTTGAGGTGGGAAAAGTGATGGCAGGTGGGTAGGTGTCATGGCGCATGGGCGTTGGTGGATGGGCCACATGGTCAATGTCAGGAGAATTTTCGGAGGGGGGGGGGGGGTGTGAAACGATGTGAATATGACACATAGTATAATGGGTTTTCCATTTTCAGACCCCCCTCTGGCGAGCAAAGCGCGATTGGGGGGGGGGGGGGTTGCGGTGTGTCCGAGAACACTCCCCCGCCGTTGATCTGGGTGGGGGATCATCTCGGCCATCCCTTTTGCCATAAGATCAAAAATTTGGATAAAATATCATACCATCATCTTTATTACATGCGCTCAAAGTGCGATTAACTTTAAACTAATCCAAATTAACAATAAATAACTCTAAAAAACCACGTATTTACCTATCAATGTTGCATTTGAACTAGCAGATCATTTTTTGTCTATCATTTCTATATGTTAACCACGTTTAAATGATGTGATTAACTTATTCAATGATCCTAATATATTTTATTTTTAGTCTAATCATGATTAAATAGCATGATAAACTAACTTTTTCTACTTATAATGTGGCATTTTAGCTAGCAACACATTTATTCAAAATTTGAAAGAATGAACTAATGCATTTTATTTCTTGAGTGGAATTTAGGCTTGCTCACTCCTGTACATTCTTTTTGGGGTTTGTTGATTTTTCTTTTTTTGTTTTATTCTATTTTTCTCTTTTATTCTGTTTCTCTCATTTTCTCATATATATATATATATATATACCCTCTTTTCATTTATTTATATATTTTTTGTCTTTTTGTTTTGTAAATCATTTGCATAATACAATATTATTAACAATTTCATTAATTGATAGAGAATAGGCAATCATCAATTGAACCTATGAATCATAGGACCCAAACACTGAAGTTGGGATACTATTGGCCCTATATATTCTGGGATGCTAGAAGATATGTTCAGGGGTGTGACAACTGTAAACGAATGGGCCAACCTGTTCGAAGGGGATCTTTAGTTTTCCTACTAGGTTTCTTAACACAAATATCCCTTATGGTTCTGGCATAAATTGGTACATCTCTCAGTGCCTGTAAAAGTGGAATTTTAACATACAAGTTTTGCAATTCCCCTAAAAGATTAAAAGCAGGTGTTTCAGGCGTTCTAGTTAAAACTAAACGCTTGGGGAATGGTGGTTCTGTTATTTCAATGCCCTTGTTAGAGGGAGGTTGTGCTTTCTTATGTTTCTCAGTTTCCTCTTTATCAGAATCAGAAGAGGTTATGTCATCAATAGTAGGCTCTACTATTTTCCTGGATCTCAAATGAATATCATTACATTGCATAGTAGGAAATATAGGTTGATTCTGAATATCAATGACTTGCACAACTTTATTATTGGGGTTAGGATTTTGTTGCACAGGTAGCTGGGGTCTCATTTGGTTATTTGGCGGAGCATTTGATGGCAGAGGAAGTGGTTGTTGAAATTGAGGAAATTGATTTGCGTTAGTATGAATCCTTTGTCGAAGTGTACGAAAAAGGACCACTTTAGCTACGCATAACTAATAGCCCTAACAACAAAAGTGGCTGCCAATATCTTCAGATCTGCGATTAGTTAGACAAGAAAATAGCTGCAAAACACCAGAACGATGCATAGAAAGACATTAAGCAGTAAAATAAAGGGTTTGCTCCATGCATCCAACAGACAAGACAAGAACACAATTTTTTGAAAGAATTTTTATATTACAGGGCACCTGGGAGGAAAAAAAGAAGGTGTATCCAGCTCTCCTCAATGGGATGGGTTCTTTATAGTCCTCAGCACTTCAGATCTAAGCTTTCTCTCTCTTATAGGTGTAGAAAACCCAATGCAAAAATGAAGCTCAATGGGAGCAAATGATGAAAAATGAGACCAAGTGTATAGATCCAGAGTGATCTAATAGGCAACAAAAGGTGAAGAATGATGGAGAAAACCCTCCTATTTATAACAAAATATTGGGTCATTCTAGATCTTGGTGCATGATTAAAATAATTTTAACCAAATCTAGATCCACCTTTTATGGAATACTTTATTATATTTGTTGGAGGGAAAGGGTCTTTGACTTGGGTCAAATCCCTTGATTAGTCAAAAATAAATAAATAAATGATTTATTTATCCTTTTAAGGAAGTGTTTGGAAGATAATCAAATAAATAATGATCTATTTAATTATTTGTGGGAGATTTGGTCATATTTAACAAGGAATATTATCTAAATAAGATTTAAATAATTATTCCTAGAAATTAATAAGATAAATAAAGGTTTATCTAATTAATTTCTTTGATTTTGGGTTAAACATGACTGGGAATAATAATTAAATTATGGTTTAATTAATTATTCCATGAGGAAAATCAAACAAATATGGGTTTATTTAATATTTCCTTTTGGGGTTTCATGTTTTAACATAGTGAAAGCGGTTTTACTTAGGGTAAAACTGGTCTTACATGGTGTACTTGGGTCCATCTAATGATAATAAGTTAGATGACCAAAAAATGGTGTAACAGATTGCCCCCCAGCGTGCGAGTGTCAGGAGCAAATCGCATGACCGAAGTACGTTGTAAGAACACAATCACTAGACAACAAAAGGGGTGTCAGAGAGAGAAATGTGAGGTAGATAGTGTGCTGAAGGACTAGACCCTGAGGAGACGAGACTCGCAGGTGCAACAAGTCTCTTTTTATGAGAGGGTACCTGTGCTGAAGGCGGCGGGGGAGGCATACCTATGCCTGCCGAGACAACGTACAAAAGAATAGTGTGTCTAGTAATCAAGGGACCGAACCATAAAGTACAGCTGGCATAATCATGAGCCAGATAAAAATACAATGAGGAATCCCATATACATGCTGTGCCTGGGATAACAGCCAGGACTTGTACAATAATATCTGAGTACATGAGATACAAATACAACCCAAATGCCCCCTGCAAGTGGGTAAGGGCTCACAAAATCTGACTGATACATGCAAATCAAAGAGGCGCTGCAAGTGGCTATGGCTAACATCATCAAATATCTGGAGCTGCATCGAAGGCTGTGAAGAAGAGGTCATCCGGGCATGTGGGGGGCTACCTGCAGGGCCACCCCCTCATGAGGGTTGAAACATCTCACACACGCCCGGGAATCATCAAGAGCTGCTGCTGGATCACTGGACCATCAAGTATACGAATCTCGATCATGCTGAAAAGAGCTGGAGAAACAATCAAGCCAAAGGGAAAGGAGGTATCCCTTTGCCTGATCCATCGTACCGAACAAGAATGGAAGCTGGAACCAAGGTACACCGCCCTCTAGACCTGGCTTCTGGAATGAAAGAGCTGATGTCGACAAAAGGAGGTCTGCCATAGTTGAGATAATGAGAGATCCTCAACTAAGGCACGAGAGAAAAGAGTAGAGTGACGAACAGACTGACACTAATGATGATAGTGAAGTGGAAAGGACTGAGTAGCTAATGGACGAATTCCCTTGCTAGAGCATAAAGGGCATGAATGACACGGCAGCGACTGACACAACATCATCAGGGGTGGGGGACAGTGGAACTGAAGGTCATAATGTGCGACACAAGAGAGAGACCAAACAATGACGGATGGAGGGCTATAGTGGGGGTACAAAGGGACTCGGTATAGACTCCATGGAGGGGATGATGACTCAACTTGGATGCTCTAAACAAGGGCGACTCGATGGTGCTGCCACACAGTAAAGGCCCCAATGGGGGACCGTGGAAACATGAGTATATGATGGGAACTCATGACGAAAATCGACACGAACGAGGACAAGTAAGGGGGCAAGATGGTGCCCCAAGTACAAGTGTCGTAAGTGAGGAAATTCGATTTTGAGGAGGGGTGAAGTGACCCTTCATGGACAAAATGTGTCTTGGTGGAGTATCAGATCTAAAAAAAATAACAGATACCCATTTGAGGGATCAGTGAGAGCTTTCCAACGGTGCAGACGGTTCGTCAAACGGGGCTACGGTGTGGTCACAACAGTCGAAAGAAGAAACATGGGTTCTCTTTTAATAAGGCAGTTTTCCCTCCAAAATCACTCATTTGCTATTGTTGCTGTGGTGAATGTAGAGAGGAGAGAAAGCCCTAAATCTTGTGGTGAATGTAGCAGACAAACCGACCGTTGGAATCGCGATCCGTCAGTTGCAGGTAAGAGGTCTAACTTTTCTCTTGCATTTTGATGGATTACATTGTCAGTTTAGGGCCCAGAAATCCAGGAACAACCCCTCCTTCATCTCTACGGCCGGGTCACACTTTTTGGGGCAAAAAGTGCGACCTAGGACGCAGGTATCAGGGCAAAAAGTGCGACCTGGTCCAGAAAAGAGCAGAAAACTGCGACCTGGGAGATGAGGGGGTTTTGGTGCTGTTTTATGGATGGAAGTTGGGTGTTGGTGGTTGGTTATGGTTTTCCCGATCTGTACGCTGAAAAAAATGATGTTTTTGTCCAGGTATGGCAGAGTTACGGGTCAACTGGAGAGAGAGAGATCTGGGGACACTACGGACAGAGATCCAGGCGGATTAGGGCGTCCGTCGTGTATTGGCCAGATTTGGGGTTCTCAAGTTCTTGGAGAACCCTTTGATGAGAGCAGGGGAACCGTTACTGGCCCGGATTATCAGTTACTGGGATTCAGATCAGGAGATCTTTGTAGTGCAGGGGCACAAGATCGAGCTGACGGTCCAGGACGTGTACTTCCTGACTGGTCTCCCACCACTTGGGATGGTGGGGAACACACAGCCAGTGTTGCCGCGGGGGCGGCATATCATGGAGTTCGTGGAATGCCATTGTCGACCAGGTCTCCAAGTCAAGGGGACTCGAATACCGATCGGGGATCTAGAGAGGCTAGAAACCCGTGTAGTGGCCGCAGCTGTGCTGCGAATCCTGGGCATCCAAGCGTTCCATCACATCACTGGGGGGCAGATGATGATAGTGGAAAGTGTGTTGGGAGGGACCTACTATGGGTGGGTCCAAATGTTGTTGGTGTCGCTAAAGCGACAGTTGTCACTATGTAGGTGGCAGGTGAACCATGACTGCTCATATGGGACTTTGTTGTGCGCCTTCTTCTTTGAGAAGATCCTGACCTTGAGGCCTCGTGTACAGCTTCCAGATGGGGGCCCGAGAGAGCCCAGGATGCGCCGTTGGGGACGGCTACTGTGCAGAGGAGGAGGAGGGGCGGTCGGGCGAGTGTTTCGACCGGAGTTTTTTTCCCATTGGGATCAGATGCCTTTGTACATAGACGACTATCCCTATAGTGGGATGAGCTACTGTGGGGATCCGGATCTGCCACTTCCGCCTGGTCGAGTCTGGGGGCCCGATGGTAAGTGACAGATTGCTATTCTTGTGTGGGCATGTTAAATTTTTTGAATAGTAATTGATGGTACTGATTCATGTACTTTTGGTATGCAGATATAGCACCGGTAAAAACGGCCAGATATATGGGACGACCGGCAGCGTCTGGAGCTACAGGTCCGAGTGGGTCGAGAGCGGCGCAAAATGAGGATGCAGCCGCCCTACTGGAGGACATCCGCCGTAGATGCGAAAGGTTATTGACCGGAGTATCAGAGCGTGGGTGGCAGGACTTAGACGACCAGTTCATAGAGCCATGTGTTGGTCTACCCTCGGAGTGGCGAGGTGTCATGCGGCGCATGGCGATGGCCGGTCAGGCTATGCGCGATCTACATGCTGCAGGGGCAGAGCCATTGGCCCGGGAGCCTCCAGATAGTGACTAGGGGTAGGGGCATGTGGTGCCCCCCTATGATGTATGTAGGGGCAAGTGGTGCCCCCAGTTTTGGGTTGTTGTTTGTAACATGCTATGGGCATGTCGTATGTATCAGAGTAGATGGACTCTAAACACATGTTTTGCGACACATATTATGGATATGCATCGTTTTTTGATGGTTTATTTAATGTTATGGTCTTGTATGAAATGTGTGTGATAAATGCCAATCTAGAACATGGTTTGAAATACTATCTACATAGTGATTCTGTTCTCGAGGTACATGGTTGAAAGTTATGGTTTCAAACGCACGTATTAAGATTTTCACTCGTAAATAGCGTCTAAACAGCACAGGGTTATGCACATGATAAACACCATTTAGTTGCATTACAAAAAGCAGGGAATCCAAACGAACGTGCAGATGGAGGATGCGATGAAAGAGGGCATCAGCTAACAGACCACGCACTGCATCATATTCAGCCTGATTGTTGGTGGCAGAACCAATGCATACCCCGTTAGAAAGAACAAGGGCATGCAAGGGGGTGAAGATGGCCCAACCTGCTGAGGCTAGATTCCTGGAGTAGCGACTTGCACCATCGGCGTAGCCGATAAAGGGTGTGGACCGGGGGTCCTTCAGAATGGTGTGACAAGACAATAAATGAGGGGATGAAAGGAAATGACGGTAGCGTGAGTGTACAGAAGTCATCAGGCGACAGCCGCAGGAGGGAGTGTAAGGGGCGGGATGACCAAGACTCAGACAAGGTGGTGTATGAGGACTATCGGAAACATGGTGAGGACTCGGGCTGCGGAGGTCAACAGAGACACAAGTGGAGTGATCTCGGGTATAAGGAGGAACAGGGTGATCAAGGGACACAACAGGGGAGGATGCAGACGGGCTGGGCTCCGAGAGTCTCGCAGAGGAAGATAGGTAAAGGATGGTTACAGTAGACTCTGTCATCTGAACATCAGGGGGGGGGATGGTGATGGGAGCGGGGGGATCCTCAAGTTGACCTGAAGCGTACTGCGCGAGGATAGGAGAGGCGGATTGATTTTGTTCAACCTCATACTCTCGGATTACCTCTAAAGAGGCGCGGTAGTGCGTCAGGTGAGGACAATGGTGGGAGTAATGGCCATGAACGCCGCACAAAGCACAGGGCTTGTTGGTGCGAAGAGTCTTGGGGTTCTTGGCTACGGACGGAGAAGGAATGAGGGCTTCAGGGACCATAGACTCGGGGAACGCGACTTTAACCATGGGCTGAATACGGGGCAACGCAGGACAAGCATGGGTGGCATGACCGGTGACATCACATAAAGCGCAAGGCTTTGCGGGCGGTGGAGGTGCCGGGTCAGTCGTGGTAGTCTTGTCTTTGGGTGCCCCCTTGCGGGCTTTGCCTTTCTTCCCGGGGGCCGGCACGACAGGAGAAGGGTCCTGTGGAGGTGCTGGGGGCATGGAGGCAACGAAGGAAGCTAGGGGGACCGGTTGAACCGGTGTCAAAGCCAGATAATTCTTGGGGTGACCAGGAGGGGTGGCGGCTGGGGGATCAAGGTACCAGACCGGTATGCCCAAGGTCAAGTTAGGGAGAGAGAGGGTGGCCATGACGGGGACAGAATATACTCCGGGAGGGGGAGCTAGGAAAGGGATCTGCCCAGCAGGGAAATGACCAGGAGGGACGGCTTCGAGGTGGTTGAGGCCAGGAGGAACCGATCCGGGAGGATAAAGAGGGTCAGGGATACCAGCTGTAGGGGGAGGGCCAGAAGGAGGAGGTCCGGCTGGCTGAGATGAATGGCTAGGAGCGGGTTGCGGAGGGCGAGGGGGAGGTTGCTGACTAGCCGAGGCAGGCCGCTTACGGGCAGCCTGAGACGATTGCATCATGCAAACATTCGAGGAGCTGGGATCAGTGATGGGAGGAGGAAGAAGGGTAGGGAAAGTTCCAAGCAGGGAGGAATCTTTGTAAACGCCGGGGGAGACACTGGTCAAGGAATCAACGGTTTGCTTGTTGGCTACAGAAGAGATAGTCGTCTCAGGGGAGGTCTGGGATTTTGGTTCATGATATGTCAACTGGTCAATGGTGACTATCTTTCCATTATGGGGGAAAGACATCTTGCGAAAGACCGCAGATGGGACAACAGACATAGCATAGGTGTAGCTTCGCCCCAATAGAATGTTGTAATCTAGCGGGGCGTTGATGACTTCGACGTCAACGCAAACAGTCTTACCGGCAAGGGTGATAGGACAATTACGAAACAGGCCAATAGGCTGGGAGGCATGATCGTCCCACGCTCGAAGGGTGATCGTGGAAGGGGCCAGCTCAGGAGATCCGAGTTGCTTCCAAACCGAAGCGGACATCACGCATGTGGATGCCCCCTCATCAATTATACACCGGGACACGTTGGCGTTCCAGATTTTGACTGGGATTTGGAAGGCGACGGAAGGAGGGAGGGGAGGATGGTCCGATTGAGTGGCGTCGAAAACAATCATTTGGTCATCAGCAGGATCTACAGCGCCCACGGCAGATAATAGAGCCTTCTTTTGGGAAGGGCATGACTGGAGGAGTTCCAGTGTGGAAATGGCAACAGGAGACTGCGCCAGATCATCTACTATGCTATACGAATGAGCAGCTTGACCAGAAGCAGCATTTCGACGTAATGGTCCCTTAGGAATCTTGGTATGGACCTCAACTTTGGGTTGAGGGATATGTAAGGGACCACTGGATGTCGAAAGAGGCTCTGTAGAACCTGAAGAGGGAGGCTCAGGGGCAGACTGAGCAGAAGTCTTGGGGTACTGACGAGACCGAGTTTGAAGGTGAAGATCGACGGATGGGGTAGGATCGGAGTGCATCATCAGGATCTGGTAATCAGAGGAGCCAGAAATGGAAGGGGGGGCGGCTACCTGGCTGTCGGGTGGTTGGGTAGCCACGAATCCTTGTTGAGGAAAAGGATCAGTAAACATAGCTGGCTGGGTAGTGGCCACATTAGGGGGAGCATGAGGGGAGGCGTGTTGTCCGCGCAATGTGGGTTGAGACTCCCACATTTGCCGCATCTGGGGTAAGAGGGGACAATCGTGGGTGTAATGACCATAAACACCGCAACACGAACAGGGCTTGCTTGTGCGAAGCGACCTGTCCGGCTTGGGCTGAATGCCCTGTTGCTGGTTTCCAGTGTTAGGGTCCATGCCAGAATTGGGTCCTCGGGTACCAGGGGCAGATTGGTTTTGGTTGCCTCTCCGCCTTCTTTGAGAAGAAGGGGGATTAGTCGTGCCCTGCTGTGCAAATACTTGCCCTGGAGGGGGCTGTAGGTGCTGGTGCTGGGGTTGAGGAGGCAAGGGAGGAGGAAGCGCATATGCTGGAGGAGCTGGCGCACCAGGCTGCGGATAAGGGTAATGGGTGGGTTGGGCAACATTGGGGTAAGCAGGAGGTTGGGAAAAAGGAGGAGGCATGCCGTATCCTGGATACATGCTACCGGGAGGGGGAAGAGTGCTGGAGGAGCTGGCCCCTCCCTGAGGGAGACCATAGCCCATAAGAGGTTGAGCGTATGGATGGGAAAGGGCTCCAACGATACCGTCGGCGGAATGAGATGCCCCCGGGGCGTTAGCGCCACCGGGCCTGGGGATGTCAGGAAGAACGGTATAAACATAACCAGATTGAGCGTAGATCAGGTCATATTTCAAGGCTATTTGGAGGGTGGCTTCTTCAGTTTGAGGAAAATGAGAGGGGACATCTTTGCCGATGGGAGCGGGAAGGGTGCGAAGGAACCAGTCCATGTAAACCCGATCTTCGAAGGAAGGGGCTCGACATAAGCTCCGTCTTCTTCGCCATTCCTGAACATGGGCGGAAAGGCATGTTGAAGAGGCTTGCTTAAAGGAAGTCAAGAGCTCCGTGCCAGTATCGTATCAGAGAGGGAGCTGGAAGTACGACAAAAAGGCTTGGGCAAGAGTCTCAAAGGTGGTATGGGTAGAGGTGGCTTGTTCGACATACCATTTAGAAGCTTCGCCGGTGAGCGTGCATTGGAACAAACGAAGACGGATGGAGTCATCGGTAATGGAATTGGAGGAACACCACATGTGGAAAGATCGGACATGATTGGTTGGATCTTCTCCATTAAGGCCCTCAAACTTAGGGATGTCTGAGGGGAGCTTGGTTGGCATAGTGGGCCAGTTAGCATTGTGGTGAATGGGGTCATTGATCAACTGATGGAAATCGGGGAGGCTGAGGCCTGCAATGTACGGCAGCACAGGGGTGGCCGGGGTAGTTCCTGTGGCGGTTCCGCTAGGAGTAGGGCCGGCATTGGGGCCGGGAGAACCGCTAGCGTTAGGCCCTGGACCAGACATGGTGAAGGGGGCAGGAGAACCGGGAGGAGAAGGAGGACCCGATGAATCAGGGGAGGAGTCGGAGTGCGGACTCGAAGGTGGACTGGCTCGACGACGGCGGTGCGGAGCAGGTCGATCAACCGGAAACTGAGGATGAAGGCCAAGAAGTCTCCGGGAAAGGCGCCTTGGGGGCGCAATGATGACAGGAAGAAGGAAACCGACAGGGGCAGAAAGGGACAGAATCAATTATAGTCAAGGGCAGAAAAGGTGCAGTGACAATTGATTTTAGAGTCTTTGCCAGGCGGTGTTAACCAGGCGCTTCTTCGCTTAGGGTCAGTGTGTGGTGTGCGTTAATTTTAATTTTTAAACCCTTTCCGTTTTGAGAGCAAGAAAAAAGTGTGTTGCGTAGCTGAAAATAAACCTACAGAGAACAGAACATAATGCTGAAATAACAGAAAAATAATAGCTACTTGTGCATATATCTAACCCAAGAAGGTGGGTCTCTCAAAACTATGCTGAAAAGAAAGGGAAAAACTATGTAAAACACACGGAAAAGGGGGCCAATAGATCTAAGGTCAAAGGGGACAGGGATCTAGAGGACAAAGCTGCTGAAAAGAGGTGCAGATCACAGCCAAGAGACAGAGGCAAGGTGGCTGGAAAAAGGAAGGAAATCAGCAAAAAACGGAGGGGGCAAGGGGGAGGCCCAGAAAGTAGGTCCAAAAAAAACGACAGGAGGTGATTTGAAAGGAAGAAAGGCTGATTTCAAAGGATCTGAAAGGGAGGTAACAGATCTGGAAAAAAGGAGGCCGAAGCTCTGAAAAACAGACGGCTGAAACAACTTAAAACTCTTCCACAAAAAGTGGAGGGTACTAAAGCCTTAAGGGGCTAGGTTCCCACTTAGACGAAAAATAGATCGTAACTTTAACAAACAGCCGAGACAAGAGGTCGAGGACCCCGGGAAGAAGCTTAAAACCCGTCAAATCTCAAGAAATGTCGAAGTTAAGGTGTCAGCTTCGACTCCAATTTCGGGCAGTTGTAGGAAACATGTTAAAGTGTGCACTGGAGGTCCAGGTCGCAGGTTTAGGGCCAAAAAGCGGGCGACCCCCGCCTCCGTTGTCCTCTGGCGTGTATTTTCGTAAAAGTCGTTTGTTCCCTTGCGGCTGGTGTCGCTTACCTGCACAATAGGGCCAGAAACACACGGAAGTTAGAAATTTTAATGTTTTAGGGTTTTATGTGAGAAAAACGCCATAAAAATAGGAAAAATAAACAGCTGAAAAGAAACCCTAGGGTCTGAAGTAGCTGGATATGCAGGAATATGAAAAACGACAGCGGTCGTAATTTAAAACCCGTGTGGAGTCGCCATTTGTTAGTATGAATCCTTTTTCGAAGTGTACGAAAAAGGACCACTTTAGCTACGCATAACTAATAGCCCTAACAACAAAAGTGGCTGCCAATATCTTCAGATCTGCGATTAGTTAGACAAGAAAATAGCTGCAAAACACCAGATCTATGTATGGAAAGACATTAAGCAGTAAAATAAAGATGTTTGCTCCATGCATCCAACAGACAAGACAAGAACAAAATTTTTTGAAAGAATTTTATATTACAGGGCACCTGGGAGGAAAACAAGAAGGTGTATCCAGCTCTCCTCAATGGGATGGGTTCTTTGTAGTCCTCAGCACTTCAGATCTAAGCTTTCTCTCTCTTGTAGGTGTAGAAAACCCAATGCAAAAATGAAGCTCAATGGGAGCAAATTATAAAAAATGAGACCAAGTGTATAGATCCAGAGTGATCTAATAGGCAACAAAAGGTGAAGAATGATGGGGAAAACCCTCCTATTTATAACAAAATATTGGGTCATTCTAGATCTTGGTGCATGATTAACCAAATCTAGATCCACCTTTTATGGAATACTTTATTATATTTGTTGGAGGGAAAGGGTCTTTGACTTGGGTCAAATCCCTTGATTAGTCAAAAATAAATAAATAAATGATTTATTTATCTTTTTAAAGAAGTGGTTGGAAGATAATGAAATAAATAATGATTTATTTAATTATTTGTGGGTGATTTGGTCATATTTAACAAGGAATACTATCTAAATAAGATTTAAATAATTATTCCTAGAAATTAATAAGATAAATAAAGGTTTATCTAATTAATTTCTTTGATTTTGGGTTAAACATGACTGGGAATAATAATTAAATTATGGTTTAATTAATTATTCCATGAGGAAAATCAAACAAATATGGGTTTATTTAATATTTACTTTTGGGGTTTCATGTTTTAACATAGTGAAAGCAGTTTTACTTAGGGTAAAACTGGTCTTACATGGTGTACTTGGGTCCATCTAATGATAATAAGTTAGATGACCAAAAAATGGTGTAACAATTTGGATATGGGAGTTGTTGGCTTCTCCAATTTGAATTCCAAGGGCTAAAAGAAGATGGCTGCTGTGGGGGCCAAGGAGTCCATATTGCAGAATCAACAAAGGGAGGGTTTGATTGTTGCATGGGTGGGAAATTCATTTGATTAAAGGGTGGGTATTTCATTTGATTAAAGGGAGGGTAATTTGTTTGACTGAAAGCAGAATAATTATTCCAACGATTAAATGGCATACTAGAATTCATACATTGTCCTTTTGGTTTCCATTGTCTTCTTTGAGTTAGCAGGTAAACTACTTCAGCTTCTTCTTCCGTTGGCTACAATGTTGCCTTTATTCCTGGTAGAGATGGACATTGTTGTGTTTCATGATCTTTCTCACAAAGGGTGCAGATTGGTATTTTGTCCAAGGGGCACTCCCTTAGTGGATGTTTGTCTCTGCACTTCGGGCAAAAGACAGCCAAAGTTGCTTCTGCTTCAACCTGCTTCTTTTTAACCTGCAAAGTGTCAATTTGTGAAGCAAAAGAACTTAACATCTCAGTTTTAAATTCTTCAAGTAAATTACCTATTTCAGCTCTTGTTGCTCCCCCACTGGCTGATTTCTGCACTCTTGAATAGGTGGGATCTCTATTACTTACTCTGTTCCTTAAAACTCCCCTTGAACACCTTTTACAAAGTTCAACAATCTCATCATATGATTCTTTAGATATATCTCCCTTGCCAAGCATGTTTAATATGTCTAAACAATCATCCCTTAATCCTCTAAGTAATATTGTTTTGCGAATTTCCTTACTTATATTCGGATGATCAGATCTCTGTATATTATACTGCAGCCTTTCAACATAGTCCTCCAGATTCTCGTCCGGCTTTTGTGCCATATTGAATATTTCATCCTTCTTTTCTCTCGTCCAGCAGTAGTCTTGATATTTAAGCAGAAATTTTTGTTTCATCTGTTCCCAAGTTGTGATTACCTGACTCCCAAGACTCATGAACCATCTTAAAGCATTTCCTTTTAATGTTGCTGGAAACAGTTTCAACTTTTGAGCATTAGTAACATAATCATAACTTCTGCATAATATATCAAATTCAAAAAGAAATTCATCCGGATCTTCAGAGGATAAACCATGGAAGTTAGGTAAAGCTGACAATGGAATGTTCTTCATAGGAGTTGTTCCTATAGGGAGGTCGCTGATAGGAAATCCCAAGGTAGAGAGAGAATTTTCATCCTTTCCTTCTCCTTCAGGATCTACACATCCTCCGCCAAAGAAGTCTTCATTGTTTCCTTCCATTGGTTGTTCTCCTACTGCACTTGCTCGATCGTCAAGATCTTCTACTGGCTCCTCAATGTTTACCACCGGTCGTCCAACACTCTCTATTAGTTCCTCAATGTGCTCTGCTGATTTGCTAGCACTTTCTTCTGACTCTCCAGCACTGATTGATGGTCCTTTAATTACCGGCTCCTCTATGTTTTCAGGGCCCACAACTTCCTCTATTTTATAATCTGATTGAGGGGAGTGCTGAAGTTTTGGTCTTCGAGAACTTAATCTCTTTGATGATTCAGCCTTTGATACAATCTCGTCAATGAAAGTCTTTCTTCCTCCCCTTCCTTTTCCCTTGCCACCTGTGGGATTAGTTTTCTTCTGGGTTCCGCGTCCTCTCATACAATCTGCACATCTAGAAAGAAGATATTAATGCTTTTGAAATCTATAATTTCCTTCCCCATCAATGGCGCCAAAATGTTGGTCACTTTAATTGTTTTAACAATTCAAGCTCCACATAAATTGTCAACCCGAGAAGGTCTGTTTATTTCAAAGACAACCACGCACTGGATATGCTCAATTCCAAAAGCAAAAAAAAAGTCACACAATTATTAATCATCCAAATCTAATCATTCACACCCTGTTTTAACAAAGCTCAAGTCTATTTATGTTACAGTAGAAACAATTCCTCTATTGCAGTCTTTTAAGAATCTTAATGAAAGGAAATTACTCTGCAGGAAAGGAAACCAATCAACCATAACAGGGAACAAGACCCTATTCCTTTGCACAGGAACCTTCAGCACCTGCTTCCCAGCATCAATCATACATTCAAACAGATAACAGAAAAAGATCTCTTAACTTCTTTAAGAATGAATGTACCAAACTCATGCAACGTTAAAGGAAACATAATGCTCAATGAACTACAGAACTATGCAACTGGTGTTTCAGCAAACATAATTAAATTAAGGTGCGAATATCATAAGGAAACTTAACAAACTACAGGAACAGTCGGGTGAATCTTGTGATGAAGGCGGGCCCTTTCCTTCTCACAAGATTCCCCAGGGAACGAATTAAATTTAAGCGCTCAAAAGGAACCTTTATTCATCTGTAAAAAAGGAATGATACATTACAATGGAGTCTAGCTCCTTTCTGCTCAAAAACAATGTTCTCCTGTAGTTTCTAACTCCCCTTCTAATGATGATGTCTCCTCTTTTTAAAGAGGAGACATCTACTACAGTTACATCAGAGCAAATCTATCTTTATCCAATTCTGTTCTTATTTCTTAAAATAGGGCTATTCTATTCTTCCATAGAAAGATATTGTTACAACAGATACAAAAAAGTACTATCTTCAGAATAATCCGTGTAACCACTTCCTTGCTTATCTTCATCTTGTTGCCATTGTTCCCAAAATACTCTTCTAGAATCGCAAATTACGAGTAGTGACGGAATTTGCGTGCCTGTTGACTGTTTCAGCAATGGAGTCGACTGTTTCAGCAACGGCCGATTGTTTCAGCACAACACATAAATTATCTGCGATCTTTTAGATTTATGTTAGCAACAATCTACCTTCGATTAATGATGAAATATAAGAGCAATATGGAATTATATGTAAACAGATTAAATATATAGTAAAGAGGAGGATTTCATATACCTTTGGATAAAGTGAAATGAAAATGATGATGGAACCCTTTTTAAATATAGTTAAAGGGTAAGGTGGTGTCAAAATGTATGGTAAAAATGGTACATTGTGAGGTCCTAACAACACACACATATAATAAAATAAAATAAAGCTTAAGTTCTGCTGCTACTCCAGTTGTAGAAGCCTCTTTCCCTTTCCTTACAACTAACTCTAGTTGCAATGCTATTTTTCCCTTCCCTTGCTGCTACTCCAGTTGCAACTCTATTTTTCCCTTCTCTTGCTGCCACTCTAGTTGCAAAACCATTTTCCCTTTCCTTTGCTGCTACTCCAGTTGCAGCGATATTTCCCCTTCCCTTGCTGCCACTCCAGTTGTAGCGTCCATTTTCCCTTCCCCTACTGCTACTCCTATTGTAGCATCTCAATTATCTCCATTGTAACATTGTCGATACTTTTTCGATGTTGATAGTCTACCGATGTCGATAGTCCATTGGTGCTGATACTCTGCCGATGTTGATACTCCACTAGTGCTGAGACTCTACCGATGCAGATACTCCACTAGTGCTGATACTCTGCCGACGCTAATACTTTAATGAGGTAAGTCATTAGGTATGTCCCCGAATGACTCCGTGAATTTAATTGACATTTCAATGATGGCATGACCAATCAGGGCCGAGGACAGCCATACCTTAGTTGGGGGGGAGACTATATCATATTTAAATAATATCGATACCATTTTTCATTATAACCGTACCTAATTAATGCCATTTAAACCATTGAATCACATCATTAAATATCACATCATTACCCACTCGCATCATATCTCCATTCGTATCCTTCACACATACCAATACTCATTGGAAAATACATCATGTAAGTACACACATGCTAACATTAACATGTGGTCATTTCCAATTTATTGTAATTATTACCATAATTATTACCACGATTACCATTGTTTTACCACTACCTTCTCCCGGAATCACTTCCCTTATCTCCACTTTTGTTATCGTGTAGTTTCTCGGCTAACTATTCCCTCAATGGATGGATGCTACTGCAAACGCTACTACAGGATAACCAATAGGTATAATGGGTGGCCAGGCTATCAGACATGAACCTGAAAACACATCGCAAATAAGGATCTGACCATAAGTATAGAAGATTTTTCAAAATGCAGGTTGGCATACTTAGTTTGAGCGGCTATAGGGATTCGATGAAGGAGTGACAATTGAATTTCCATTGGATTTGGAAGGAAATAGCTCCAACGTCTATGGGTTGGAAGTTCATGAAACTGAGGAATTAATTGTAGTGGTTAGTGGGTTATCACAGGAGGGACATAAATGGTTTATCAAAAGAGCATCCCTGCCAGAGTTTCTAGAGTTATTCTTGCAGGTAGGGGAAAACATGGCGCAGAAAGGAAAGGGATATGATAGAAAATCACTACCACAACCCTGGTCGGATGTCACATAATTCTTAATCTGGTACATCACTTCTAAAGGTTAGTTTTATGTTATTTTCAAATATCATTTCAAGCTTCTAGCCAGTCTTTGATTTCATCATATGCATGTTGTAAATATTCCTTTCTTCCTTTTTAGAAATTTACAATCGATAGCCCGGTTTGCGCCCCGCTCGTGCCAGGCGGTAGCCGTCCTTGAAAATCATAGACTTGTTAGATTGCTGGTAATACACGCTTGGTTAAAGATTCCTGTAAGTTGGAAGTAGCTGGTTGAATTATCGAAGGAAGAAGTTGCAACTATGATGGATGCAAGGCCAAAGGAGGAATTTCTTGAAGAAGAATAATAAATGGAAGAAATGTAGGAGGAAGTGGAGGAGAAAGAGGATGAAGAAATGAAGGATCAACAAGATGAATTGGGAGATAGGTAAGGAACTCAGGAGGTAGAAATAAGGGATGTTGGAGGCATGGGAATTGGAATTAATCCCCTTTAATCACCACTTATGGCCTCTTTTCCAAGAGGATCAAGGAAATTATGTTCTCCTACCTCTATAGTCGTGGAAACAGAAGTCATACCACTATAATATTTCCCCCCCAATTTAAAGTTCTTAGGAGTTGTTGTAAAAGGGAGTGAGGCCAATATTTCTCCACAAGAAATAATACTGACTTCAGAACAAACGAAGGAAAATTTGGTAATTCCAAAATCTGTTGAAGAATTTTCCGATACTGCTCTACAAGAACCAATACTGAATTCAAAACAGATGGAGGAAAATTTGATAACACAAGATTCTATTGGAGAACTTGTAAGAAGGAAAGCTAGGATGCAAGTGGAAATTTCTAGTCAGCATCAGAACTGATTGTTGTTAAAACAAAATATTCAGTTAAAGCTAGAGATTTCAAATCTAAGGAAATAGGTGACGCAATTGCAGAAATGGGAAAAATAAAAGAAAAAAGTCAAACACGACCGAACATCCACATCCCCCAGAACCAATGAGACAATTTCATTGGCTGTACAGACAAAAGACAGAGAGGTAGTCCCGGTATCTACCCAGATAGAAGATAGAGAGGTAGTATCAGTATTTACACAAACATAATATAGGGAGGTAGTCTTGTCATCTACACAAATATAAGAAAAAGAGGTGATGGGTGGAAACGTGAAGCTGGGTTACACTTTTGTGAGAATCGGGGGCAGAAATTTTTTTTCGGCAATAGTTCGGCCGAACATTTTATAAAGTTCGGCCGAACTTTTGTAGAAAGTTCGGCCGAAATTTTGATTCCGTTTAGATTGATGGCACAGTGACGACGCAACAAACAGAATTTTTGCCGAAGGTTTGGAAAACCGGCAACAGGAGTTCGGCCGAACTTTTACTTTTAAAATAGTTCGGCCGAACTATTTTCTATAAATACATCGCCCGCGAAGTTTGTAAGGTTACCGTTTTCATTGTTGGCGCGATTTTTGCTGTTCGTGTCGTTGGTGCTCTGTTTCTCCTTGCCGCATTGGTGCTCTGTTCCTATTGGCCGAGTTGTTGCTCTGTTCCGCGCTGGGGTTCTGTTCCTGCTATTACGTCCGCGCTCTTCAAAATCCGCCGGGTATGTAGTTACGTCCGCGCTCTTCAAAATCAGTTTGTAGTTGTATCGTCTTGAAGGATATCTGAACTATGTTACTGTGATCATGATTTCACTGAGAATAGAGACAACATTATGTCATTGAGAATAGCATCATATCACCGAGCCACTGTACCACTGTAATTTTCACCGAACGTGTAATATAGTTTGAACTTGATTTCAAAGAGATGACCAAAATTATGTGGTAGAAATGCGAAATCTTAGTTGGGTATTTATAGTTCATCGTGGCAATTTATGCTGTGATTTTCCCTTTCTTTCAGGTTGACCGTTCACTAGACTGTTATAGATCTTGGCGTGCACACTATTGTTTCTGCATCTGCTATGAATGGGTCTGTGCTAGTTGGGGCTTCGATCATGACCATTCGGAGTGGCCTTTTGTGATGTGTGATTTACACCCGCCTTCATCATCAGTATTAGAGTGTCATAGTCCCTGCCTGCACGCCCCAGTGATTGTTCTTTTCTTTAACTTTGTATTTGCCATTGGCCTCCTAATGTGGTATTGTCACGATGTTCGCGGATATTTACCTTCCTCACTATCGATGTTTCTTCTCCTTATGAAGATTATTCCATGTATTACTTCTTCAAGTCAACAGTCCTTAACAATCCTCACTGCAATCAAAACCGTACTCTTGATATACGTAATCTTCATCCTGTATCACTGTCTCAGATCCGCATTCTATACTCTGCACTGTGACCTTCACTTATCTGCATTGTAACACTCCCTTTTTCTCTGTACTGTCTACTGGAATATATCCGCACTGTCTCCTGATATATGTCTACTATATGTCAATACTTCTTATCCAAATAGATCCGTAATATTTTGCAAATATTCCTGTCTTTTATTCACCCTAATGTGGTATTGTCATGATGTTCGCGGATATATAAAGTTCTCCTGTTTGCCTTGTAGGTGTTGTATAATGATATCATGGTTTTTATTGTAGTTTTCAAATTTTTATACTAGTTATATCATCATGGTATCTAATACTATGTTTTGACTTTCGAAGAGCAATGAACAATTATGGTTTTCATTGTAATATGATTATATACATATTTTCTTTATAAAATAGATTAATCAGCATGGTATCATGGTTTCTAATGTAATATGTAACTTTTTAAGAACAATATATTGTGAAGGTTTCTAATAGTATTCTTCACTATCCTTCTCTATGTCCTCTTCAACTATGGTTCAAATATCCTTCACTATGTCCTTCTCTTCAAATATAGTTCAAATATCCTTCTCTATGTCCTCTTCAACTATAGTTCAAATATCCTTACCCTTCTCTTCAAATATAGTTCAAATATCCTTACCCTTCTCTTCAAATATAGTTCAAATATCTTTTTCTACAATGATGCCAACTTCTAAATTCGTCCTCCTCTTCATCTATAGTTCAAATATATTTGTCTTTAACCATAGTTAAAATATCTTTTTCTATAGTTCAAATATCTTTCTCTTCAACCATAGTTCAAATATCTTTTTCTACATGGATGCCAACTTCTAAATTCCTATCGTTCAAATATCCTTTTCTACATAAATGCCAACTTCTAAATTCTTTGTCTTGATTCTTTTTCCTTTTTTTTCCCTGAATAGCTAGTTGCTTGTAAAATTTGAGTTTCCAAAAATTTGAATATGTCTATTGTTCTTCTCTTCAACTATGGTTCAAATATCCTTCCCTATGTCTCTCTCTTCAACTATAGTTCAAATATCCTTTTCTATATGTCTAAATTCTTTTATAGAAATAAAATAATTTGGCCCCTATTTTTAAGGTCATTTGAATTGATGCATATTCAAAGTAAAACTCCATGGCTTTCGATTGATCATTATCATTACTTTATGGAGGGATAAACTTGTAGCATGCACCATTGAGACTCCTTCAATATGTTCATTGTTTTTTTGGTTCAAATATCCTTCTTTATGTCGTCCTCTTCAACTATTGTTCAAATATCCTTTTCTAAACTCCTTCAATATGTCCATTGTTCTTTGGCTCATATCCTTCTTTATCTCCTCCTCTTCAACTATCGTTCAAACATTGTTCAAATATCCTTTTCTAGATGGATGCCAATTTTAGATAAATTCTTTGTCTTGATTCTTTTCTTTTCCCTTTTCCCCTGTATAGCCAGTTGATTGTAAACTTTGAGTTTCCAAAAATGTGAATTTGTGAAAACTCTTTTTCGTTTGTAAATAGTGGTCGATTTTTGCAGGTGATTTGAAGATAACAATAAAATAATTTGACCCCCTTTTTTATGGCCATTTGCAATTGATGCACTTTAACTAAAGTAACTCCATGGATTTGGATTATTACTGGGGCATTAGACTCTTTTCCTTGAAGCAAATGGCTAAGAAATTGTTAGTGCGTGAAGGATCACATCTTTCTTTTGAAAGGAAACCTTCTCCTTAGCGAGTCAAAATCCCCCATCGGAAGAGCTTCTGAAGACCTACATGTCTTTAGATGATTTCCACAAATGCTAGGTCACCTCCAGATTTGAACTAGACCAATATTGAATGACCTAATACAAGTTTTACATATTCCAAACATTTTGAAAGAAGGAACATTCCAGGAAAACATGCCAAGAACATTTCTTATTGTTTTGACAAAGGGGGGACACCACCCATTATTACATTTAAATCTTCCATTTTTTTGATGAAGGGGACACCACCCAAGATAACATTTAAACCTTTGTTGGAGGGCTTCCCATGTAGGAACCTTATTCATCATGAGATACTATAGATATTTTAGATTTTGGACGACATTTTGATTTCTAGATTACTTGCCTTCCTCCACCATTTTGGCTTTATCTCAAAATATTCAAATAAACAAAACATAGTTTTGGATTATAAGAACCATTAATGGAGAAGTCTGTCACATGAATATGACCATCACCAAAGGCTTGAAAATATTCAAATAAACAAAACATAGTTTTGGATTATAAAAACCATTAATGGAGAAAACCCAAATTAGTTCATCCAATTCGTCTGTTAGGTGAATATGACCATCACCAAAGGTTTGAATGTAATTCAACCAAAAAGCTTTGAAGTCATCATCCATACCCAAATCTTCAGCCAACCACCATCCTTGATGCCAAAATGAAGAAAGATCTGAGATTGCAATCCTCGGTCTTCAAGCGAGTCAATCAAAGGGTAGAAGGCAGGATATGACGTAGGCCCACTCCGAGGCCATGGATCAAGACCCAAATGAACTATCACTTTTTCTAAAACCTATGCTAAATCAATACCAATGAATATGAAAAGTCACCAAAGGCTTGAAAATATTCAAATAAACAAAACATAGTTTTTGATTTATAGGAACCATTAATGGAGAAAACCCAAATTAGTTCATCCAGTTTGTGTCAGATGAATATGACCATCACCAAGGATTGAATTTAATTAATTCAACGAAGAAACTTTGAAGTCATCATCCATATCCAAATCTTTAGCTAATAAACATCCTTGATTGCAATCCTTGGCGGAAGGCAGGTTATGACGTAGGCCGCTCCGAGGCCATGGATCAATACCCAAATGAACTATCACTTTGTCCAAAACCTATGGTAAATCAATACCAATAATGTCAAATTTGTTGAAACAACATGACAAATAATAAATAAATATGTTTGATCTTGGTTTATTCAGCAATCCAATTTTCAATGGATAAAGGATCAATGCATTTTTGAATCACCAATTTTCAATGTATTTTTGATTCACCATTTAAGTTCATAAATTGTCTAGAGATCAACACCACCCACATTTTGCAACCAAATCCTTGGAAAATAAATGTAAATTTTTTAAACCCTAGGCACCAATAGCTGGGGGTTTAAAACCTTTTTATTTTTCCTTGAACCATAGAGAAGAGGAGCATAAATTTTGAATCTTTACGAAAATATTTTTGGCAATCCACCCTATAAGGAGGCCCAATACACTAGAACGACCTCTAACACTAATTTTGTAAGGACCAGACACTGATTTTGTAAAGACCAGGCAAACAACATGGGAAAGCCATATTTTACACCAACTATTCAATAATTTATCAACCTTAGCAACCAACCAGACCCAATGTTCATTTATATAATAGTAGTACATCCATAGGAAATGAGCCAACATGTGCAATGTGAAGAGGTGTGTCTCCATATAGGCTAATTTGAATACTTGTGTGAAGTCGACTTGTAGGAGAGTTATTTAGGCCAACTTTGTATATTTTAGAGAATACATGAATTGGTGTATATGGAATGTCTGTAATTGCAAGATATATTTACTGTAATGGCTTACTTTTAACACAATCTTCAAATGATTAGTACTTCCTATATACAATTGTCACCTTAATACAAATAGGACTTCCATTTTTTCTCGGAAACTAATACAAATAGGACTTCATGGCTGTAATATTTTTCTAAATCTCCAGCTTAGTTGCAGGTTTTATGATTTACATGTTTCTGGAAAAATTAGTGTTGTTATCACCTTCAGCGAACTAGATGGCTCTACTTTGAAGTCTTCATTAAACTGTTTCCTTTTCTAATAATGCTTGCTTTCTCCCCTCCAAAATTTTCAAAGACTGCAAGTCTTTTTCAGTAAAAATAGCATTTACATTATTGTCAAAAAGCCTAGAAATGAATTCTTCTACTTCTAAAAGATCCTTTTTATCTTCTGTTGCCTTCTTTTTAGACTAGTTAGTAGCCACTTTCTTAACTCTTTTGATATTGTCCACAAAGTGTTTCATTAAAGTTCCCCCAAAGCTTCAACATATTTTAATCAAATGTTTGTAATTAAGAATCCATCCATATCAATAAAGGTATAATACTTTGGTTCATATTGTCCATTATGTTTGTTATTCTATTTCCTTTTGTGATATATTTGAGTAATATTTGTAAGTTGTAACTTTCGCTTTGAATATTTCTATTTGGCACACCACAAATAGGAATTTAAACTATTAAATTAATTAATATAGATTTAATTTGATTTCAGATTCAGGCATTGAAACAACACACCATGATCTATTTAAAATTTAAAAACAATGGTTTTAGTCCTAGGTGAATTTGATGAGGAAATTACATCCTATTTCTCCCCCCTAGCACAATTACCAGTACAGTTAGAATTTAACAACCCCAAACTAGATTTTACTCTCAGGTACTGGAACCTCTACAAAGGTTCGACCTGAAAACATAGTTTTTCCTTAGGTTTCTCCACTGGTTCTATGTCCAACTTGGATAACCTACAGTTCAATATCCTTCTTTTCATTTTTTATATCCCCTCTTGGATAACCATAATATCTTGAAATGGAGCTAGCCAACTCAAATACAGTATTGCAAATCCCTGGCTAAGTTAGATGAGGATTACATATGGTCTTGAATGAGCATTTGGACTCTTTAGATATATATCTAAAGAGTCGAAAAGCTCATTCAAGACCATATGTAATACATAGCGTACTCATATAATATATAAAACTTTAATCCATGTGCTTAACCTTAACATTGACACAAATGGAATACAATTTTACTCACTGCTTTATGATAGAAAAATATGCAGATGAATATTGCCCACATATCCGAAGTCAAAAGGGATAGATTAAAAAGGGATGCTTTGGTCATCTATAAAAGATAAATTAAAGAAGCATGGCATATTAAAGTAATGTAAATTAGATATGCGTACCAATTATGTTCATATAACACAACAAATAGATGATTCAATACAAATGTCACATAGAAGTAATATTTATCTCACGGGCCTTCAATTTAAATTATATATCTAGCATAATACATTAAGCTATAGGAGATAAATCAAAGAAGCATTTGAATGTAAATTAAAAATGTGTAATAATTATGTCCTCATTTAATATGTACAATATGTTTGGTTGAATCCACATGAAAAACAAGACTCCCAACCGTGAGAAGAGGAAATTGCATCCTATTTCTCCCCCCTAGCACAATTACTAGTACAGTTAGAATTTAACAGCCCCAAATTGGATTTTACTCTCAGGTACTAGAACCTCTACAAAGGTTCGACCTGGAAACATAGGTTTTCATTAGGTTTCTCCACTGGTTCTATGTTCGACTTGGATAACCTACAACAACATCCTTCTTTTCATTTTTTATATCCCCTCTTGGATAACCATAATATCTTGAAATGGAGCTAGCCAACTCAAATATAGTATTGCAAATCCCTGGCTAAGTTAGGTGAGGATTACATATGGTCTTGAATGAGCATTTGGACTCTTTAGATATGCGTACCAATTATGTTCATATAACACAACAAATAGATGATTTAATTTACAAATGTCACATAGAAGTCATATTTATCTCATGGGCCTTCAACTTAAATTATATATAATCGTTTGACCCCCAAAAATGTCATTTAATACCTCAAAATGACTCCAAAAGGTTTTAGACCTGAATTCTCCACCCCCCATTAAAATGACCCTACAATTTGATTCTTTTAGTTTTTTCACTCTATAAGCATCAACATACGATTATGCATGATGGAGGATCTCTAGCGCTTTCCCTTGTTAATATATTTAATAATCTCAATATTTATTTAAAAGTATCAATAGTATTTCGACCATGAGATTTGAACAATGTGATGTCGTCGAAATACTATTGATACTTTTAAATAAATATTGAGATTATTAAATATATTAACAAGGGAAAGCGCTAGAGATTCTCCATCATGCATAATCGTACATTGGATTTGGTGATAATTGTCTCCATATTTTGGCTTTTTGACCCGCAAAACATAATTATTTTACAAGGGAGGGAAGGAGGGATGATCACATTGACTTGCTTGATGACATGTCTATGAAGATTAACTACCTCAAGATCTATTTTTTTGCGTAGGGAAAGAGACACATTCCCATGTCTGAGCATGAAAACGTTCTTTGATATTGTTAATTCCTCTAGTGTTTACTTCTACAAGTTCTATAGGTAGAGTCTGTAAAGGGCCAGGTAGCCTCTGGATCTCATCTTTTATGAAAGGTGACATATCTAGTAAATGCCCCTGCAGTCAATCTCTGGAATGGATCTAAATAGAATTTCTTCATTTTAATATCCGTAAAACACAACAAATTTAAGGTAAACTATGTACATGTTCCATTCATCATGAACACAAACTTCACAAGCTTGAGGTAATGAACACGAAATAAAATTCCTTCTTGGAATAGCTTCATGTGCCTCCTTGGCTTTGGAGCATTTTCCATGTTTTCCATAACCAAGACCCAAATAATTAGGCCCTTCTTGAAGAACATTTGGCTCAACTATGCCTTGTACATGCTTGCCTTTAAAACCCTTTACTTTCATAGCACATTTTCATCAAAAAATTGGACCTTATTCCTCTAATGTCTCTATTGTCTCTCAAAAGCACGTACACATTCATTTTCAGAGGAAATTGAAGGTAGAAACCAATAGCTAATTCTTCTAACTAACCTTGACTAAAATGAGCTAAATTGTACTTTGATACGAACTTGATTTAAATTGTCCACCTCACATTAGGCACCAATGATTATAACTTTTAATGGGCTAGCATTGGTTTGTAATCATCATCTCAAAATGACCTAGTAGATGAAAAATTACCATGTTTGTAATCATCGTTTCACACCATCTACATATGACCCTTCTACACATTATATGATTGAATTCATCCCCTCTACCTAGACCATGATTGATTGTGACATTAGGTGAATAAAGGAAATTTGATAAGGAAGGGATCACTATAAGTTTGTTCTCCTCCACCCACTCCATATCCAGTGATTGCCTATTTTTTCTCTTCCAACATTTTATTTTGGAAATTCATTTTGGTAGTTAATTCTACTAATAGTCACAACACACTTGGAAGTCAAAGAAATTGTTATATACACTACTAAACTCAATTAACATTGTTTGTTATTGGACTTTACAATAACAAACAACGTAGAGTTCATTAATGTAGTAGTGTATATATGATAATTTCTTTAACTTCTAGGTGTGGTGTGGCTATTGATAAAATTAGCTGCTAATGAATTTCGAGAATAGAAAGTTGGAAGTGGAAAATTGAGAAATCACTAGCTATGGGGCGGATGGAGTAGGACAAACTAGAAACTATCCTCTGCTTATAAATTGTATTTTATTCACCTGTTGTCACAATCATTCATGGGATAGGTAGAGAGGATGACATGCCAAAAATTCATGCATATAATATGTAGAAGGGGTCATGTATGAGATGGTGTGAAGTGATGATGATTGACATGGTAAATTTTCATCTGCCAGGTCATTTTGAGATGATGATGACAAACCAATACTAGCCATTTTAAGGTTATAATCATTAACAAGAAATATGGGGAAGGAAATTCAAATGTCTCATCATGGAAATTATAAAAATTTTAAGGATGGGGTTATAAGCGTTATGGAAATTCTAAGTGCTAAATTCTAAGGAACAAGCCATATTTGCTTCTCAAAAACTTTATTTGATATATTCTTAAAAAACCAAGTACAAATTGTAGTAATCCTAGAATCATGCTTTACATAAGGTGAAATTGGGGAACTCATGACTTGTACTATAGATAAAAAAACATTTACCCTTACCAAAAAATATATGATAAAAATTGACAAACTACATAAGCTTAAGCTTAAGGGGATATAATCCTACTTGCCTTCCATATAGATAATGAAAATGATTGTTCCAAGTCTCATGTTGCTTCTCATGTTATTTTATAAACCTTGATTGGAAAGAAAAATAGGAGGGCATAAATGTAAGAAATATAGAACATACTGGATTTAACAGCCCCAAACTGGATTTTACTCTTAGGTACTGGAACCTCTACAAAGGTTCAACCTGGAAACATAGTTTTTCCTTAGGTTTCTCCACTGGTTCTATGTCCAACTTGGATAACCTACAGTTCAATATCCTTCTTTTCATTTTTTATATCCCCTCTTGGATAACCATAATATCTTGAAATGGAGCTAGCTAATTCAAATATAGTATTGTAAATCCCTTGCTAAGTTAGATGAGGATTACATATGGTCTTGAATGAGCATTTGGACTCTTTAGATATATATCTAAAGTGTATAATTAGTAAATTTTATACCAAGTGTGCTCCCACCATGTAAAGCGCAATTTGGTGAATTTATCATTTTTATAATATATTTTTCGATTAAATTTTGTTTCACACATGATCAATTATTGCTTTGAAATTTGTGTTCTACATAATTTGTGTACACTAAATTACAAATTGATTTTTTGAAATCTATTTTGTGAATGTCGACCAATAGATATATATCATGGAGGATGAAAGACAAAAATCAGCCGATTCCCATATGGAGGTTCAGGGATCGGAGGATGTTCACGGTATTTAAATATAATCTTAAATCTCCATACATGTATGTACATATGGAATTGATTTTTTTATTAAATTTGTGAGTGAAATTAGTTGTTAATAAGTTTCATATTTTAATTTTTAGGAGGCAAGAGGAGAAGGGTTTCTACTCCATCCATGGAGCGTGGCCAAGGTTCAACCGGTCGAGGTATGAGTGGTAGCAGGTTGCGGGAAGGGGGTGATATTTATTCCCCCGAAGGCCAATCAACGACTGCTGGTTCTCAGCAGCGTCATTCTGGGGTTGGTTCTCAGCAGGGTCATGTTGGAGATGGTGTTAACCAACAACATCAAGGTTGCCATCAATTTCAATATTTTTTCATTAAATTTGTACAACTTTTTTTACACGTGTTTTTTCTAATATACGAAATTATATATATATTGATGCAGAGGCTGAAAATGTTTGAGCCAGTGGTCAAAAAAGACGCAGGGCAGCACGCTACATTGAAGAAGAAGGCTGTCAACCCAGCACAACTTATCCGACTGAGATTACTGATATACCATGGGAAACGAACATGGCGGAATGCACCTTACAAAGGTGTCAAAGCCTTCATGCAAAATTGCAAAGAGATCTCGAGGCTTTGTCTCTACCTGCTGAGAGTAGACAAAGCCTCAAAATAGTTACACATTCATTGAGTGAAATGGTAAAAGTGTACAAAAATTTGGGGCCAACGACTGATTCGTTTGTAGAACTGATGAGAAAGAGAAAAGAAACAGTGATAGGTCTCGATAAATGGCAAGACATAAAACAAAAAGTTTCAAGAGATGATGCTAAGTCAATGTTTAATTATAAGGAAGGGCCAAAAAGAAAAATGTTGAAGGTGCAGTATTTCAAGCACCCAGACAAAGCAAAATATTTGTATGATCGACATCTTGTGGCCTTTGGAAGGCTTCCATGGAACGATGAGGTTCCTGTTTATTTTGCACAAATGTTTTATGCAGAATTTTTTTGGGTATGAAACCCGACTACAATGACCTTCCTTCAGAATTTTTTGGCCCGGGGAGAGGTCGATTATATCAACGTAAGGGCGCTAAGCGAGATGTGGAGTTGCCTCGCCCTGAGCCGCCATTGGTGAGTCGACCATCTCGAGTCGAAACCCTGCGATCAGAGATGGATGCGACTTCTCAAATAAGTCGTGAAGTAAGAGATGTTATGATCGAAAATGTTCATAGCAGATTGAGTGGAGTCAATATTGGCTTAAATCGACAAAGAGCACGTGAAAATGCACGTGCCAATTTTGTTTATCATACAGATGAGGAGATTTACAACATGAATGTTGAAGATCTCCGAACATACGCAATAAATTGTCGCAATGGTCTGCAAGACCCAATTTTTCGTGAGGAAGAGGGCACCGGAACGGTATGTGTTAGTGACCTTAGGATTTGAAATTATATTTACATATACATGTGTACAATTTGTAATAAATACATGTGTATGTACACATGTATACATTTATTTGTATGTGTACATTAATCTAACAAAATTGTATGATTATATGTTAAAACACCATTTGCAGTTCTCAGGCATGATGCGTGATGAAAATGTTAATATTACGTTCGGGACCTCTGGCTCAAACGATGCAGATGGGTCCGACCATCATGATATGTTGGCACATGTATGTTAGTGTTTTTTAAGTGACTCTAAAATAAATAATTGTTGCCACACATGTACATGTATGTATATATATAATTTGATTTTAAATGTTTTAACAAATTCCGATTCCGTCTGATGTTTTTGGGATGGCTGTACCTTCTTCTTCCTTAGGACATATACCTTCTACTTCATTGGGAGATGTACAAGTATGGACAATTTTTCACAAGTTAAAAATTTATGTTACCTCAAAAAGTTCCATTAAAAATTGAGATATATAGAGAGAGAGATCTATATTTTGAGTTATTTAAATTTTTTTGAATTTAGGTTCGTATAGAAGATTTTTTTAATCCGAGGACTCTAGCGACGGAGATAGGAAAATCCACAGCATTTGAACAAGTTGTCTTTAGTTCTTTTTTTTAATATTATTGTTCAAATAAGTTTATATATGTACACGTGCATTTTCATTTGAAAGTTTTTAATTTATATAAATTATTTATGTATATATATATATATTTATATTTAACTGTACATGTATATTGTACATGTTACCACTGCAGATGTTTCTATGGCAGAACCTGTTCATCAAATGGAGAGGGAACCTTACGAGGTATTGCATGATTTTTTTGTTATATTTTGTTTTTTACATGAAGTTCTAGATATATATATTCTCATTCATTTTTAAAACTTCAAATTTTAATGTTCAAGTACATGTGCATTGTGTATGTAGGTTTCCTATTTACAGGATAGGGTGCTACTCGAGACCCAGACGCTAGATCCTCCATTTGATGGACAAGATTTACAGTAGATTTGATTTCAAAATTTAGATGGTTTTAAAATTTGTTAAACTTGATACAGTTTGATACTCAAGTGAGATTTACAATTTTTGGACATATTTTATTACAATGTTATTATATAATTTGTTTTATTTAATTTCTGGATGGTTTTAGTACTTTTGGCATGTGAATGTGAAGTAATGTTGTCATCTGAATTACATTTGACATGTGATATTTAATGTTAAATGTTTTTGTTGGATAGTTGAATTATAATTGGCATGGCATGTGATATTTAATGTTAAATGCTTTTGTTGGATAGTTGAATTATAATTGGCATGGCATTTGAAGTTTTTAAAACTACATGAATGATAGAATGTGAACCTACATTTGCACATGTGGTAAATTGAAATGTTACTTGTAACAAGACAATCCCCATTGATTTCATTACAGTATATGTTGATTTTTGATTTGATATAATTGCATGTATGATGGTACATTACTTATAAAGTCATTGGATTAATAGTGTTCATTGATTTCAGTGTAAGCGCAAAAAATTATTGACAATGAAGAACGATTTTTGTGTTATAATAATTAAACCTAATAATATTGGAGAGCAAGAGAGACTTGAGGTATGGTGTTTACTACAAGAGTTCGAGCTAAATATTTAAATGGTTTACCTATGTGTTGATTTCTGATTTGATATAATTGCATGTATGATGGTACATTACTTGTAAAGTCATTGGATTAATAGTGTTCATTGATTTCAGTGTAAGTGTAAAAAATTATTGACAATGTAGAACGATTTTTGTGTTATAATAATTAAACCTAATAATATTGGAGAGAAAGAGAGACTTGAGGTATGGTGTTTACTACAAGAGTTCGAGCTAAATGTTTAAATAGTTTATGATTTATGATTTATACTTTCTTTTTAATATAATCGATACGGAAAGATGACAAAATTAATAAGGGTGACAATAAAAATAGAAGTTCAGAAAATAGTTTAAGATTGATCACAAGAATTAAGAGAATGTCTCGGTCCATCATTAGTATGACTTGTGCTGCAACCATGAAGTCTCGTCCCAACACCATAGAATGATCATCCATGTCAATGACTCTTAAGTCTATCTTTCCAAACCATGACCCTACTCTCACATGTGTGCCTTTCATGACACCAGTCACTGCTTTCATCCTCGAATTGACTGCCTTGAAAGCACTCAACTCTTTCTCGATGCTAGCCTTCCTCTTTCTAAGAGATGAAGCTGCCCTTCGACTTAGGAAGCTATGGGTAGCCCTCGTGTCTATCAAAGCAGATAAATTTTTCCCATGTACGGTTGTAGACACGAATCTCAAGTCCAAGGAACTTTCATCATCATTCCTTCTCCTTGTCTTGCGCCTTACTTCCGCAATATTCTTCAAAATTTCCTCTTCCAATATGTCTTTTGAACTAGCCCTTGGCATAACAGTCCTTTTCACATATCTCTTCTCATGAAGCTCCATAGAACGATCCGATCCTGGGTTTGCTTGAATTGGTTCAAGCTCTTTCCTTTTCGAATTCTGTCTAATTGCTCCAATACGACATATATTGACTCCTTCCAAATGAAGTGCACCAATCCTCATAGTGTGGTCGTCTTCTTTTCCAAGTGTTCCAACACATGCATTTTCTTTCTTCAAACCAATAGGTTTCAGATCAAGAAAGTCCCTCTTGATCTTATCTTCCATGTTCTTGACTTTAGCCTGCAACGTGGTGCTTCTTTCCTTCAAGTGAGCCCTTTCCATAAAGAGTTCTTGAAGTCTTTGTTCACCTTTTCATATCTCCATGTCAAGCTTTTCAATTTCAGCAGTTTGTCCAGATAGTCCATCCTTGGAATTTCTTGGGTGAAAAACCAAGTAGGTTGAACCAACTTTGGTCTAGTGCTTTGGAATTCATTAAAGAATTGGTCATTGGCGCTGGTTCAAGCTAGGAGTGAGCATCGTCACCAACCTACATTGAATATTTTACACTCCCTAGGGTGAATGATACTTTAAACTGATTAACAGTCTAAGACTTTTGAATTTTTCCGAATGCCAAATGATCTTACAAAGTTAGTATTTATAATATCCTAGTAGGTCATTCGGTGACAACTTTTACCGAAAACTTGAAACAACTTTGGCATGTGATATTTAATTTGTTAAATGTTTTTGTTGGATAGTTGAATTATAATTGGCATGGCATGTGAAGTTTTTAAAACTCAAGTTTTGGATGGTTTCAATCTACATTTTGCATGTGATATTTAATGAACTTTAAATGTTTAATGTTTTAATGTTGCACAATATATAATCAAAAAGGTCCTAAAACTTAAAGTTTTGGATGGTTTCAATCTACAAATTAAAGTTTTGGATGGTTTCAACCTACATTTGCACATATGGTAAATTGAAATTATGTTACTTGTAACAAGACAATCCCCATTGATTTCATTGTATATGTTGATTTCTAATTTGATATAATTGCATGTATGATCATACATTACTTGTAAAGACATTGGATTAATAGTGTTCATTGATTTTAGTGTAAGCGCAAAAAATTATTGACAATGTAGAACGATTTTTGTGTTATAATAATTTAACCTAATAATATTGGAGAGCAAGAGAGATAAGGTATGGTGTTTACTACAAGAGTTCGAGCAGGTCATTCGGTGACAACTTTTACTGGAAACTTGAAACAAAGAGAATCTATATTTGGCTAGGACATCATGTAAGATGCCTGACATAAACAGTAAAATTGTACTCATGTAAGTTTAAAAGCTGAGATTCGGGCAAGTGGGGACAACCACTTGTTATCTCATCCCTTGGAGGCTAGGCCATATGGGGACCGAATCTGACCTTACAAAATAAAGTGAAATAATTTGTACCATATGGTCGGAGAACATATACAAGAAAAATTAATATACAAGAACAATTAATTTATCCAATATTGGATATATATATATCCAATACATATAACATTTTTAATCAATGCACATGTATAGAAAAACTACTTTCAGTTGATACTAGAGCACGTGTTTGTACCCAAACAATTTGTAACATGTGCAAACCACAAATAACATAAGCAGCTCAATTTTTAGTTGAGTACTGGAAGTTCTAAAACATATTTAATCCAAAGATAATAAATTGTTGGACACTTCAATCAAAAAAATTCTAATGGAATTCCATCCTCAATAATCCGTTCATGATCGGATTTTGACATTTTCCATTTCTTGATTTTTGATTTTTTATTTGATTGAACTTCTATCAACTTTATGCGTGCTGCACACACCAAGTGACTATACTGACAACTTATGGAATCAGGTTCATAGTCTTCAAAGTAAACAAAGTCTCCACTTTGACGAGTTTGTTTGAAAAAATAACCTTTCAATATAATAGACCCTTTGTCATACTGAAATCCGTGATCATTATAGTCTTGTAATAATTTCATTTTTTGTTCAGTGCAACGCATCAAATAATACTTCACATTTTCATCGTTGTTAATAGGTGCAATTACAGCAAAAACATCTCCTGCACAATAAAATAAATTTAACATTTAATTATGCATATTTAAATTTATTTGTAGATCTTTAAATCATTAGAAAGTAATTCAAATGTTACCTTCTCTAACAAGATCAGAAACTCGATCACCGTCGGATGATATTGTAGTTTCCTCTGATTGCATTTCTTCAAACATTGCAACAAACATTTTTCCCTTTGTATTTAGCTCTGTATGTTTCCAATCGTTCACATATATTTTGTTTTCACAGACGTCATTGGATTTTGTGTTGTCTATGCAAACATTACAAAAACAAGAATATTTTCTTTTATCCAATGCAAACACATTTGTGGACAACTTTGTTTGAATTGAATGCAATTTTCGAGTCCCTTTTATTGTTTCAATGTCATTTCCAATTGATCTATTTACGTCTTCGATTCCAATATGCCAGAAAAACCTTTATATGGAAAATTAGAAAAAGAATTTGTAAATATGTTATCAAAATACAATTAAAAATAATCATTGCATGATAAATTTACAATGTTTAAAATTAGATTTCCAATATAAATTAAATTGAATGTACCTTCGCACTTCTCTTGATGGGTTAATCTCATGGCTTAGAGCAGTTTTGCACCATTGAACAACTTCTTCAGCGTTCACAAGTCGGCGTGCAAAGTGGTTCATTTGATATCTTCGAAGTACTCGCTTTATGCATGCTCCTGCACCGTCATGTTCTCCTTTTCCATGGCCAGTCTCAAAGAAATTCCAACAATGTTTAATGGAGGTTTTCTTATGAAGACGACACAACCAAAAAAATGATCGTGCAGATTTGAATTGACCTGCGCATCCGTCTGACCATATCCAATGTTCATTGAATGTTATTCCACAATTTTTCAATGAATCATAAATTCTTTCAAAACAATGTTGTACAAAACATGTATCATGTGTACGATCGTCACTGATATAAAAATGATATTTTTTAATGATATGTCGATTTTCACTCGTGCTTTCTATATGATCGACATTTTGTTCAGCATGTCTATATAGAATATGGACGAGCATGGAGACTTGGTCAGAGTGATAGTATTCACTCTGAATTTATTTTTGTGGAACAAATGTGTAGTTTTCTGCAAAATCAATCACTGACAAAATGTTCCCTGGTGGAAAAACTTCACGAGATTTTTTGAATTGCAAGTCTTGCCATTGAGCTCTATGGGAATGCTTGGTGTATTTGTAAATTTCTGCCTCAAACTTTCTCAAAAAGTCTATCAGAAAAATTTCGTCTTCTTGTAATTCGATTCTTTTAACACTATCTGCACCTTGAATCGATGTACCGATATATTCATATCTCTTCCATTTCACTTTCATGTTGGACAATGATTGATCATTTATATCAATACGATATTTTTTTTGAAATTTAGTCAAATTTCCATAATCATCGCATTTTTTACCACCAACACATTTCTTTTTGTAAAATAGTTCATCGCTTTCTCTTTCACATAGAATTTGAGATATGAAATCACGGATAGTGGAAGGAGGAGGTGAATCCTTCCATAATGTTCTACCTAAATCAAGGAATGTGTCATAATATAACTCAAATTCCACATGATAACGGCAACAACAAGTGTCGCGTACGGTGATAGGTTTTACATACCATGGTTTTTGTTGAACAAAAGCACTGAGTGAAACTTGAATTCGACGATTCTCTTCTTTGAACTTGTTGAATAACTCTATTTGAGTGGTTTCCAAGAGATGTTTTTCATGTTCTTCGTATTGATTTCGTGCTATTCTTCTTCACATCACATGTCTTGCAGTCGGTGAAACACGCGAATTGTTCTTCCAATATTCATATATTATTTTTTTAACATCTTCTCCAAGTCTATATTTGTATGTTTGCCTACAAATAGCTCTCCAACAAGCGAGTTCATCATTTACATCTATTTGCAGTCGAAATTTTCGATGTTTGTGCAGAGTTTTTCGCGAGGTTCCCAGTGCTCGTGCCATAGATGTTAGATTCAAACGGTTCTCTTGAGTACTTGGTGAAACCATTGCTATTTGTATTCCTCTACGTATATTTGAAACTTCTTTATCTCTATATCTCTTAATTGACTCTATAGCACTACTCATATTTTTTATCACCTCTTCTTTCATTTTTTTATCTTTGGTTGATTTTCGAATACCCAATAGTGTCGTCGCTTCTTTTAATTTCTTTGATGATAGGAGACCTTTCAATATTTGAGCTTGAACTGTCACTTGCTCATTTTTTAAATACTTTTCAAAAATTCTATCGACACGATATCGTATAACATGGTCAGGTTTTTTATCTCCATATGTGTGAGTGTCGACATTTTCTAAAATCTCATTATCGATAGTGATTTCATCTGTACATATTCGAAAAAATAGTACATATTCAATAAATCACTAAATTAATAAATATGTCAATAAATATTAGAAAAATTTTAAATATATCAATAGATCATAATATTTACATTTACATACCCGATTCAATTTCTGCTTGAGGTTGATTTTCTTCTTCAATATTTTGAGGAGTATCTTTGTCTGTTTACATTAAACAAAATATTTTTCAAACTAGTCCATCAAATAAAAATTAAGCTTCACATTTTACATTGGGAAAACTTTAAAAATATATTAATAGATCATAATATTTACATTTACATACCTGCTTCAATTTCTGCTTCAGGTTGATTTTCTTCTTCAATATTTTGAGGAATATCTCTGTTTGTTTACATCAAACAAAATATTTTTCAAACTAGTTCATCAAATAAAAATTAAGCTTCACATTTTACATTAGGAAAATTTTAAATATATATCAATAGATCATGTAATATTTACATTTACATACTTGCTTCAATTTCTCCTTGAGGTTGATTTTCCTCTACAATATTTGAGAGGGCTTCTAACTTTCTTTTGCGATATTGTCTCGTCTCTTCTCTACGTTCCTCAGGGTCTCCTTTTCGATCATATTTTCTCACACAAGTTCTTCGATTTCCCATGATAATAGGGTATGAGGTTCAAAAAATTAGACAATAACTCAATTACAAAAAATATCACAAAAGATTTAATTTAAAAATTCTTTTGTAAAAAATACGTAATCCAATCCAAAACACACACTTTAAAAAACACAAAACACGTACTTCAACACAAAACACGTACATACCTCCAAGATAAATCACACCGCCTCCAAGAAAGGTCTTCCAAAAAAATTCTTTAAATCCAAAATTTGAAGAAATTTTTTTGAACAAAGAAGCTCAAAAGATTTATTTCAACACAAAACACGTACATACCTCCAAGAAAAATCACGCCGCCTCCAAAAAATGTCTTCCAAAAAAGTTCTTTAAACCCAAACTTTGAAGAAATTTTTTTGAACTCAAACCAAGTTGTAAAATGAAATGAAGTGCGAAATGTGTGAAAATTGTGAATCATTTCGCGGCAATTTATATTGACGCGAAATGTGTGTTTTGTAGGGGGCTCCACAAAATTTTCCGGCCGACGGAGAGTTACACAATAGTTCGGCCGAACTTTTGATAAGAAGTTCGGCCGAACTATTAAGACGTTAGTTTTAATGACTCGTAAGCGGAAAACATAGTTCGGCCGAACTTGGACTAAAATTTCGGCCGAACTAATGCGTCACCAATTACGCAAAACCAGGCTCTGAAAAAAGTTCTGCAACTTTGGACTGATTAAAATCCATGAAAGGTTGTTAATTAACTGTCGGAACCAAGACAAGCATTTTCAGAATTGAATCTACTCTCAGGAAATATAACTTTTATGGAATTTCGTAAACGTTTATTAATTTTAATTATTTTTCTAATAAAATGGGTGCAAACAATTTCTGAGGGTCATTGTGATTCAGTGAAATCAAAATTTTGTATCTCCCAAAATACATTGTAAAAAAAATTAAAAAAATCATGGGGCATTACATTGGTCCGTTGACTCTAATGGGTAGCTTTTAGATTTTTAGTTTATAACTTATATGTTAAGAAATTTGTTGCCACGCGAAATATATCCAAAATACGCAGTTTTTCGTATTGGACCAGTTCAAAAAATTCTAGTAATTATGATATGCATCCATTGGCTTTGTAAATATGACGAAAACAAAGTAGACTCTGTCTAGATTGTTGTAACACATTTTGTTTTTTCAAAAACACAAATTTTCAATGAATACAGCATTGCGACATAACATGAATTCTTATGAATCCTTTGATTGTTAAGAAACACACACTCAAAGAAACGCTAAGTTGACATATCAAATATGCATAAACAAATTTCAAAAAATAAGTAATAGAAAGCTAACAAAATTTCTCACAACTTTTATTTTTAGCGCAAAATGAAATTCTACACAGAAAAATTGTTATAGTTTGCAGAAAGTTGAAGAACCGAAAAAAATGAAATTTTTTTCTCAAAAAAGGGCAAAAAGTGTAACCCAGCTTCACATTTTCACCCAGACCGAGGCACTTGTCTACCTTGAAGTAACACAAGAATTTGGTTTTTTAACATAAATCCAGAAGTGGAAATCCACCACTTTTAGTTTCCAGTGTGGGCCAATCCCCACAGAGGCTCATCAGAAAGAGGTAAGAGAAATTCAGGAGAATGCAATAAGGGAAGTCACCAATTATATAACTCAGATCGAAAAATATCAACAACAAAGAGAAAGATTGTAGAAGAGAAGAAGAGAATTTCAAGAACATGTTCAATTTCTGAAGACTGATAAAGATGAGATGTTTATTCTAGTGCAACAAACACTGGCATGCATTCCCCCTGCTAACAATTACTCCCTTTTTATTCATGAGAAATATTTGTTTTTCTGTTTGGAAAGCATTCACTATGAGTTGAGTCAAAAAATAGAATACCAAATGAAATTGTTAAGGATTTTGAGAGCTAATAATTATATTAACCAACATTTTCTATGTGAGCTATATATGCATGATTATATCCTAGAAATTGATTAGACATTTAACACGGTGCCATTTGTAGGAGATATACAGTTAAGGGCTTTTACATCTTTTGTGATCAATCAAGTCAAATGGAAGAAGGTGTTTGACACATTTGACGCAAATCAAGAAAACCTTCCATTGATGGCCAGGATGGAGAATTTACAATATGGGGCTATTTGTACTAAACATTACCAGTTTCTCAAATTAGAAGGCGGAAATGACTGGATGCTTACAACACAAAGATGGTGTGTCAACTTGTGATCAAAGAAAATATGTATCTTTAGTGGAGAGGTTGAGGATGCTTGTAAAAAACAATGGATACTTTCATTGTCAAGAGTACGGGCTTCAGAACCCTTCGGGGCACTCAAATCTTCAACATCATTTGAAAGAATCCCACGATATATTACTTGCATGCAACATTTTGGAGTTGGTTGTATGGGGTTAAGGTTCCAATTTCCTATTATCTAGTTACATTTTGATCATTATGAGCTGATTTATATTGTGGATGAAGATTGATGGAAGGACATCTATTATGAAACCAACTGCAAAAATATAAGAAAAGAGAGATCAACGCCTTAGAATTCAGCCACTTCGAGGAGGCAACCTCCTTTACATTACATAAATGAACAATCCTTGGATGAGACAAATGACAAAACCTCCTTCTATATATAGGAGTCCATGGGGTCACACTATAATCCTAGTCGACTTAACAATAATAATTTAAGGACATAATAATAAAAATATTAGGGTTACAAGGGTACAACAATAAAAATAAGGGGGCTACACTAACAACAATAAGGGACTACTCTAACAACAATAAGGGATTACACTAGTAATATATGGACCTAACATTCCCCTCTCCTTCAAAAAAGTGTTTTCCTCAACATTTGAGTAGCTTTGGGTGCTTCTGTATAAAATTCTCATTCTCCCATGTAGAATCTTCAGTGAGTAAGTTCTTCCAATTGATGAGATACTCTGAAATTGATCGATTTCGGAGCTGTCAAGTTCTTGTTTCCGTGACTGCTTCAGGTTCCAATATGATTTTTCCTTCCTCATCAAGTTCTACAAATATTGTTTGAACTAGAAGTTTTTCACCTATAACCTTCTTTAGGCATGAAACATGGAAAACTGGATGCACTCGCTAAGAAGAAGGAAGCTCCAATTTGTATGCCATAGTACCAATATTTTGCAACACCTTGTAAGGACCATAGTACTTTGGCGATACTTTATTATCCTTCTTAGCTTGCTTGAGGGACATTTGTTTGTATGGCTGATCTGCATGTTGTTTCATTCAATTTTGTGCCAAATTTAGGTTATCCTTTAAGAGTTGGGTAACTTATTGTTGATGCTCGATGTGATCTTCCACTACTTGAACCTTAGATTTTTATCTTAAAGATGATGTGATGGACAGTGGATGATATCCATAAAGTGCCATAAATATGGTCATTTTTGTTGCATTATGGAAGGAAGTGTTATACCACCATTCAGCGAGAGCTAACCACTTGACCCATTACGTTTGTTTATCAGATACAAAACAACGAATATATCCTTCCAAACATTTATTCACTATCTCAGTTTTACTATCAGATTGAGGATGATAAGATGAGCTATGAGCTAGTTGAGTACCCAAACAAGAAAATAATTCCGTCCAAATTTTTTGAGTAAAAATGGGATCTTTGTCGCATACAATAATCTTTGGGTTTCCATGTAGCTTTTAAATTGCGTCCATAAATGTAGTAAAAACTGTACTTGCTTTAAATGGATGAGATAATGCACAAAAGTGTGCATACTTGGTAAGTCTATCAACTTCCACCATGATGACACTCTTTCCTTTAGACTGACGTAAACCTATGATAAAATCCATTGAAATCTCCTCCCAACATTGATTTAGAATGGATAAAGGATGTAGAAGACCTGGGGCCTTAATTGTCTCAACTTTATTTTGCTGGCAAACCAAAAATTTCGCCACAAACTTTTGAATATCAGATTTCAGGCCATCCCAAAAAATTCTTTCTTCACCCTGTGGTAAGTTTTAAAAAATCCTTAGTGTCCTCCTAAAGGAGAAGTGTGCAATCCCAAAAGAATATTTTGTTTTAGTTTGGACTTCTTACAAATATATAACCGATATTTGTACCATAAGGAATCATTTTTCCAACTAAATGTATCAGATGTACTAGGATCTTGCTGCAAATTTTGAATGAGTGTACACACTTATTCGTCCTTCTTCCATTCATCCCTTGCTTTGGTTATCCAATATGGTTGGATAATAGAAATGGCACAAAGCAATGCTTCCACCGCTTCATTCTTTCTTGAGAGTGAATTTGCAACAACATTTAGCTTCCATTTTTTATAGATGATTTCAAAGTCAAAACCCAACATCTTTGTGACCCATTTTTGCTACTCTTCTGAATATAGTCTTTTTTCCAAAAAGTGTTTAATACTATCATGATCAATTTTTACCTTGAAGTGCCTTCCCATTAGGTAAGGTCACCATTTATTTAGTGCGCGTAGTATTGCTAACATTTCCTTCTCATAAATAGCATTCTATAAATACTTTCCTTTGATTGGATGACTTTCAAAAGAAGTGGGTCTTCCTTCTTGCATTGAAACAACACCAATTCCATTTCCTGAGGCATCACATTCCACAATAAAGGTTTTTGTGAAGTCTGGCATAGCTAAGACCAGTGCTAGGCACATTGGCTCTTTAAGATGTTCAAAGGCCTTAGTTGCTTCAGGAATCCATGAAAATTCATCTTTCTTCAATAATGTTGTTAGAGGTGCTGCTATTCTCCCATAATTATTAACAAACTTGCGATAATACCTTGTTAACCCGAGAAATCCTCACAACTTCTTTATAGTTGTGGGGACTTTCCATTCATTAATGGGTTTAATTTTGTTAGGGTCTACCTTAACACCCTCGTGAGATACAATATGACCCAGATATTCCACCTCTTGTACTCCAAAGAGAAATTTGGATGTTTTTGCATAGAATTGTTTCTCATCCAATATTTTGAGCACCTTGTCAACATAATGAACATGATCCTTCCAAGACCTGTTGTAGATTAGTATATCATCAATAAATACTAGCACAAATTTTCTAAGGAAGGGTTTGAAAATGGAATTCATCAAACCTTGAAATGTAGAAGGTGCATTGGTAAGGCCAAAAGGCATGACCAAAAATTCATAATGACCATCATGAGTTCAAAATTTTGTTTTCAGAATTTCTTCAGTCTTCATTCTAATTTGATGATATCCTGAACGAATATCCAACTTGGTAAAATAATTTTCTCCATGTAATTCATCCAATAATTCATCAATCACAAGAATGGGAAATTTATCTTTAATAGTGATCTTATTGAGCTCCCTATAATCTGGACACATGCGCCATGATCCATCCTTCTTGTGCACCAATACTTCTGGAGCAAGAAAGAACTTTGACTAGGTTGAATTATACCAACCTCTAATATTTTTGCAATCATACATTCAATTTCGCTCTTTTGGACATAAGGATACCTATAAGGCCTGATGTTTGGAGGAACACTTCCTGGAATTAAATGAATAGAATGATCATGATCACAAATAGGTAGGAGTCCTTTGGGAGTTTCAAACACCTTGGAATGATTGTCCAATAATTTTTGGAGATATGGAGAAATAGATGATTTTGATGTTGGAACTTCTAGTGAGCATAATTGTGAAATTACACCTCATTGTTATTTATTCAGAAGCTTTTTCACGAAATTAGAGCTTATTATCTTTCCCGACTTCCCTACGATACCCCCTAATTCGATTTCTTTTCCTTCCGAAAAAAATTTAAAGAAAAGTTCTTGAAAATTAAAAGCTACCATCCCCAAATATTGTAACCATTGTACTCCTAGTACAACATCAACACCTCCCATTGGAATGAAAAGCATTGGACTATTCAATACATATTCCCCCATGGTTAGCTTGATATTATGGTATTTTCCAGTTCAATTTATAGTTCCTCCATTTGCAACCATCACTTGAAATTCTGGTGCTGGGTATAAAAAACAATTCAATTCCTTGGCTACCTTAAAATGAATAAAATTATGGGTACTACCCGAATCAGTCAATAGTATTACCTTTTTCTTCTTGATATGTCTTTCTATCTTGAGAGTTTGAGGAGTGGTAATTCCTGCCAATGCATTACACGATATGGTCAGAATCATTTCTTCTTCTTCTAGGGTTGGTTCCTGGTGTATATCCTCTTCTTTTGAAGTTTCTTGTTCATTTTCTTCCTCCTCTCTTCACAATCCTTGTAAAATAATTTCTTCTCAAAGACACCTCAGACCTTTAGTGTATTTTATATCACAACTCGTAGCAAAGCCCTTTTGCTCTTTTTTCTTCCAATTGCTGTGGTGTCAACCTTTTAGGTTATGGAATTTTAGGAGTAGCAACACTTCCATCTTTAGAGATGAGTGGGAGGCTTCCTTGTCGCCATAATTTTAAATTCAAATTTTCTTGCAAACCTGAATGCCTTCTCCAATGAATCAGGTTCCCAAACGTGAACCTCATGTTGGATGTTATCCTTTAAATTCCATATGAAGATATCAATCATGTGTTCCTATGGAATATCCGTTACCCTTATATTCAATTTTTGGAAGTCCTCAATGTGCTCCACCACTGAACCCTTTTGCTTGAGATTTACCAATTGGCTAAAGAATGTGTTGCTCTTTGTATCCCCATAATGTGCTATCACTTCCATAAAAATTGACCAAGTGACAATTTTTTTACTTAGAGCAATGCCATCGATACCATACAAATGTATTTTGTTCTAAATATAAAGTTGCAATGCGTACCTTTTGTGTGTTTTGCACATTATTGAGATCAAAATATTGCTCCATTTGTAGTATCCATGTTACAGGATCCTTGCCATCAAACTTCCTCATATCGGTCTTTGGAATATGATGGGTCTTCCATCCAACATTAGAGTTTATGAAATCACGATTAAAATTTATTTTGTTCTCATCATGAGTTTCCTATACTATCTTTTTGCCATTAGGAAAAATTTCTTGTATCAACTTTGTCAAACCTTCCATGTTTGCTTTTAGATCATTCTTCATGTTTTCCATTTTTTCATTGATCTTAGCTTCCATGTCATCCATATTAGCTTCCATGCCAACTTCCATGCCATCCATATTAGCTTCCACGCCTTTCTTCAAACCATCCATCTTAGCTTCCAAGCCTTTCTTCAAAACTTCCATTTCATTTTTTGTTGCTCTTTGCGAGGGCGAGATTTGGTGCATTTTCTCTTGTAATTTTGATATGTCATGTTGCACTTCTTCTTCTTCACGAGTCATAGTAGAGCCTTCTAAATTCTTAATGGGTGTTGAATTATTTTTAGGGGAATTTTAGAACCCAATACTAATATCTATTCTATAATATGTCATTGGAATCAATTAAAACTGATTCTTCAAGCAAGACTTATGCAATTCGAAAAACAATACACATATTTTTCTTGCTTTTGGGGAGCTTGATATTGAAACTGAATTATCTCAGTGATTTCGAATCTTAAATAATTTAAATTCGGTCCTGTAGTATCCCGTTGAATCTTCTTTCGAATGCCACAGGTCTGACCTGATTTGGATTATTCAAGGCAAAGTTATGCCCAATCTCCCACAATGACCTAATTATGGACTGGTTCAGTAGAGAAAACTCTTACGACATGCCACATGTCACTGTTTTCTCCTTCAGCTCTCAAATTGATACACAAACAACTAAAGTCCATGTAATGCAGCCAATTTTTACAAAATTCCAATACGATGCTCCGAGAGATAGTTATGAAAATTTTCCCATGGTTACCTCTTTGAGATGAAATTCGAGAGCCTGAAAAAACCCTAAATTTCACAGATTATATCTTTGAAAATATTGTGAACCAAGATCTGAACGTTTTACACAAAGTTCCTTAGGATCTCAACTTCGCGTGATAAAAATTTCAGCTTCTGAACCTTCGTAGAAAAACAATTATAGTGAAAATTCCACGATGACCTATTTGGAGTGGTGAAACCCTAGAATCCACAGCTCTGATACCAAATGTTATGAAACCAACTCCAAAATTAGAAGAAAAGAGAGATCAATGTCTTGGAATTCAGCCACTTCGAGTAGGCAACCTCCTTTACATTACATAAATGAAAAATTCTTGGATGCTACAAATGACAAAACCTCCTTCTATATATAGGAGTGAATGGGGTCACGATATAATCCTAGCCAACCTAACAATAATAATGTAAGGGCACAATAATAACAATATTGGGTTTACAGGGGCACAACAATAAAAATAAGGGGGCTACACTAACAACAATAAGGGACTACACTAGTAATATAGGGATCTAACAACATAATTCACACAAATGGGTATCAGTTACCTGGCACTGATATGGAGAAATAATATGACCTCACTTAGCTCCATGTTAGTCACAATGGGTCTAACCCTAATCTAATCCAGAAGCGGTTTGCAGGAGGACATGTAACCAAGCTAGTTGTGGGGAGATGTTGGCCAATGAAATTATCCATTTTTACCTACTTACACCTATCCCTTTACATCTATTTTATAGCTCTCATGATGTCAATTTGTATCCTAATTAATGGAATGTATATCATATTTTCATGTCTTCTTGAATTGTTGATTAATGAAGTGGTAGTCATAGGGGAACAATACATAGACGACTTAATGAAGATATTATTTGCAGATCAATCAAAAATTCTTACTAGATATCATTTGGTAGAACATGACCCATCATGATGCCATCGATTGTGGACTGGTGGCGCTATTCAAGGAATGAACCATTAAATTGATCAACTACCCGAATAGCTGTAAGATCCAACTTTGTTACTATATTTTCATTCTATTTAGTACTTGAGGAACTATTTTATATTCATGTAATGAATATTGTTTACAAGTATGGAACAACTAAGAAGAAATGAATGATCTTCCTTTCGCTTGTAACAATAGAACTTTAGTTTGTAATTCCTTTTATGAATTAATGAGAATATCAGAATATCGTAACTTGGTGTGATCTATAATTCTCAGCCACGACCCTGATCGGAGAGTTGGGCCGACTCTTTTGATTAGGTGTTGTTGGATATAGTTTTTGTGACATCAATATGTATTTCAATTATATTGTTAATTTCTTATGATTTCTATTTTATTTCCTTGTTGTTATTTCTGAATTACTGTTACTGCAAATTTCTATTACTTAGTGTTGGTGTTGTTTAATTTTCCGTTACTCGATTTGTAGAACTCTTTTGGGCCTTGTAATTCATAATTGATTAGTGCTGGGTAGGGAACCTATAGCTTGCATAAACCTTGCAAGATAACCTTGAAATAACCATACGGACCCAAGATTGAAAAAAAATGACCCGAAATTGAAAAAAAATGTAAATAGGTATTGAATCTATAAACCTATATAAAGACCCCAACATGCAGCTCACCACATGAACATGGTTTATGAACATGAACATGAGCAAGCGTATTATCACCACATATCACCACACCATACTTCCATTGCACTCCCAACGAGTCACTCACAACAAAATTTGATAGAGAAAGTTCAATTTTACCTCATGGATTCAAGATCGACAAGTGATGATTTCACTAAAAAGGTTGGCTCACTCCCAGCCTATCATACCCTTCCATGCAGGAAGTCACAAATGCAGACACATGCAATCTTGATTCCAAAAGCAGGCACAATTTTTTATCAATCGAACAAAAATCTCAACGATGTCTCCAAGTTCAACACCAACATTCCAGGCTGATTAATATTTCCACACTAAGATCCAAAGTATTATTCGAGCATCAAATCAATCCAAAAAATGTGGCTTTCAATGACACTCCTGCAAGATGAGTTGCCTCTACAAAACACTCCTGCTCACTACACCAGTTTCGGGTTGAAACCAGGCAGGATAGTTGCCTCTTCAACCTTTATCTAGCTCCCACGCACTTGTCTATAAGAATATATTCCTCTTTACATATATTCCTTAATGTAGCTCAAATCTCCACACGCAAGTCACTACACCACGTTCGATGCTCTAGCTCGATCTCTAATTCAACAATAAATCTCTATTCACATGTTCACAACAACTATCAGATCGAATCTCCACACACAATGATCATATTGGCTCTCAATGATAAGATCAAATTTCCATGCACAATGGTCTCCTCTCTAGGTCACATGGGATTGAAAATAACAGTGACATATAAACAACAACTCTCCGTGCATAGATCTACAAATAAACTCTCCTACTGTCTACTTTCACCAAGACTCCACCGCTCGACCTCAAAATTTCCCCACGATCGACCTTCAGACTTCATGCACCTATTCTCTAAGTGTCACGTTCTCCAACAGGGACACGATCTACAACAAACATTTTCAATGTCACAAGCTCTTCCTTAACACAAAAAAAATGTAATGGCTCTCGCTCTGACACAGGCTCTCAACTACAAGAGGAATTGCCTCTCCTTTACCGAAACTCTATAGGTAACAACTCTTTGCCTCCTCATCACACCACTTTATAATCTTAGTTTCTCCTTAAAGCTAACCTGACCAAGAAAATCAACCTTAAGACAACCGAACCCTCAGAGCCTCTTTGCATTAACAACCCCTACCAAAACTCACCCAGCTCTCGCATGACGCTCTGATACCAAGTTAAAATTAAGGATAGACAAACTATGACAGAAATGGTCAGCTATCAGGTGAGGTTAGCTCAACCTAAGGGTGCCTTCTCATAAGCCACTTCTACATTCATCAACAAGAAATATCATACATTTAAGGAATTACAAATCTATTGAGGAGTTGGAACAACTTCCTCATAAATAAGATCTACATCCTAAATAAACCCCACAACTTGACTAAGACACCACAATCACAACAAACATCTAATAATAGTAAATTCTAGAATAATCTACATTTATTCATTAATTCCAAGTAGTTCTACTATCCTACTCAAGTTAACACTAATAAATTTCTATTATTAAATAAATTAAAAGGACTAGAAAACTTCAATATAAATATTAGTAAAATATAACAACCATAAAATAATTAATTAAAATATAATAATCATAACATTATTAGCCGCACTTATAAAATAAAATTAATTAAAACTTATAATTATTCGATATTTTAATAGAAGGAAAATTGATGATTCATTTTATACATATCCTAAAATCTATATATAACACTTAAAAAAAATAACATCCAACCATCAGTACACAACAACACTTAAAAAAATAACATCCAACCATTTGTACACAACAACACTTAAAAAAATAACATCCAACCATTAGTACATAATGTATTTAACACATGGAATATGAAAACTGGTAATTTGAGAAACAAATCAAATTCATAATCCAGCCATATCCAAAATTATTATGCCTACATTCAATGGTAGCATTAAAATATATAATAAATAATAAATTCATCAAATACTACTACATTTTCTTGCCTAAATGCAATTATTTTGTTGTTGCAAGATGGAATGTATGTAATTTTAGTTCTTCATTGTTTTTCACTTCAATTTAACTATATTTAAGCTAAGCCACAAGTACTAGCTACTATGTAGCACTTGTTTATATCATTGTAATTTATGATTTAGAAGCATGGCATGAGATTATTAGTGTAATATAAGACATACTACTTATATCAATGGATGATATAATATTTAGTCATATTAATATTTTTAATAATAACATTAAAATACTAAGACATGTTGCAGGTTTTGTTGTGTGTACGGAAGAAACATTAATGCACGTAGAAGAAATGCAAACAACCTTGAACAATTAACAATGAACAGAGTGAGATGAATGCATCACCAACTCAAATAAATATTTCTCTTAAATTTAATATATACATAAAGTTACATTAATATACTAGTATTTGTATCAAAAAGGGTTTAACTACACGTCGATAGAAGTGTAGATGAATGTAGTGTGTTTTTTACTTTTTGACTAGGTTAAGTGTCTGTTTTTTTTTTTGACACGGTTATAGTTTAGATCACGTGTTTGATGTTTTATCCATTCATTAACTCCTGGTTTTCAATTTCTGGTTGAGATAAATAAATATGTAAATATTACCAGTTAATATGGGGTGATGGAATAGCAGGAAAATCAAACACAATTGGAAGAACTCGAATGTGGCAGGTTCATGCGGAATACATATAAGGAAATTTTGGAGGTAAAAGTGGTGAAAGTGAGCTTTCAAAAGCTTATCCTGGAAACCAAATGAAAATGCAGAAACATAAAATCTATATTTTTCTTTAAATAATACATACATACATACATACATACATACATACATACATACATACATATATATATATATATATATATATATATATATATATATATCTTAAATAGTAGGAGAATATAGTATAACTCAATTTCCAAATCAATAGTGGGACAACCATCACTGGATACTAGTTACAAATGCAGATTGACTTGTCATTGTTATTCAAGGAAAACCGTACCACCTAGAATGAACTATTGGTGGTCCCTAAGGGGGAAGTATTTCACTCATGCAAGTGATCCCTAATGGGTGAGATTTCACTCGCGCCAGATGCCTCTAGGTCTTGAGCCATTAACCTATTTCTTTAGATCCAAGAAAAACAAACTCTTAACCAATCATAAGCACTTTCAAAACATACTCCAAACTCATATAATATTAATTTATTATTATTATATATATATAATTTTCTCATTTTCTACAGATAAATAATAATTAATTATATAACAAAAAGAAATAATTCTCGTGACCCATGCATTCACTAACATATTTTTCTATCCATATTTGGCATGTCAAAATATGTGATTGCATTTTATGTTAGTGCCTAGCATACCCTAGTGTGATTTTATAATCAAGAAGGAGGGGCTAATCTACAAGCTCACTTGGAACTACTCGTCGAAGCCATTCATTCACTACATGCACATAGCTATCGTTGACTACGCATAGTTCCTTCCCTGGAGCTCTAGTCTTTGCCAAGTAGTCTCTATGCATAATCAGTCATAAAATTCAGGTCATTCCCATAGTAGTCGTAGTTCTTGATCTCCAACCTCGAATTATATCTAAGTCGTGCACGAAACTGCAAATTATGTCCTTTAGAATACAATAATTTTACTAGGAATTATCATTAATCGATAAAGTAAAAAGAAACGTAGACATACAAGAGGATTAGGTGAATATAGTGGGAGAAGTTTCCAAGAGTGTTGAAGGGTTTCCTAAAATCAAGAAAGAGGCTTAGACCCTGCAAACACTGTGTATGTCTCTAGTTTGAATATTGAGGGGATGACCACTCTGAGATTCAAACAGGAATTTAGACGTTTACCAGGTAAAACTCAATGAATATTTTAGGGAGTCTATGGCTACATATTAAGTTCTTTCTCATGACCGAGAAAATCATGTGTGCAATGGATCTTTCAAGGAGTCTGGTCACTGATTAAATTCATTATCACATAAAAATAAATTGTATGTTATATGCATTTTGGAAAGATATTTCTCTATTAAATTACTCCTTGATCTATTAAATTCCTCCTTTGTGATGAAGAATGGACTGTGAGCTTTCCTTGGAATCTCAAAGTACGCACACCTCCACTTGCCACCGTGTGAATGCCTTTACATTTAAGGTTGATCAATGCTCCAGTCGGATTCGAATTCGCAAAAGAAGACGTAAGAAATTTTGAAAACGCATGAATATTTTGAACATAGCTGTTATTTAAAGATCCTTTCGTATCATGTGTGCATAAGAGAAGGAAGCATCATATCATGATGTTTTTTTCTATCTAAAACTGCAACGATGCAGAGATTCATTAAAACACTGACTGGTAGGACTATTACCCTTAAGGTAGATTCTTCAGATACAATCAATAATGTGAAGACTAAGATTCAAGATAAGGAGGGTATTCCTACTGATCAACAACATTTGATTTTTTCTAGAAAGTAGTTGGAGGATGGGAGAAATTTGGCTGATTACAATATTAAGAAAGAGTCAACTCTACACCTGGTTCATTGTCTCTGAGGTGGTGCCAAGAAGAGAAAGAAGAAGACTTACACCAAGCCTAAGAAACTCAAGCACAAAAAGAAGAAGGTAAATTGGCTGTTATGTAATACTACAAGGTTGATGACTCTGGTAAAGTGAAGAGGTTGCGCAAGGAATGCCTGAACCAGGAGTGCGGAGATGGTACATTTATGGAAAACCATTTTGACCGTCATTATTGTGAAAAGTGTGGTATGACTTACGCCTACAATATGATTAATGTAGAGTAATTTGTCGTTTTAATTCTACTTCCACTAATGGCATATTGGTCGTTAGATTTTACTTTTAAGAAGAGAAGAAATCATTTATTTTGTCATTGTGAAATCTCATAAGTTTTTTTGTGCTTTCGGTCATAGGAACATTGAGCGGGGGTTCATACTCTCAGAAAAATGACGACAGGTGGGAAGTGGCTTCCTCTCGGAAGGGAAAGAGCCAGTTCCCCAAAACTGCAGCAACAAATGAATCGAGGGGTAGGTCTTACTCACTTGATAAGCCAAGAAGTGGAGCTGGGAAGGGGAGAGGATCTTATACCGTGAGTGGCCAGAAGCCTAATCGTGGGGTGAATTCTAGTAGTGATCGAGACCAGGTTGATAAGAAACAAGGAGGGAAGGAGCTGGGGAATCCTCAACAGACGGTTTCTAGACCATGCTTTTGAAGGTGCACTTTAAAGAGTCATTCAAATACACTCACAATATCCTGGAAAGCGAGGTCTTGTACGGGGAAATATTGAGATTGGTGACACCTGTTGAAGACGACGAATCTCAACAATGTCACCAACAAAAAAAACTCACAATATAATGCTTATCGAAATAATTAAAAATGTATTTTTAAATATGCATTTTTAAAATATCAACCCTAAAACAACATAATTATAAAGTGAATATATTAATTAATAATGAATTTTTAATATATTTTTATTTTATTTTTTCTTGCAAAAAGCTTGCAGGAAAACCAAACCAAAATTGCAATGATGAGCTTGGAAATACTCTTGTCCTAGATGGTGGGTTTGTTTTATAAAAACATTTTTGGACAAGAATTTAGGTGAGTCATTAATATAAAGTTAAATTAAGATAATCTATATTTATGGACATAACTGATCTGGTTTATAAATTAGACAAAATATTGACGATATAATATATCACAAGTGCATAAAATAAATATCTAAAGGAAAAAATAATATGAAAAGAGCTTAATTATTTTCATTAGATGGTAAAAATGTCATAAGACTTCATCATGAGAAACTTCATTGTTTTTATAATGGTGAAGTCTTTATTTCTATTATTTATGAGAAAATTTTCACCTGGAGTCGTGCACTTTCATTATATTTCACTTATCATGGGTAAATATCACGGGTTAAAAAAAACCATGGGTGAATAACATAAATCACTATGATAAAAGTTAACGAATGGTTGCATATGGTAAAAGTTATTTTTATAGTTCTATTTTTTTTTTCTTTCACCATTCAAATACCATGGTTTACTAAAACCATGAGCTTGTAAATCATCAATAGTAGAAAAAAATATTGATTGTGGTGAGTCATTGACATACACTTGGATCAATCCTCCACTTTTAGGATGCAATGGTCTCCATTTCTTCAAATTCCCTCATCAAATGGGGAAACTTCTGCTAAATTTTCCTCTTGGTGAGCCACTTGTCATAGTGAAGAAGCTTCTTTGCGTTGACAACTTGGTAGACTTGTATGCTCTGATGAGGAATATTCTTCATCTTTCTATTGAGAATATTCGTCATTTTTGTGTCCATGATTCAATCTAATGTATCCTAAAACTTTTGTGGAACTCAATGTTGGTCAAGTCACTATTTATACTTGGCAAGTGTTGGATACATTCAAAAATTTTGCATGCTAAATATGCTTTGGCCCGAGCATGGGAGGAATTTGTTGGTGAAGATTCAGTTAGAAGAGTGACATCCATGGGGATTTTTGGCTAGAACTTTTAATAGGTATGGAAAGAGTAGTGGCAAATATATTTGTGGAGAGATTTTTTATAGCCATGTTGAGCATATGGAAGGTTTTCATCTCATGTATTTGGATGTTTGATCTAGAAGTGTAGAGACACCTTTGTTGGTGAGTTGAATATGTATTTAGACCATTCTACAAGAATGTCCACATGTTTATGTTTTGTAGAGAGATCTTGTGTTGAATTTGTGATGATCATAATGATATTTTGTTCTCCTTCTGGTTGAACCATGAAGAGGAAAAAATTGGAAATATGAAAGAATAATTTTTGGCCTTGTTTTTCCCAGATTAATAGATTTCTTGTTGTTGGAACTACCTCTGGTATCCAATAGAGTTTATCCCCCAGAGTAGCAATGATACTACAAGGTTGAGACTCATAAACAACATAAAATATCCACATATAAGACTGTCATAGAATAACATCATAAAATTCAAGTGGGGAAACATCATACAATATCTCATCTTTGAAGGGCTTGATGACACAAGATAGGTGACATTGCTTGCTGATACAAATGTCTTGTACATGTATCAACCAAACAATGGTGTCTGGTTGGGGGTGTGGCACTATTGACAACATCACTTTCTTGAAGACCTCAATTGGTATCAGGTTTTTTTGGCTCCCACTCTCAATAATGAAATGTAGTGGGTCCTCCTTCACCCACATCTGTGAATGGAAAAGGTGCTCCCCCTCCTTAGGGAACTCTTACTCTTTTGGTTGGATCTTCATATTTGTGATGGTAGCGTTAGGTTTTTCATCAATGATAACCTTTCCTTTATCCTATTCTGAATCAGAATCTGAGCCAAAGTTTATTTTTTTCTCTTTAATCTCAAACGACAATGATTGTTTCAAGTGAAATTCATTGGTGTTGTGTCAGTGGATTTTTTGGAATTCACACCACTTTCCAATGTCCTTCTTTGACTTCCCATTTCTATTTTTTTCTTGTGACTTAGGTTGGTTTTCTTGAGGTTAGATCTTCTCACTTTGTCCCTTGTTCTATGAGTTAGAGCCTCCTTTTCTAGACTTTTATTGCAATGGATTTGAAAACCCAAACTATTGCTCATTCCTTTACTTCAACTTCATATGTGTCATTTCATAGGGTGTAAAAGTAGCGGGTTTGGGTTATTTTCATTATAATCCATGGAAAACCACAATAGTAGTTTAAAAACGATGCCCAATTTGTTGAGCATGAGTGCAAAGGCGAAAAAAACATCTAGTTATTTATGATACATGGTTTTTTATCTGATAACCCATTGGTTATAGTGATATATGTAAGCGATCAAGAGATTGAGTGGGTGGGGGAGGAAGAGAAAGGGGTGTACATTATGATTAGGCCTATGCTTAGTCGTTCATAGGAGCTGAGGTGCATCAATTCAAGCACAAGAAATTCAGAAAGGTGTAGGCAAGGCTGTGGTGGGAAGAGAATCAATAAAAAATTCATCAATAGTACCTCTGAACTATGCAAGTAATCAAGCATTTGAAGAACTACATTGTAACTCGATCTCATGATGGTGAAATTGGTGCCATTGATACTATTGAAAGCATTGATTCTCTTAAGTGTCTTAAATGTGATGGTAGCAAGAGGGGACCTTAGTGCACAAATTCCCCTACGGTAGGTTCCATGTGTGTAGTAATGAACAGTAAAGCTATGTAGGTAGCGAAATAAGCCTCAACTACTATGAATGTAATGATTATATTAGGAGAATCATGGTGGATGGCATACATGACCCAGAGCACAACACTCCCCTTTACAAGGTGAAATATAGGCATGCACTCAGTTACAAGCATCAAAGAGAGTTCTTCATAACATTGTAGGAAAAATATATCACAAATTCAAAGATAACATGATTTCCTTGAAGTATATTTTGGAAGAAGTTAGTGTCTACAATGTGGAATAACATGTCACATAGGATTCATGGGAAGCATGTAAAAGAGATAAACATGAAGCACATAATGAAAGTGAAAAAAAATCATAAGGTGAGATATGGTGAACATAAAAATATCCTCAAGTGATCTAAAGAGAGATCTTAAACTTATGGTTCCATAAAATACTACTCTTGATTATCCAATTTTGTGATAAATAAAATCAACAAGATGCAAGAAAATGGTAGAACAAAGTGAGTATGCATATTTATATTATTTTCATGCAGAGAACATGTATAATTTGGACAAGTAGAAGGTATAGTTTTCCTAGAGAACATTTTAAGCATTTTCATATAGAACACATTGTTCAAGTGTTGAGCACATTATACAATAAAAATTGGAGAACTAATTAGTAAACTCCAAGTCCAAAATTTTAACCATTAGAAAAAATCCCACCATATTCTAACCTCTAGTTTAGATGTTACAAAATCACATCCAAATGTACAAACATGGTCACAATCTTCCAAAAGAATACAAAAGTTTAAAAATTAAATAGCCTTTATCCATTGACTCAAAGAGTACTTAGGCCTCTTAATAACTAATTACTAGTGTGATCAAATATCAAGTTTACTTATAGTAGATACTCCATCAAAATTTTCTTCCATCATCAACAAATCGATATCTTGTAATAATCCTTGTTTGGATACTATGTAAGTTGAAACATTGTGTTCTATATATATATGTGAGTGAATGTAATTAGTTCAAATTTAGTTATAAATTTTAATTAAAAGTTAGAGGTTGTAGTGTAATGTCCCGTATTTTTTATTCCTCATTCATCCACTTAATCATGAGCATCACTTGATCATGAATTTGTAACTTATTGTTCTCTTTTACACCAACCACCATCATTAATGATCTAAGAGACATAAGCTTAGAGTAAATATTTGAAACAATTCTCAAATAAGACTTAAAATTATAGTAGTGTTTCTCCTCCATAAATAGTAGCCCCCCAAATTACTTTTATGATCATGAACTTGGTAAGCTTTGTCAAAACAATCCCTAGAGAGTTGAGTCATCAACCTAAAGGACACCCAACCATTGAGGAATCTAATACCTAATATCCTTTATTAAAACTTGAAATGTAATAGCTATCTATATAAAAACTTAAAATGGGAAAAAAATTATTTTTAAATAATAATGTATTATGAGTTAACCATATACACTAAAGAACATATACATGCCTATATTCTTCTTGAATTCCTACCCCAAAATAAAAATTTCCAAAAACATACATTTTTATTTAAATTATACATATATAAATATATATAAACATTTCCAGTCTCTGTGGTGTAAACACCTTGTCAGCCTCAAGTATAGCGAAGTCCTGCATATATAAACATATCTCTATGGGTGATATCGATAGCCTTGACAGTCTCACATCTATCTCTGCAGTGTAAACACCTCATCGGCCTCAAATATAACGAAGTCCTGCACAAATAAACACATATCTGCGGGTGATATCGACGACCTCGAAGGTCTCACATATAAAAATTTGTGGCCTCACATCTATCTCTGCGGTGCAAACACCTCGTTGGCCTCAACTCTTGGGTAGGCAAATTTTTCAGTGGGATTGGATGACAACCCTTGGTTCTCTCTGGGTTGCACCATATATATCTCTATGTTTTCTTTGCGGGTGATATCTAGATCAATATTGCATGCGAATTAGATATGAATTCTTCATGGATTTCGGGTCATTTCTCCGTCGACTATATTAGGTGCACACATTCCTTATCTTTTTTTCTAGCTCATATATTTGTTCACAAGTATGAATAATTCACCGCATATACCAAATATTATCAAAGGTAGACCTAGCATAGTCACTCTAATGAGCCTTTATGAGTATATAGTCTTTAGAGAAACACATAGAAGAAAGAGAAGTTAAGCTACAAACTGAGTTAGAAGCCATGCTGGAAAACAAATTTACATTTCTTGAAGACAAGATCCAAAAACAAATAGATAATAACATAAAAGTATTAGATAATAAACTGGGGACAATGGAGATTAGATTACATATATTAGAAAAAAAGCCAAGATACGAACCAAACATCCCAACAAGGAGATGCTTATACTTTAGAAAGTCTTAAAATGAAGGACATGATTAAAGAACTAGAAGAAAAATTTAATAACAATCTCACCCTAAATAGTGAGGCAGGTAAATTAGATATCAAACCCATTAAAGAATAAATGAAAAAATTGATAGAATTAGACCATGAGCTTAACAAAAGGGATATTATTTGGAAATAAAAATGATCTTTTTCTAAATGAATTAAAAACTAATTTTCTTCCTTTATCTAGTATAGACAACATACAAGACCTCTATCACAATTTTACTGCAACCCTCTCATATTCTATTAACAAGTTCTCAATTGAAGTTTCAAGTAATAAAAGAAATAAAAAAACCAACCCTTGGTATGATAAAGATTGTAAAAGGGCGAGGAGAGAAATTAAGGAAGTTGTTGATGAGTCTCTTGAAATTGGCAAGATAAAAATATACAAAGCCCTTACTAAAAGGAAAAAAATGCAGTATATTCATAAAAGATAAGAAAATATCTCACACGTTTCTAAGGTAGTTCCTAAGAAATTTTGGAGGCAGATTCTAACTAGAAAAACTAAAGATAATAATAGAATTAATTTACACGACTAGAATTTCTATCTTAAAAATATTTATGAATATCCAAATGTCATAGATAACTTTGAAACCCTTCTCACAATATAATTTTTTTCTCATTATAAGACATATATTTTAGGGTTAAGCATCTGAAAAATGGAAAAGATAAGGACATTGAAGGTTACCAGGTAGAAATCTTAAAAACTGGAGGTCCTGTCCTCATCCCTCACATCCACAAGCTATTCAATCAAGTGGTCAAACAAGGGTTCCCTAAACCATGGACTCAGAGCCTCATTATTCCTCTTTTTAAAAGTGGGGATACAAATAACCCCCTCTAATTACCGGAAAATTATGATTAGCCCTCTCTTAGCCAAGTTATGTGGCATTATTTGGAAAAAAAGACGAGCATATGGCTTGAAAGTGAAGGTAAGCGGGCTAAAGGCCAAGCAATTTTTAGAAGGCAACACTCAACAAAGGACCACCTCATTACACTTAGGATCATTGTGGAGGAATGTTGTAATGATAAATCCTTCTTTTGTTGCTTTGTGGAATTTAGAAAGGCTTTCGATACGGTACCTAGAAATAACCTATGGAATAGATTAGAAGAGATAAAGGTTCCTGTCAAGTCGAGAGCTACCACTATAAGATTATACGAGAATGTAATTGCCAAGTTTAAGAGCAATGAGGGATGGTCGAAAGATATTAAGTGTAATATCGGAGTTAAACAAGGTTTCCCTCTCTCCCCAAACCTATTTGGCATTTACATCGACAAGCTAGAAGGTTGTTTAGAGGAAGCAGGCTATGTTGGCATGATCTTAGTTGGAATAGTCATCATCCTTCTTCTCTATGCTGACGATATTGTTCTTCTGGCAAGGTGCCCACCTGATCTTGATAAGAAAATAAGACTTATTAAGGATTTCTGCTCTACCACGGGTATGACTATTAGCATTGACAAAAAAAAAGTTATGATTATCAAATCCAAGAAGGACACTTATGCTAATTTTTTGTATAACAATAACAACTTGGAAGAAGTGTATTCTTACAAGTTCCTAGGAATTGATATTCATCACAAGTTCAATTGGAACTATAGCATTGAGAAAAGGATTAATGGAGAGTGGAAAGCTTATTTTGGTCTTGAAAATAATTGTAAAGCAGCAAACCTTGTGACGTGGGATAAAAATAAGCTCTTATTTAAAATTTTATTCACTCATGTTATCTTATATGGATGTGAGGTTTGGGGTTGCAGCATCTCTAGAGAATCCTGGAGAAATATTGAGCAAATCCATAAGTGTTTTATAACGTACAACCTCAAAATTAAAAGCAATACACCCTATCCTATTCTCCTTATCAAAGTGGGTCTTTCCCCTATTGAGAGCCTAGCTATGACTAGGCTCCTGTTGTACAAGCACAAAATCAATAACATGGGTGACCATATACTTCCTAAGCTAGCTTTAAATTCCATCCAAAACCAACTAAGGCTCAAACGAGGTTGGTATAAAGATACCAGGGCCTGGTTAAACCATTGGGAGATCGACGAAAATGTTGCATTACAAAATATTAATAACATTAAAAATATTGTTACTTCTAAGTTTAAAGAGAAAATGTGGTGTGAGAAAGATTTAGAGGCTAAAAAAAATTAATATATTATAAGGAGGCCATCAAACCTACTCTAGAAGATCAAAAGTATCTCTCTGTCTTAACTAGCCCAAAGAAAAAAATTAATATAGCCAAGATAAGAACGAACTCTCATGAGCTCCATAGTGAAACTGGTTTTTGGGCAGTTGCTAAAACACCATGGGTTGATAGGATCTGTCATATCTATGAAAATATGAACATTGAGGATGAAACTCACTTCCTCTTAGAATTCCCTGTGTACACCCACATTAGATCTCAGTTTCATAATCTTTGCCGTAATACCAACCTTCCTAGCATTTTAACATGTCAAAATTATAGTAAGATCTAGATGCTTCTCTCCAAGCTCTTTAAGCATAGGAGTACAATTTTAAAATAAAATAAATAATTCGTTTCTTTAGGTTCGATAAACCATTGTTGGGGCTCAATGGACGTTAACCATCATCATCATCATCATATTAATTAAAGACCATAAAATCACACAAAACACAATATATATAAATATTAAAAAAAAACACCTTGTTTTATAAGAAAATTAATTTTTATATATGCGAGTGTAGGTTTTTACAATTGGAATTCATCTCAATATTGACTTTTATGGAAAAGCACTCAGAAAATGTTATAATTTGTAATATGTATGTAATATAGCATCAGTCTAAAAAAAATAATGAAACGTTATGATACTAACTACAGTATCACTTATACTTTTGATTTAATATATCATAGTTATAATATATTTATTAACATTTTGTTTAGAAAAATAATAACATTTATTATACTAAATTTACATTATATTTTATTATTAACATCAACAATAATAATAATCATTATATAATTTCATAATAATAATAATATAACTCTATAATGATTATAACTCTATAATGATGGATTGTAGATTTCTGTGGTGTAGATTTTTAGGTTCAAAGCTCAGAATCTCCACAGTTCTCATTTTTCAGTCTACGTTTCGCGTCTAAAACAAGATCCATCATCAGGACAAATATGCAAATAAGAGAGACAATTTGTGTTAAATAAATAGTAAAAAATGACAGGAAAAAGAGCCGACCAGTTATCAAATTGATGATTTAATTTCTAAATAATTTTTATTTTTAATTTATTTATGTTGAGTTTTAATTATTTTGTTTTATAACTATCAAATTCTTTGTTACTATGTTTTTGAGTTTTTAATGTTAATAATGTTTAATGTTCTCTATTATTAATTATTCATTACTATTATAAAGTCCTATCTTTTTTATTTTATCTTAGGTTAATTATTTTATTTTTTTTGATTATTTTTATTGTTATAAAGTATTGTTTTAAAAGTAACCAAGAGTAGTATTATCTTTTTATCCTAATTTAATGTAATAAGGTCTTAGGTAGAATATTTTGATAGATTTAATGCTAAGAATTTATTTATTTTTGAAAGTCCCTAAGTAAGTCAAAATATCTACTAGTTTATTATTAATTATTCATTCCTTAAAAGGTCCTAAGATTTTTGCTCAGATTTAACAAAGTGTAGTATTATCATTTTATCCTAATTTTATGTAATAAGGTCTTATGTAGTTAAAGATAGGAATTTATTTATTTATGAAAGTCCCTAAGTAGGTCATAATATCTACTATTTTATTATTAATTATTTATTCCTTAAAAGGTCCTAATATTTTTAATATATTATAGCTAATGATTTAGATTAATTGTTATAGTTTAATGTTGCAAAGCTCTATTTTAATGATGTTTAGAGTTTAGAATTTCCTTATACTAGATCTATGTTTATACAGCCCTACGTAAGTTATATTGTACTACTGAAGGGGTAAAGTTATTAAAATATAAAAGGTTAGGAATAGGTCAATTGATTATAACCCCTATATAAGGCCTATAATCAATCAATCCTCTAAACTAAGGATGTGGAATGTTAGGAATTAATAAAGGTATAAGTTTTTGTATGGAGATTTATAAGGGTGTTTTTTAAATAATTACTTTTAACTATTTAAGGTTAAATAAGGGCAGCACGGTAAGGGCTATGAGAGGGGTAAGGGTTTGAAATGAACATGCGGAAAGAGGAAGGTGAAAGGATACGAGTTAGAGTAAGCGAATGTCATTTTAAAGATCCAAAGGGACGAAGAAAGAGAAGGGGTACACGGAGACCAACGATTTAGGGGTGTAAGTTTATTAACGAGAAAGAACATGGACCCAATTTCTACTAACTTCTAAGCCTCCATCTCTGTTTAGGTTGTGAGGGTGTTTTATGATTTCCAAAGCTTCACAAATTTTGCATTTAAAATGTTGTTTTTCTTTGGCAATGACCACCACCTCTTCAAGGCATATGTGGTGACATGTTTCGCTGGAGTGTTCTGCCAAGGCTGAGGTTTTTATTCTTCCAAGCCTAATGTCTGCCCCATGTTCTTTAAACCTTATTTTGAAGGTTCTACCTGTTTCCCCATTATAGCAATCTCCACATGAACAACTGATTTTGTAAACACCTTTTTGTTGTAGGTGGTCAGGGTCATCCTTAACCGATTTCATTCTTTGCCTGATGGTCACTAGAGGTTTGAAGGATGGTGTAATGTCCTTTTGGCTTTAATGTCGTTATTATTATTATTATTATAACCATAATAATAATAAAATAACTAACAATATTACAAAATAACAAACCATTCTTTAAATAAATTTTAATAAAAAATCTTTTTTAAATAAATTAAAATCTACTTATTAATATAAATTTAAAACCTTGACTATAATTTAATAATATTTGTTTTAGTCAATCCTTTAAATATTTTCTTAATATTTCTTTTATTCATTTTTTAAATCTCTTTTTCTTATTCATAATCTTTTAGCTCTAATGGGTTAAAAATTTTCTCCTCTCTTGAATATTTTAAACTTCCTCTCCTGTCTTGATATTGCTTTTATTCATTTTTGAAATCTCTTCTTCTTCTTCATAATCTTTTAGCTCTAATCCGTTGAACTTTTTCTCCTCTCTTGAATATTTTATACTTTCTCTCCTCTCTTGAATATTTTAATGTAATGGTTACTTCTTTTCCATTATTTAACTTGATCTAGTCCTCTTTACATTCATTTTGTCTCAACATAAGTAAAATACCCACTCAAAACTTTGAACATTTTATTCTTATTCTACATTTTCCCAAAAACATTAATATTAATATAAACTTATAAAAAATAGAAAATAAAGAACTTAAAATTAACATTGTAATTTTTATTCACATAAAATTGACAATACCAAAATTCTATTTGTTTGTGTAAAAATAAATTGTAAAATGATAAAAATATCTATATTCAATAATAAAAATAAACATATAATTGTAATTCTTATAATTAATTTATTATTTTATATAAACATATAATTGTAATTCTTATAATTATTTTATAATTAAAATAATAGAAAGAAACTCATCAATGTAAATGGAAGATTTTATACTCTTATTTTTTTTTTAAAATATATAATGTTGAATTAGTAATTCTTTGAAGTAATTTGATGAGATTCAAAATCAATTGTCTACCAGAAATTTATGACTTTTTAAGAACAAGAGACTAGGGTAGGGGAGTCTACTCCTTGAGCCTTATTTCAAGGTAGGATTTGAAACCGGATGGAAGGATAACATCTCATTGTGCCAACCACTTGGCTTGGTCATCCCAAGAGGAGATCGATATGGCTAACCATGTTGCAAAGGATGATTGTGCGGAGAGGCACTCTCCATCCCAATATGGAAGAGATGTTGTAAGGTTATGTTATGTCATGCAAACATTTTCACTGAGTCAAATTAGATAACAATACAAATAAACTTTAAATAAAATTAAAAAATTAAGAATAAAATTAATAATTATAATTTTTAATTAAAACATTTTTCCTGGGCAAAATTACATTAAAATAAAAAATAAAAATAAAAATAAAAATAAAAATAAAAATAAAAATAAAAATAATAAAATTATTAATTATAATGATCAATTATTAATAATTAAACCAACCTAGATCCATCTTAACTCAGGATCAACCAAGTGTTGAGAGGGGTCAAATATCTCGAGGTGCAAACATCTATTAGAGTGAAAATTGATTTGATCCCTCTCAGGGCTTGGTATATCCCAAGTTAAGATGGATCTAAGATGATATTAATTTTTTTTAAATGGATAGTTTATTAGATTAGGTTGAATGGTGAAAATATTATATCAAAAAGTCTTCATTGATTAATATTGAGGTACCATATAAATTTAAAACTTAGTTAATTTGTCTAATGTGCTTTTGGATGGTTGTATTAAATTCAAGTATAGTGATAATCCCTTAGACTAAACTTCAAACAAATTCTCTTAATTTAAAAAGTAAAAATAAAAAAAAATCAATCAAGATCTCAATCTCTTCTAAATAGATGGCATAGTTATTAAACCACCCTAGATTCATCTTAACTTCATAGGTTTGAACACTTGGTAAATCCAAAGTTAAGATGGATTTAGCCCCATTTAATGGGTTTTATTTCACATGAATACCATGGTTCTCATAAAACTCGAGCTCAAAAACCACTGGTAACTTAACCAAGTCAAGTTTGCCTTAACTACCCAACAAAAAATTATAAAAATAATAATTATAACGTAGAATTTTTATTTTATTTTTACCAAGTGAAAATATTTATAGTATATTACACTACAACATCTCTACCATAATAGGATGGAGAGCACCTCTTGGTGCAATGAAATTGTTGAGTGATTGCCAAGTGGCATTTTGTGAATATTTGTACTCTTCAATATTCCCTTCTTACACACTGCTCTAATATTCTCACTCTATTGTTTTACATCCAACATATTTTTTTTCGATGGAAAAAAACCATAATTTTATTTCATTAGTAAAATGAAACAAAATTACTTTCCGTATCTACAGGACATAGTGAATATTATGATATTTCATTGAAGATCCATGAGGACTGTAAAAAATATGTACTATCTTTGTCCCATTGAACTGCTGTACAAGAATTATCTTCCAAAATTTTTCAAAACCTCAGTTCATGAATTGTGGTTATACATGTTCATATATAGTATGCTTGTATATGTTCAAATATTGATAACCACTTCACTATCATATATACAAAAATATTACTATAATATAGAAGGTATCTCTGAAGTACAACATCGTATATATTATCAACAAAGGTCCTATAACAATAATCATAAAATTCATTGTCATGTGTCTTTGAAATCAACTAGATCCCTTGATTCATGAGAACACCCACTTTTGATAACGAGTCTGTAGTGGAGTTGCACTCCCTAAAAATGTGAAAGCATGAAAATATGTCAAAAGATAATTTTAAACAAAAAAATATCTTCCAGGATTGGAACAAGAAGGACAATGCGACATTGATGAGCTTCTTTCAACCAATTTATGACTAGTAGAGAGTCACCACAAACCTGTAAATGATCATATCCTTTTTCCCTTGAAAAAAATAACAAATATTTGCATGCTAGAAGTTAATTGAAGTTATTTTTACCCCTACCCAGGCCCATCATAATGTGGAAAAAATGTGATAAAGTAAAATGAAATACTACTAATCCTCCACACCTATAGTCCCCCTGCAAAGCTATATCAAAATATTCCCAAGGTTTTGGTTGAATTGGTTCTTCAATTGAAGTACTTTGAAGAACAACTAAATATTTTGATTGAGGGTAATGAGATAAAATTGAAAGTCCTTTGATTTCTACCTTGCCTAAGGAAGATAACTTTTACTGATAAAATGCTTTTGTTAGGGGCTAGCCAAATACCCTAACATACAATCAAAGGCAAAACTCTATAAATTTTTGTGGTAGGAGATAATATCCATGCCCTCCAATTATCCTCCACACTCTTTCCTTGCCAACTAAATGACAAGCCCAATACAGATTGGCAAGCCACCCAAAATTGTTTGGTAAAAGGGAATTCAATAAAAGGATTACAATCTGATTCCTCATTCATCTTGCACAAAGAGCACCATCTTGGGCCAATTATATGACACTTTTTCATGTTATCCCACATTGGTGTTCTTTTTTAAGAATGAACCACATAAATAACCTTGCTTTAGACAAACATTTCGAATGTTATATCACCTTCCACTACCACTTCAGTTCTTCATTCAATCTAACCAAATTTAAGTGAATATACCCCAAATTTGGAGAATATGACCAAAAGTGGGAGAAATTCCATGACAACGTATCCTCCATATCGACTAGTTGAATATGAAAATCAGAAAGCTTCAAGTTACAAGTTCCAAGGCTCATGAAAAGTTACAAGTTCCAAGGCTCATGAAATTTTACATCCAAATCCACTTCTATTGTTGATTTCCAACCCTACTTTCAGAGAGTGGAGAGTGTTGAAGTGTACAAATGTGAGAGTCTTGAGATTCCTATGTCTCAAATAAAGTCAATAAGGTTTTGTGGCATCAAATGATGTTCCCCACTCCCAGGCCAAGGGTCCACACCTAACCTAAATATTTTCCCATTTCCAACCCTCTAGGCTAACCCAGAACCTATTAGGAAAAAAAAATTCAAAATATCCCTCCAAATGATTGATACTTTAGCCCTTGGTTTATCTTGTATCCAAATCTATTCTCCAACTATATTTTTGTGCAATTTATTTTTGTTAAAGAAGTGAGGTCAAAATACTTTGAGTGGATAGTAATCTCCAAACACATTTTGCAACCAATTATTTTGAGAAAAGAAATATATTGTTTAGCCCTCAACCTCCAAGAAGCTTTGGCACAATGAATTTCTCCCACTTTACCCAAAGGGGAACATAATGGTATTGTGTTCCAATCTATATAAACCTAAAACAAATCTTATGATTTTTTTCAAGAATCCTTATAGGGGTCCATGCAAGAGATATCCAATATATAAAAATGGATTCCAGAACTGATTTTACAAGCACTAACCGACCTGCTTTGGATAACCATACGAGGTTCCACCCCTTTAGTATTTTCTTTGATTTGGCTATAAGATAGATCCAATCCTATTTTTTATAGTTGCTTTATTTTAGATGGAATCCCAGTATTTTAAGCCATCATACAAACTCTTCATCTAAAGTGGAAATAAACCTTGAAGGTGGTGAGTTATTAGAAAATTATATATTACAGAGCAATGCAACACATAAAATATGCAGAAAAACACAAGCACATAAAACACATAAAACCGGAGAGACACATATATACGTGGTTCACTCAGTTTGGGCTACGTCCACCCCGAACAACCAGTCATTCCTTTCTATTATCTAGAAAAATGAAGAGACACAACCTACAACAGATCCGCTGTAATATCCTCTATTCTCTCTCACAATCTCCCTATCTGTTTCTCGCTTTGCGAATACACATACAATACACAACCGCAATACAATACCCTCAAACAAAGCGAGGGGTTTCCTTCTAGGGCAAAAAACCATAAACTAAACATAACTTCTACCATCAGATCATCTGCCTAATGAACGGTTCAAATTGACTAGAAATTACTATAATTTTACAAGGCAATTTTACATCTGTTTTTAGCTTCAAGGGTGCTACCCCCGAAACCCCCGCCAGGGGACCGCTGGCCCCCAGACCCCCCATCCGGGGGGGCAGCCCCCCCGGGACCCCATGGGGGGGACAAGTCCCCCCCGCACCCCCCCGCTGTAGGGGTGTATAGTTTTCCTGGGGTATACATCTGGTTGAAAACAAGGATCTCTGAATCAGGACGAAAATCAGGCTCCACACCCAACATGAATCTCACCTTCTTCAAAATTTTGAGTTGATATAATGGAATTCTTGTTATTTATGATCACTCTAGATTTCCCAAAAAGTGATAAAATTTCATACATTTTTTTTTGCATTTCTTAGGGACTCATTAGAAAAGTTAAGAATATCATAAACAAAAGGTAAATGAGTATAGCTAAAGATTGAGCTATAATAGTTCCATGAAACTCACCTCTTGTTTTTGTTGCTTCCAAAATTCATCTTAGACCTTTTTCCACCAATAGGAATAGGAGAGGGGATAGTGGGAATCTTTGTATTAGTTCCCTCTGAGCATGAAAACATGGTGGGGTTGACACATTTATTATAAGTACCAATGATACAAAGAGAATACAACTCATAATCCATGATATGAATGTTGAAGAGAACCCCACATGAGTTAACAATAAAGGTATGTATAACCATATGACATGGTCATAAAATTTGGATAGATCAATTTTAATCACAGTCCCTTTCAAATTCAGTGTTTTGATTACGTGAAAAACATCTTGAGCTACACCAATTTCTTCTTAATTTTTTCTATCTTCGAGAGAACCAAACTGTTCCTTGGAAATAACATTTGATAGGATGGGTTTGACCCTTCTTGCAATTACTTCAACCATCACTTTTTATATATAATTATACAAAGAGATCAGATGGAAAACCACATAAGATTGGGGATTTTCTACCTTTGGGATAAGAGAAATGAAGGTAGAGTTAAAAGCAGAAAATATTATTCCATTCCTCTTAGAATCCTTTACGACCTTCAAGAAGTCTTTGCCAATCAGATCAAAGAGACCCAAGAAAAATTCCACTTCCCAACCATCTGTCCTAAGGTTTTTTTCCTTTTGAAAGTTGTGCTTACTTTGAGTGTTACACCAATTTTTTGGTCATCTAACTCATTATCATTAGATGAACCCAAGTACACCATGTAAGACCAATTTTACCCGAAGTAAAATTGCTTTCACCATGACAAATAACATTTGTCCATATTTCTTGGTCATATTTAACCCAAAACAAGGAAATTAATTAAATAAATCATTATTTATTTAATTATTTCCCAGGAATAAATTATTTAAACCATTATTTAATAATATTCCTATTTAAATTTGACTAAATAATTTTTAAATAATTAAATAAATCATGATTTATTTAATTATATCCCCATCATCTCCCTAAAATAATAAATAAAACATTTATTTATTTATTATTTATAAATAAAGGAATTGACTCAAGTCAAAAGACCTTTTCCCTCCAACAAATATAATAAAATATTCCTAAGAGGTGGTTCTAGAATTTGATTAATAATATTTTATTCATGCACTGAGTTCAAGAACACCCCAAATTTTTTTAATAAATAGAAGGGTTTTCCCCATTCATTAGTCACCTTCATTGCATTAGATCACACTAGATCTACTCTTGGTCATCATTTTCCATTTTTGCCTTGTGAGCTCCCATTGAGTTCTATGTTTGTCTGGGTTTTCTACCACAATAAGAGAGAGGAATTTTAGATCTGAAACACTGAGGACTTTCAAGAACCCATCCCATTGAGGAGAACTGGAAAACACCTTTCTTGTTTTCCTCTCAGGTGCCCCATTCTTTAATATAATATAAAATTCTTTTAAATACATTGTTCTTGTCTTGTCTATTGGATGCATGGAGCCATATTGTATTTTATCTGCTTAATGTCTTTTGTGCTTAGATCTGAATTTGTGCAGCAAACTTAAAGATATTTTGCAGCCATAATCGATGTTAGGGCTATTTTTTATGTGTAGCTAAAGTGATCTTTTACGACGAAAGATTCATACTAACAATTGGCGACTCCACACGGGTTTTATTTTGCGACCGCTGTCGTTTTATATATTCCTGCATATCCAGCTGTTTCAGACCCTAGGGTTTCCCTTCCATTTTCTATTTTTCCTCTTTTTATGGCGCTTTTCACCTCTCAAACCCTCAAACAATCAAATTTTTAACTTCCGTGTGTTTCTGGCCTTATTGCGCAGGTGACAGACATCAGCCGCAGCTGAGACGACAAATTTTTCTGAAATCTGCCGCTGAGAGAGCCAGATCTGCAGGTCGCACTTATTGGCCCAAAAAGTGCGACCTGGCCTTGAGGGCGCACTTTTCTACCCAAAATCTGCAACCTGGACTGAAAACAGGTCAGAACCTGCGACCTGCCCTTTTTTCTGCAATTTTCTAGCACTTTTCCTGGGTTTGTCTAAAGCTTCTGTCAGGGTTTTCCAGCCTTTGTCTCCGCCTGTTTAGACCTGTTTCTGATCTGTTTCACTCAACTAAGTGGGAATCTTGCCCCTTAGGGCTCTAGTACCCTCCACTTTTTGTGGGAGAGTTTTTGCTATTTCAGAACTCTGAATTTCCAGGGTTTCAGCCTTTTTGCTTCCAAATCTGATAACTCACTTTCAGATCCCTTTAGATCAGCTCTTCCCCCTTTCAAATCACCTCATATAGTGTTGTTTGGGTTCATTTATAAGGCCGCCTCCTTGCCCCTTCTCTGTTTAGCTGATCTCTTCATTTTTAGCAGCAACCTTGCCTCTGCCTCTTTGCTGTTCTCTGCACCTCTTTTCAGCAGAGTTCTCCTTTAGATCCCTGTCCCTCCCGACCTTAGATCTATTGGCCTCTTTTTCGCATGCTTTTCCTAGTTTTCCCCCTCTTATAGACTAGTTTTGAGAGACCTGCCTCCTTGGGTTAGATTGATGCATTGGTAGCTGTTAATTTTCTGTTCTTTTGGTCTTATTTACTGCAGATTTATTTTTAGTTACGCAGCACACTTTTTCTTTTACTCTCAAAACGTCTGGGTTTAAACAATTAAAATTAACACACACCACACACTGACCCTAAGTGAAGAAGAGCCTGGTTAACACCGCTTGGAAAAGACTTTAAAATCAATTGACACTACCCCTCTTTGCCCTTGTTTTGACATTGATCTCACTTGATTTTACCCTTCCTGCCCCTGTCGGTTTTCTTCTTCCCGTCATCATTGCACCTCCAAGGCGTTTGTCTCGGAGACTTCTTGGCCTTCATCCTCAGTTTCCGGTTGGTCAACTTCCTCCTTCCCGTCGTCATCGAGTAAGTCTTCCCCCGAGTCCGCACTCCGACTCTTCTTCTGATTGTTCGGGTTCTCCCCCTACTCCTGGTTCCCCACCTGTTACCTTCAACATGTCTAGTTCAGGACCTAGCCCTAACCCCAGTTCTACTGCTGGGTCTGTTTCCAGTGGAACCACTTCGGGACCTACCTCGACTGCCCCATTACTACCTTATATGGCCGGCCTTAGTCTCCCCGATTTCAATCAGCTGATCAATGACCCTATCCGCCACGATGTTAGTTGGCCTGCTATGCCAACCAAGCTCCCCTCCGACATTCCCAAGTTTGAAGGCCTTGCTAGCGAATATCCTTCCAACCATATCAGATCTTTTCACATGTGGTGTTCCTCCAATTCCACTACTGATGACTCCATTCGTCTTCGACTGTTCCAACGCACGCTCACCAGCGAAGCTTCTAAATGGTATGTTGATCAAACCACCTCTTCCCATACCACCTTTGCGACCATTGCCCAAGCCTTTCTATCTTATTTCCAGCTCCCTCTCCGATACGACACTGGTACTGAACTCTTAAATTCTTTCCATCAATCCTCTTCGACCCACCTTTCTGCTCATGTCTAGGAATGGCGACGAAGACGGAGCTTGTGTCGCGCTCCCCCCTTTGAAGATCAGGTTTACATGGACTGGTTCCTTCTTTCTCTCTTACCTCCCATTGGCAAGGATTTCGCCTCCCATTTTCCCCAAACCGAAGAAGCCGCCCTCCAAATCGCCTTGAAATATGACCTTATCTATGCCCAATCTGGTTATGTTTATACCGTCCTTCTTGACCTCCCCAATCCTGGTGGCCCTAATGCCTCGGGGGCATCTCACTCTGCCGATGGTATCATTGGAGCCCTGTCTCATACCTCTGCCCAGCCTCTTCCGGGCTTCCCTCTAGGGGGGGCCAGCCCCTCCGGCACCTTTTCCTCTCCAGGTAGCACGTATCCAGGATACGGCATGCCTCCTCTTTTTTCCCACCCTCCTGCTTACCTCAATGTTGCCCATCCTACCCCTTATCCGTATCCACAACTTGGTGTCCCAGATCCTCCAGCATTCAGACCTCCCACTCCTTTTCCTTTTCCACCCCCGCAACTGCAATTACTACCCCCTCGAGGGCAAGTCTTTGCGCAGCAGGGGACACCTAATTTTATTCCTTCTCAAAGAAAGAGAAAAGTCAACCAATCCGCTCTTGGTAACCAGGGACCTAATCCTTCCAGTATCGACGCTACCACTGCCAACCAGCCACATGGCTCTCAGCCCAAGCCGGACAGGCCACTTCGCACCAATAAGCCCTGTTCGTGTTGCGGTGTTTATGGTCACTACAATCACGATTGTCCCTTATTACCACAAATGCAGCAGATGTGGGATTCTCAGGCCACCGTCTGAGGACAACACTTCTCCCATGCTGTCCCTCCCACCCCAGCTACTTCTCAACTCGCTGTGTTTCTCGATCCTTTCCCTCAACAAGGATTTGTGGCCACTCAACCCCCTCATGCCCTGGTAAACACTCAACCTTCCCCTTCTAGTTCATATGATTACCAGATTATCATGATGGCCTCTAACCCACCTATCACCGTCGACCTCAACCTTCAAACTCGGTCCCACCAGTATTCCACACCTCCCGTTCTTTCTGCCTTCAAGTCTCCATCTTTAGGTCCTACAGAGCCTCTATCGACACCCAATGGTCCCTTGCAACTCCCTCCGCCCAAAGCTGAGGTTCATCCCAAGACTCCTAAGGGACCATTACACTGAAATGCTGCCTTTGGTTGGGCTGCCCATTCCTACAACATAGTAGATGATCTGGCGCAATCTCCTGCTACCATTTCAACACTGGAACTCCTCCAGTCGTGTCCTTCCCAAAAGAAGGCTCTACTATTTTCCGTGAGCGCTGTAGATCCTACTGATGACCAATTGAATGTTTTCGATGCCTGTCAGCTAGAACATCCCCCTCTTCCTCCTTCCGTTTCTTTCCAAATCCCTGTCCAAATCCGCAATGCCAATGTTGCTCGGTGTATTATTGATGAGGGGGCATCTAGCTGCGTAATGTTCGCTTCAGTTTGGAAACAACTCGGATCCCCTGAGCTGGCCCCTTCCATAATCACCCTTCGTGCTTGGGATGGCCATGCCTCCCAGCCCATTGGCCTATTCCGTAATTGTCCTATCACCCTTGTAGGCAAGACTGTTTGTGTCGACGTTGAAGTTATTGATTCCCCTCTTGACTACAACATTCTCTTCGGGCGTAGTTACACCTATGCCATGTATGCCGTCCCATCCGCAGTCCACCGCAAGATTTTATTTCCCCATAATGAAAATATTGTCACCATTGACCAGTTTTCCTACCATGAACCAAAATCTCAGACCTCCCCTGAGTCCACCATCTCTACCGTCACCAATAAACCCACTGTTTATTCTTTGACCAGTGTTTCCCCCGGCGTCTACAAAGACTCCTCTTTTCTTGGAACTTTTCCTGGTCCTCCCCCTCCTCCTGTCTCTGACCCCAATTTAGCGAATGTTTGCATGATGCAATTGTCTCAGGCTGGCCTTCCACAGCCTGCTCTGGCTAGTTAGCAACCTCCCTCTCGCCCACCGCAACCTTCTCCTAGCTCTTCTCTTAAGTCGACCGAACCTTTTTCGCCTGGTCCTTCCCATCCACCTCCCACTCAGGAACCTCCCTTCCCTCCTGAGTCGGTTCTCTTAGGTCCCCACCATATGGGAGCCGTCCCTCCTAGTCATTACCCCGCCGGTCAGATACCTTTCCTTGGTCCCGCCCCCGGCATTTATTCGGTCCCCGTCATGGCCACCCTTTCCCTACCTAATTGAACCTTGGGAATTCCGGTATGGTATCTTACTCCTCCAGCCGAGACCCCACTGGGCCACCCCAAACCATACATAGCTATGACACCGGTGCAACCGATTCCATTCACTCCTCCGATCGCTACGGTGCCCCTAGCCCCTGCGCAGGACCCTCCCCATGCTGCAACCCCTACAGGAAAGAAAAGAAAACCTCGAAAGGGGGCATCCAAAGATAAGTCCACCGCACCTGACCCTACGCCTCCCCCTCCCCCACCCGCCAAGCCTTGTGCCTTGTGTGATGGTATCGGTCATCCTACCCATACTTGTCTTGAGTTGCCCCGTATCCAACCCATGGTTAAAGTCGCGTTCCCTGAATCTACGGTCCCTGAAACCTCTGTTTCTTCCTCATCCGCAACCAAGAACTCAAAAGCTCTTCGCACCAACAAACCTTGTGCTCTGTGCGGTGTCCATGGCCATTACTCTCACCATTTTTCTCACCTCACGCATTACCGAGCCTTTTTAGAGGTCATTTGCGAGTACAAACTTGAACAAAATCAATCTGCCTCTCCCATCCTTGCTCAATATGCGTCAGGTCTACTCGAGGATCCTCCCACTACCATTGACATTCCTCCCCTTGATGTTGAAATGTCGGAATCTGCTACTCCCCTCCTATACCTATCATCATCCGCACAACCATCAGAGTACATTCCCTCCGAATCCACTCCATCTGTTTTGCTTGATCCTCCTTCAGACACATTCTCGGGCTCTTCATGTTTTGACCATATTTTTACCTGTTCTTCTGTCATTCCCCATGATAGCCCGTATCTGCGCCTCTCTTCTCGTACTGTTGATTTAGGTAGCTTTGCAGTGTCGTACGGTTCCCTTGACCCTTCCATTCCCTTCCATAATCACGATCATACCATCCGTATCTTCGATGTTCTTCACAGCCTGAGTTCCCGCTATTCATCCCATAGTTCTCATTCATCTCCCTCTCATTGATCTATGAGTCCTAGATTTCCTACCCAGACTGCTCCCTCCCTTAGCCGTCAGTGGATGTCTATCCTCTACTCACGCTGCCATCCTTTTTCTCATCCCTCCCATTTGTTTTCCTGCGACACTATTACATCGGCCCTCTCCTCCACCCATTATCTTGGCTATGCCGATGGGGCAAGTCGCTCTTCCTGGAATCTCGCTTCAGCAGCATGGGCCATATTTTCCGCCTTGCATACCCTGGTTCTTGCAAATGGGCTCTGCATTGGTAATGCCACCAATAATCAGGCTGAATATGATGCAGTACGTGGCCTCTTAGCCGATGCCCTCTCTCATCACATCCTCCATCTACATGTTCATTTAGATTCCCTGCTTCTTGTCTTACAACTTAATGGTGTCTATCGTGTGCATAACCCTATCCTGTTTAGACAATATCTACGGGTGAAACTTTTGATACGTGAATTTCGATTCATTACTTTCACCCATATCCCGCGACATCAAAATCACTACGTAGATCAAATCGCAAATCATGTTCTAGACTGGCATTTATCACACACAAGACAATAACATTTCAAATCATCAACAAAATGTACATAAATCATATATATATTACATCACATGTGTTTTTAGAGTCCATCTGCTCTGAAACATACAACATGCCCATAGCATGGTACAAAAAACAACACTACAAAATGGGGGGCACCACTTGCCCCTACATCAACGCCGGGGGGCACCATTTGCCCTACATCTAATCACTCTTTGGAGGGTCCCAAGCCAACGGCTTTGCTCCCACAGCTCATATATCACGCACAGTCTGACCGGCCATCGCCATGCGTCGCATGATACCTCGCCATTCTGAGGGTAACCCAATACATAACTCTATGTACTGGTCGTCTAAATCCTGCCAACCACGCTCCGACACACCGATCAGTAGCCCCTCGCATCTACGACGGATGTACTCCAACAGAGCAGCCATATCCTTGTTCTGTGCTGTCCTTGATCCACTAGCACCTGTAGCTCCTGCTACTGCAGGTCGTCCCATATATCCGGCCGGTTTTACCGGAGGTATATCTGCATTCCCACAAATATAAATATTAGTACCATGATTATTAGTCACAAACTCTAAAATGCACATAACAGATTAGCAGCTTGTCACTTACCATCGGGCCCCCACACTCGACCAGGCGGAAGCGGCAAGTATGGATCTCCCCAATAACTCATCCCACTATAGGGATAGTCGTCCATGTATAGCGGCATATGATCCCAATGGGCGAAGAACTCTGGTCGGAACACCCATCCGACTGCCCCTCCTCCTCCTCTACACAATAATCATCCCCACCGACGCATCCGAGGCTCTCTCGGACCTCCATCAGGTAACTGTATATGAGGCCGCAAGGTCGGGATCTTCTCAAAGAAGAAAGAGCACAAAACCATCCCATAGGCACAATCATGATTCACTTTCCGCTTGCATAGCGACAGCTGTCGTTTCATCGACACCAACATCATCTGGGCCCACCCATAGTAGGTACCCCCCAACACACTCTCTACAATCATCATCTGCCCTCCAGTGATGTGATGGAATGCCTGGCTGCCAAAAATCCACAACACTGATACGGCCACTACCCGGGTCTCCAACCTCTTTAGATCCCCAATGGATATCCGCATCCCTTTCACTCGGACACCTGGTCGACAATGTCAGTCAACAAACTCCATAATGTTACGCCCCCGTGGTAACACTGGCTGCGTATTTCCCAACATCCCTAATGGTGGGAGACCAGTCAAGAAATACAAATCCTGAACCGTCAGCTCAATCTTGTGCCCCTGCACTATAAATGCCTCATGATCTGGATCCCAGTAACTAATAATCCGGGCCAACAAGGGCTCTCTAGCCCTCATCAAAGGGTTCTCCAAAAATTTCAGAACCCCATACCTAGCCAGTGAACGACGGACACCCTGATCCGCTTGGATTTCCGTCCGTAATGTACCTAAGTCTCTCTCTCTCCACTTGATCCATATATCTGCCATATCTGCACGAAACCATCATTTTTGTCAGTCTCCGGATCAACCAAACTGCATTAACTTAGACCAAAACTGAATCTCAGCCCATAACAACACTGAAACCTCCCACATCTAACAAGTCGCAGTTTTTGGGAAAAACATGGGCCAGGTCGCACCTTTCAGGCCAAAACCTACGTCCCAGGTCGCAGCTTTTGCCCCAAAAAGTGCGACCCGACCGTAATGATGAAGTAGGGGTAGTTACTGAGATTTAAAATCCTAATCTGCAATTTGAATCCATAAAAAACAAAGCATAGGTTTAGGCCTCTTACCTGCAACTAACGGATCACGATTCCAATGGTCGGTTTGTCCGTTACGATCGCCGCAAAATTTAGGGCCTTCTCTCCTCTCCACATTCACCACAGCTACACAAGAAAATGAATGATTTTGGAGGGAAAACGCCTTATTAGAAGGAAAACCCTATTTTTTCTTTCGTCCGCTGCGACCAAACCGTAGCCCCGTTTGACACACCGTCTGCACCATTGGAAAGCTCTCACTGATCACTCAAATGGGCATCTATCAATTTTTCATGTTTTGATACTTCACCAGGACAAATTTTGTCCATGAAGGGTCTATTCACCTCTTCTCCAAATCGAATTTCTTCACTTACGACACTTGTACTTGGGGCACCACTTTGCCTCCTTACTCGTCTTCGTTCGTGTTGATTTTCGTCATGAGCTACCCTATTGTACTCATGCTTTTATGGTCCCCCATTGGACCCGTACTATGAGGCAGCACCATTGAGTCGCCCTTGTTCAGAGCATCCAAGTCGAGTCATCATCACATCCATGGAGTCTATCCCGAGTCCCTTTGTACCCCGCTATAGTCCTCCATCCTTTCTTGCTTGATCCCTCTCTTGTGTCGCACAGTATGGCCTTTAGTACCCTTGTACCCTATCCCTCATGATATTGTGTCAATCGTCGCCAAGCCATTCATGCCCTTTATGCTCTAACAAGGGAAGTCATCCAACCGCTCCTCCGTATCCCTCATTCCATCATCATTATCAGTATCTACTTGTTCGTCGCTCTACTATTTTCCCTCGTGCCTTAGTTGGGGCTCCCTTATTGCCTCACCTATGGCGGACCTACTTCTGTCGACATCATCTCATTTACTCCAGAAGCCAGGTCTAGGGGGCAGTGTACCTTGGTTCCATCTCTTCTCAGCATGATGGTGATCTATACACTTGATGGTCCAGTAATGCAGCAGCAGCTATTGGTGATTCCCGGGCGTGTGTGAGATGTCTCAACCCTCATGAGGTGGTGGCCCTGAAGGTAGCCCCCCACATGCCCGGATGACTTCTTCATTTTCGCCCTTGATGCAGCTCCTCTCATTTGATGATATTGGCTTCAACCGCTTGCAACGCCTCTTCGATTTGAATGTATCAGTCAGATTTTGCGAGCCCTTCCCCATGTGTAGGGGGCATTTGGGTGTATTTGTATCTCATGTACTCAAAATATTCTTGTATAATTCCTGACGGTTATTCCAGGCATCATATGTATGTGGGATTCATCATTTTATTTCTCTGGCTCATGTTTAAGCCATCACATTCTTCATTATTGCGTTCCGTGGTTTTCCGGGCGTCTTATTCTGTGTACTATTGTATCGGCAGGCATAGGTATGCCTCCCCCGCCGCCTTTAATACTGGTACCACTTCATCACCTAGAGACTTGTTGCACCTGTAAGTCTCGTCTCCTCCGGGTCTAGTCCTTTAGCACATTAAAACTACCTTACATTTCTCTCTCTCACTTCCCTCTTGATACCTAGTGATTGAGTTCTTACAACGTACTTTGGTCATACGATTTTCTCCTAAAACTCGTATGTTGGGGGGCAAACTGTTACACCAATTTTTTGGTCATCTAACTCATTATCATTAGATGAACCCAAGTACACCATGTAAGACCAATTTCCTGGTCATATTTAACCCAAAACAAGGAAATTAATTAAATAAATCATTATTTATTTAATTATTTCCCAGGAATAAATTATTTAAACCATTATTTAATAATATTCCTAGTTAAATTTGACTAAATCATTTTTAAATAATTAAATAAATCATTATTTATTTAATTATATCCCCATCATGTCCCTAAAATAATAAATAAATCATTTATTTATTTATTGTTTATAAATAAAGGAATTGACCCAAGTCAAAAGACCTTTTCCCTCCAACAAATATAATAAAATATTCCTAAGGGGTGATTCTAGAATTTGATTAATAATATTTTATTCATGCACCGAGTTCTAGAACACCCCAATATTTTGTTATAAATAGAAGGGTTTTCCCCATTCATTAGTCACCTCCATTGTATTAGATCACACTAGATCTACTCTTGGTCACCATTTCCATTTGTTTGCATTTTGAACTCCCATTGAGTTCCATGTTTGTTAGGGTTTTCCACATTAACCAAAGAGAGGAATTTTAGATCTGAAACACCGAGGACTTCCAAGAACCCATCCCACCGAGGAGAACTGGAAAACACCTTTCTTGTTTTCCTCTCAGGTGCCCCATTCTTTAATATAATATAAAATTCTTTTAAATACATTGTTCTTGTCTTATCTATTGGATGCATGGAGCCATTTCATATTTTATCTGCTTAATGTCTTTTATGCTTAGATCTGAATTTGTGCAGCAGAATTAAAGATATTTTGCAGCCATAATCGATGTTAAGGCTATTTGTTATGCGTAGCTAAAGTGATCTTTTACGACGAAAGATTCATACTGACATTGAGCTCTTCTTCAAAAACCTCCTCCATGAGGGAGAAGTTGTCTTCATCTTCCACATAAATAGGAAAAAAATATGTTGCTCAAATGCATTTTGCAATAGAAGTCCATTATGCTTCCTTGAAAATATCCCAAAAATGATTTTTCCCTAATTATGGCAGACCCTCAAAATTGGATACCTCCCTTCCTTCTGAATGATTGAGATTCTAGATGGTATTGTATATCTTACGTTCATTGGAATAGGATTAAAATAATTTTTTATTTTCATCCCCAAATTCCTACCATACAACCCTACTTTTTTTTGTCTCCAATTCACTTCCTTAGGTTCCAATAAATATTTTCTCCTAACTTCCACCCAAATCATCACCTCTCAAGACTATATTTTAGAAGCCTCCCCCTCTAGTATTTTATAGTTGTTTCATCTCCTAATCGACCAGAGAAAGTTATTGATCTTAATTATGAAATTTCTTTAAAGTTAAATCCATAGCGTTCCTCTTGTTGAGTTTTAGATTTTCTTAGAATTGGCTTACAACTGATTTTCCCAACGACGGGTTGAAAGGATTCCAATTCTCTTTGATTAAAGATAAAAAAATGTTCTTCTTTTAACAATGAATATTTCAATTTGAATGGGATTATAGGCTTTGATTCGACACCTTTTAAGTTCCAAAAAGGTAGGGGAGTGGTTAGAATCACCCCCACTACTAACCCATTTCTTGATGAGATTGAATCTTTCCAAAAGAGGTTATGAAACCAAAAAGCGATCCAACCATTTAACAATATAATCCTCCATTGAATCCTTCTTTCTCCATGTCAGATTTATCTTGTCTGGATAAACATCAACCAACTTACAATCTAAGTTTTTGGGAAAGGTAATAAAAAAAGGTGTTTGGCCTTGCCCTAGGACCCCAAATTTCTGAAGTACCCCAAAAAATATTTATATCACCTCCTATGATCAAGGAATTTGAGTCCATGAGTGAATTAGAAAAAAAATATGTCCCAAAAATCTATTTTATCCAGAAAGGGACCATAGAAATTGATGAATGTCAGATTGTATCCCAATTCTTCGAGAAAAATTCAAGGGCTTGACAAAAATAAATACTACATAAATTTATAACCTTAATGTGATGATAATTCCACCTAATTGCAAAAGCCCCCAAGCGACCTTGAACATCTAAATCAAGAAACTTTCAGTTACTGAACATAAACTTCAACAATTTTAAAATAACTTCCCCTTCCCCAAGGGTTTCTTGTAAAAGAATAATGTATGGATTGTCTACTTGCACAACCCTACACAGGGAAAGTTTTTTGAATGGGATTTCCAAGCCCTTATAATAGAGAGACAAATTTCATGAGGAAACCCTTCTTATGGCTTTCCATGCTCTAAGTACCCTGTTAATAGATTGTTGTCTACTCGTTACTAGTTCTACACAAGCTTTATCCTTATATTTTGAAATATGAGATTTAATTCCTATAGCTTTCCCACCCTGGGAAGAGATAATGAGTCTCCCTATACCCCCTATTAGCCCATTTGATATATGCATGATAGACCTGGAATGAAGGTTGTATAGAATAACACTCTCTTCTAGTTCATTAGATAATCTACCTATAGTTGGGACCACAAGTGAGAAATACCCATGATCGGCTTGGGGACATGGACAAATAGTTGGAGAGGGTACGTGCGATATGGCCTTAGAGCAAGAGATATCCAAAATTATAGAAGATGATGTCGAACCCAAATGTTTTCCCAACACAGTAAAATAATTAACAAGAAAATATATAGGTGGAGGAGAGATAGAGTAATTAGAGGAACCTATAAATCATCCCCTTCACATAGTTTTCCACTAGTTTTGGCTTCCGCATCCTATTGAATGAGATCATTTTATGTATATATTGGAGAGACCCCTAACCTATAAATCATCCCCTTCACATAGTTCGCCACTAGTTTTGGCTTCTGCATCCTATTGAATGAGATCATTTTATGTATATATTGGAAAGACCCCTAAGGGCTGTTCTTACTTGTTAGAAACTACAAAAGATGTCACTCTGAAGACTCCTGGAGCTTAAGTGGCTCATGGGGCAAAGTGGAATCCCTTAAGAAGTCTTGTTGTCAATTGACGACTTCTTGTGAAAAGGAAGAATGCATTAATTTACCAAGTGGTAGTAATTGTGGCATTGTCTGCACTAGAAGGGGAATCCTTAGTAAGTAACACCTAGAGTCACTCCGTAGCCTGACCAATATCCATCATCTCTGCCAAGCCCTCTCGAAGATCCAAGTTTACAAGTATGCGAGCCATTGACTTACCCCCCATAGTTAAGTACGACATGTCTACATACAGGTAAGAGCCCAATGTATTACCCATTTCTTTGAAAATCTCCGGAGCTCAATATATTCTTTGAGTAACCCAGGGAGCCGTATCAAAATTGGCACAACATCCAACCTTTCCTTGCTTGCATTAAACAATGGGGTCCAGTTTTTGAAGAAAATAGGAGTTGAATCAATACAACATACCTTCTAAGTTGCCCATTTTTCTTCATTCGACGTCTAAAACGATAGTTGAATCCACCCTTTGGACAATAGGCAAACCTCCAATAGTATTTGAACATGAGGGATCATTACACTTTGCACCCATCCCTTCAGCATATAAATATTGAATTTTCTCCCTCATGCTTGCCCAACTAGTGTCCTGTTGGCCATAGCCGTAACTCGATGCATAAGCATGTCCTCTCCTAGTTTCAATTTGGGATGAAATCCCTTGTTTTTTAAGCATGTGCTTTTCTTTTTCTTTAAGCTAGAAGCCTTACCTCCTGAAGAATTTGAACCCATGACCCCTTCTTCTAGTCTTGCACAACTCAGGCTCCTCACTTCACCTCCATACAAATGAATCACATCTTAATATTTTGGTTCCAAAAGGGCATTAATGAAACTGTTGTTTCCAAGTTGAAAGCCCATGACTCAATGTAGGAGGCACACCTATGTCAAGAAAAGGGTTTAAAGATTGAATGGATGCATCTTCAAGAAATGATTTTGAATCATGGAAAATTTTAGGGGCTAATATTCGCAGGTGGGCTAATTTTCCATGATATTCTCTAAAAAAAGATTCGCCAATTTCCATTTTTTATAGAAATGATTCGCCCAAATTGTACTATTTAAAATTATTTTACCTTAAAAATCGCCAAAATTATATAGAGAGTATATTTAAAATCATTATAGATTTGAAAATAATTACAAATACATCATTAAACATTTTATAGTTTTCATATTAGGGACTAGTGAGATTCACCATGTTTTTAAACTTTAAGATAATTTTCCATCCTTAAAATTTTCCCTGTTTTGAAGTAGAATTTTCCATATATTCTCCCAAACCTCGAGAAACAAAAGGAGTATCCAATGCCACAAACTCTCTGTAGAATATCTAGAGAAAACAAATAAGAAAGAAGGTGTTGATGCCAAACGAAAAATCCCAAGAACCCTCCTGAATCTCTGTGTCTCGAGCCTCAGGGGAGAGGCTTGGGACCTACAAAACCCCCATAAATGGAGTTGAGGAATGGGGAAAAAAACCTTCCAACCCTGAATATAAGAACTAGACCTCTAGCGTAGCAGTAATCCCAGAGGAGATAGACGATTGGAAGCCCACCAACATATTCCCAAAACCTGAATCACTACCCATACTAAACTTGAGAAAGTTGGTTGACCTGACCGAGATCAAGCTCTCATCAACCCCACCTAAATCATAGTCAACAAAATGATCCTCCTCCATCTAACCAACCAAAAAATAAAACACAAAAGTCAATATGAAGCCCCATCACCCATACCGTGAAATGATAAACAACCATGAAACCCTATGCCATCTATCCTTAAAACTCTAACCACTCTTCCCCTCCCCAAAAAAAAACCCTCACCCAACCAAAAAAACAAAAAACCACTCTCCCATTCTACGTAGGCTAAAAGAAAGTTGAACCCATAGATACAAAACCCTACCTTATACTACAAATACCACATGCTAAACCTTACCTACCATTCGTCTCCACCTCCCTCGTTGGAATCACATTGTTTCATATTTCTTTCAACTTTGCAGCAAGAAAGGAAGCTACATCCAACACACTTAGATTCGTAATGATTTTAAGTCATATTCGATATTCATTGTGGGTTTGCGTAGGTGAAGAAAAAGTGCATTGTGTATCTTGTTAAAAGAGTTAAAGTATATAAAAAGATAATCCAAAATAACTGTATAGTCAATATTGAGTTGTAATGTGATGGTGAGGTGTGTTGGAGAAGTTTGATTGATGAGCACAAATAATTAAGAAACACAAATACTCACGAATGATGAGTGAATTGACAAAGTGGTAAAAGTAAAAGGATTGGATTCTCTAATTGTGAATGTGATTGAATACTTTAATTGTGTTACAATCGTTGTAATCAATGGAGAGGATATGCCAATGGTCACCTTTCCAATCGAGCGGATATGCCAATAGTCACATTTCTTATTAAATTTTAGAGGATGGGATCAAATTTCTTAACCAAGCAATTATATGTGGATGCTTTTTGATAACATTGAATTTAAGATTTTATGGTCTTTTCTAGGGTTGAATACTGAATCTTTTTTCCAAATATAATATTTTATTATATAATATTATTTTTTATTTAAATTGTTTTTGATTATAAATAAGATATTTATTATTTTATATAGAAAACATATATATATATATATTTTTGTGTATTTAAATTAAAATATGTTAAATATTGTTTACGGGATTTTGGATAGATGGTGATGAGAAGCGCTGTTAAAACACTATGATGTGAAGTCACTGTTTCAATTCCCCGTCATAATTGAAGTGATATATTTGAATATGATGATAAAGATGTAACACTATGATGTGAAGTCACTGTTTCAATTCCCCGTCATAATTGAAGTGATATATTTGAATATAATGATGAAGATGTAATCTTACCCAACTTAAAAAAAAATGTTAAATATTATATTATAATTTAAATTCCCACATCAAATTAGTATATTATTAATATGAAATTTCAACCTACATAATAAAAAAATATTAAATTATTAAAAAAAAAACATTTATAATCTTTTATTCCAATTTAAAATCAAAACTACATTCTTTGACTAATCAAATATAATAATTTAAATTCCCACCTTAAAAAAAAATCCTTACCCAACTTAAAAATGTTAAACATTATATTATAATTTAAATTCCCACATCTAATTAGTATACTATTAATATGAAATTTCAACTTATATAATAAAATAATATTAAATTATTTAAAAAAAACATTTATAATCTTTTATTCCAATTTAAAATCAAAACAACATTCTTTGACTAATGAAATATATAACAAAAATAATACATATTCACTCTAAAAATTACAAATTTAATGAAAATTTACCTTCTTAAAAAAAAAAATAATCCTACCATTTTTCCATTTCAGGGAACAATCTCACCCCAATACTCATTTTCCTTTCCCTCTCGTAAACCTCGTGTCAATCCCACCTGAATACTCCTTTAACTTCTCTTATTTTAAACCTTATATCAACATCCGTCGAATAACTGAAAAGAAAAAGAGTTATTTTTTAATTAGAATCGAAGTGTCAATTTCATGAAGTCATTTTATTTTATTCTCTAGAAAAGATTGATAGACACAACTCTTTATCCTCCAACAAATTATAATTATTACAACTACTGTACCAATATTCATCTATTTTACTTTATGTTTAGACAAATCTTTTGCTTTATCCAACACAAGACAAGTTATTCAACTTTTGGATACACATAAAATGAAACATTGATAAAACATAAAACATACTTTTAATATTAGTTATAAAGAAATGATTTTTTCTAATTTTCTTAGTCTAAGAATGAGAGTGAGAGAATACAACAATATTCATAGGCACTTAGTCATTACAATAATATTTCTCATCATCATATTACTTGCATGAAATTAAATTTGAATGGGGAAATAACAACCATTCTACTCAAAACCTGAGATAATTTCAATTAACAATATAAACCATAATTAAAAAAGAAGAAGCTTGGCAACACTACATCTTCATCATGTCCAATATATCATCCCGATCGGGGTGGGGAATTGAACAAGTGACTTCACATCAAGGAGTGTCTTACCAAAGCACTCGATCACCATCTATCCAAGACCACATGGACAACAATATAAACCATAATTTACAACAATATTATTTATATATAAAATGTAATAGTGATAAACATTAGTACATTATATGATAATAATTATTTAATTATATTTATAATGCTTATTGCATAAATTTAATATCATTTATAATACTATTTTTTCAATGTATAAAATGTAATAGTAATAATCTTTTTTATTTGTATATTCAATTTATTAGTCTTTTCCTCGCCATGGACTATAACACTCGCCTCATCGTCAAAGTCTTTTGACCCTCGATTATTTTTCGATTTTTTGTGGCTTTTTAGTAACTTTAACCAAAGATTCGGAAAAATGCTGAATATTTTTATTTTTCCGTAAATTCAAAAACAAATTTCTAATTTATGGAAATCTTATTTCTAATTTTACATTATTTGAGCGAGACTTGACGTGATGTAATTCCCCTAGTGGAGGGCGATTTATTTTCTGTATGTGTGAGTGCACGACAAACCATTTAAAATTAAAAAAAGGACTAATTTTGTAAGTGATCATTCCATCAGTGAGTGCTTTGACACTAACACTAATACTGCTACTACTCCACCCAATGATTCCAGAACTAATGGGGTTACAACTACTTTACGTAAGCAGTGCACGGAGGGGGGGGGGGGGGGGGGGGGCACGGGGTGAACAAATATGTAGAGGAAGCTTTCATTCTAAAATGTGCAGAAGTGCAAGCGATGGTAAAGTTAAAAATTTAATATATATATATATATATATATATATATATATATATATATATATATATATATAATTAAAATATTTGTACAGAGGGGAATGTGTGTGGAGGTGCAGAAGGAGAAACATGTAGAAGAGACTTCAGTGAGTGCTTTGGCATTGACATCGACATTGACACTAACACAGTGTCGCCTAGTGCGTTTACCTCTTATTTCATTTTAAACTTTTATAAATTCAGTTGTGCGGGAGAACTTGTTTATGGAGTTGTGAATGTGCACTGAATGAAGGGTGTGTGGAAGAGGGGGTATGTGCAGGAGAATGGGGATGCATAGGGAACTTTCTTCCACAAATATAAAATTATTTTAACTTTAAGTAGAAACTTAGTATCCAATATTAAATGACATGTATTTTTAATGTGTGAGAAATAAGTGTTGTGCGGGAGAACAATTGTGCAAAGCAAGGAACATAAAATTTGATTCACAATGCTTTTAATTTTCCGCTTACATTTCCCCTTTGCACACTTCTTCCACATTTCTATCAACACTACATATTAATCAATTAATTAGCAATTTTTATTTATTAAAGTTTGGAGAATGAAAAGTTTGGTTTATGTGTATATCGAGTTATGTCAATGTGGGCTCATTTTATCTGATATGAGGATGTAAAGGAGCCATGGAAACACTACTTCCTGATGATCCGATGTGCAATTTTGAAAACGATGTTCAAAGACTTTGATCGTTTAAAAACTATATCAAAGTAGAAACAATGAATCTTAGTATTCATAGTTCCCGAATACTGTGTGCATTTGTGAAATCACATTTGTGGATTAAATACTTATTATCCAATATTAAACTTCCACAATGTTTCATACCTCCGCATACATTCCCGCATACTGCATATTAATAAATTAATTAGTGTTTTTTATTTATTAAAGTTTGGGGTATGAAAAGTTTGGCTTACATGTATATTGGGTGCAAAACGGTAATACCCTTATCAATTAAACCCTGGTTATAGAAACATCGAAACCCATAATTTAGACAGTGAGGTTTAAAAACAAATTTATCGAAAAATTATACATAGATACATAACCTAACCATAATTAAGCCCTTAATTCTTACCATAATTCAACCGTTGCAATTTAAATAGGAATTTATCAACTAAATTCACAATGCCTACTTGGTTACCGTGTTTGAAGTTGATCCTAAGTTGATGTGGCTGCAATCTGCTCCCGTTCCCGTTACCAAATGACCAAAAACCATCCAGCCAACTGAGTACAACTTCAGTAGTCAGTTCCAAAGTACTCCAGATTGAGATACTTTGGCCCTCATGCCCAAAATTTTAGAACAATTTAACTCCATACCTCCCAATCTCTCCAACTCCTTCAACCTCTCAACACAAATTGTCACTTTTTAGTTCATAATTCTTTCTCTATTTCCTCAGTTTTCTGCTGTCCCGTTCTTCTCTGTGTACACGGACAAATATGCCTTCTCAGACGGTGCCGCCTCATCCACCGCTTTCCTAGATTTTATTTTCTTATTCAAGAGTATACGTGTAACCTCCAAGTGTTTATAAATGAGATTACATACTTGGAAGGCGATTGTTATGTTTATGACTTTAACTTTATTTATTTATATTATTTAAATATAATGAATATATATATATATATATATATATATATATATATATATATATATATATATATAATTTTTAATTATAACATTTAAATTAAAATGTATATTCATACATATTTACATTAATAAGATTAGTAGTGTAAATTTTATTTAAATAACTTAATAATTACAAAATAAGTAGTATTTCTCTTCTTAACGTTTTTAGGTACTTGATCCATTTATCATATACTTAGACATCTTTCAGAATTATTTAATAAGTATACTAGTGTAAGACATACAACGTATGCATATGTAGCTATCATACACATATATCCTATGTTTACTAATACCTTCTATTGATAATTCAAAATGGGTCATTACAAAAATAAGGGTGGGTGATTCATTGTCCCCATTACCATGTCAATTATTTGTGATTTGACATTTTTCAATTAAATAGTTATTATCCAATATAAAATGAAGGGTCTCTGTGATGCATATGAGGAAGAAGTGTTGGGCAGGGGAATGGATGTTCGGAACAAGGAACAAAAACTCCCCCCCCCCCCTTTTTACACTTCTTTTGCACACCTATCTCCCACATAACACTACATATTAATCAATTAATTAGTGGTTTTGGCTTATTAATGTGTGTGGGGAAGAAGTGTTGTGCAGGAGAATGGGTGTCCGGAACAAGGAAAAAAAGATTTCATTCGTAATGTTTGTACCTCTACATACATTCCCCCCCTGCACACTTCTTCCACACACATCCATTTCACATAACACTACATATTAATCAATTAATTAATGGTTTTGTCTTATTAATGTGTGTGAGGAAGAAATGTTGTGTGGGAGAATGGGTGTGTGGTGCAAGGAACATATTTTTTTTCTCACAATGTTCTATACCTCCAGATACATTCTCACATACTACATATTAATCAATTAATTAGCAGTTTTGGCTTATTAAAGTTTGGGGCATGAAAAATTTGACTTACGTGTATATCGGGTATGAAATAGGGGTGGACGATTAACTTAACCCTCTACTATGTTGACATATGTTCATTTTATTTGAGCTTCCCAAATATTAAGTGAATTTTTCATTTAACATTTGTCAATTAAATAGTTATTATCCATTATTAAATGAAGTGTCTTTTTGATGCATATGAAGAAGAAGTGTTGTGCAGAAGAACGAGTGTCCGGAACAAGGAACAAAAAATTTCATTCGCAATGTTCATACCCTCCACAAACTTTTTCTGCACACCTTTTTCCCACATAACACTACATATTAATCAATTAATTAATTTTTTTGTCTTATTAAAGTTTGAGGCGTGAAAAGTTTAGATTACATGTATATCATGTTATTATTAGTTAGCATCTACTACATATCATGAATAAAAAAAAAAATTATAACATATCATGAATAACATATCATCATTAGTTAGTATCTAATACATATCTTGAAATTTTGAAAGGTAGTGTGACAATTATAACTACTAGTTTTAGTTATTCTATCCATATGTGCATTGGCTAAGTGTTTGTCATGCTATTTTTAACATGCACATTGCTAACACATGTTTGATTACTTTTTAGGGGAGCTAGCTACAAAAAGATTTGTTCTCTAGGTTGTATGATGGTCATTCTAGTAGTTGCATGACATGAGGGATTTTCTCTGGAAGTTGTACGATTGTGTATTGCGCTGTTCGTTTGAAGTGGGGAAAATAAGCTCATTTCGAATGCAGATACAATATCTATCTATCTATATATATATATCTCTCTCTCTCTCTCTCTCTATATATATATATATATATATATATATATTTTATCAGGTAAACAATGAATCCTTCCTTTTGTATGCGAGTGCTTAAAGAATTTACATAATATATATATTAGTTCCCTATAGAAACGAGGTCTGCATCTCAAAAAGTGGATAATATGTGAATCCTTAAAACATTTATACAATATACACTACTATCGGGTAGCAGTTGAGACTGAATTTTTTTCATACTACAATTTTAGAAATCTTTCTATGAGATGCTAATTGATGAGAAACATAAATTAATTTTCGGAGGGTGGCACTCATTATAAAAAAATGTCCTTATGAATGCTTTCCTTGGCCGTTGTTTTGCTAAATGCCTGAGGTGAATGATTTTTTTTCTAGGCTATATAGTGGTCGCTCTAATGCTTGCATTATGCAAGTGATTTGTTCTTTAAGCTATGTGGTGACATTTAGCATGAAAGTGTTGTCATTGTCCTAATTTTTTTCCTTGCTCTTGGTGCTTTTGCTTTTTAGTTCTATATTTTTTAGCATTATGTGCAATAATGCATTTTATCCTTACTATTGTCCTATTGTCGTCGACATTGGCATCTTTGATTTCTAATGCATGTTGCTTCCGTGCCTATGTTGCTAAAGTAGCCATTTCATATTCAAAAACTAGAAACAGATATGGATTACGTGACAAATTTACAATCAATGTATTTGGGGATTTCAGAAATTGTAATAGAAACCCAAGCATGTGCAATATTTTATTTATTTTCGCTCATGTTGTTTGGTAAGTTGTGTAAGCATAAGCAATGTTAATTTCATTTCAGCATTGTTATTTATGAAATATGCATAGAGTATTGGTCTTGCGTTGTTTGCTTTGTCCAAAAAAGTTGTATATGTAACGGATACATCCCCATGGAAAATGCTTGTTGTTATATTGGTACTGATATCTTCAATTTATATTTGTATAGGCCACAACCTTTTTTTTCTTAGTCTCTATTTTTCTTGTTTCGTTGTCTCTCGTGTGATATCTACTTTTATAATTGTGTGATTCCTATGAATTTTCCATTTTTTTAATTATTTCTATATATTTGATCTAATTCATATCTTTAGAGCAAGGAAGATGAAAATAAATATAAAATATAGAGTTAAAGACAATGATAACTTTGCTAAGAGGTGCATTTGTGTTCTATTTATCATCATTTGATTATTACATTATACAACTCTCTTTTTTTGTTTTATTTTTATATACTATAATTAAAAACAACACCTTTTCATTTTTCAGGAAACATATAACACTTAGAGATTCAAATCTAGGATAACAACTACAAGGAAAAAGGCACTTCAATTATTTCCATAAAACATTTGTACGTTTGTTTGTTTTGCAATTTAATATATGCAATGAGGAACTATAAATTAGAATATGTTAAAACTAAAATCTATTTAGTATTTTACTTATATGCATAGAAATCAAATTCTATCTGGTAACTATGAGATTGATATTAAAATATGCATTAGCAACAACCTTACAATTTCTAGACCTATTTTCATAACCCAATTCTTGCTTGGTATCAATTATAATGTCCTTTTAAGCAGTGATTTCAGTGTAGTATTTGTGAATAGGAAAAAATATCAGATTCTGAACTGGTCTGAAATAAATATATTGTCAATGATGTAATGATAGACATGGTCAAAGAAGTAGATATGGTAATGATCATAATTAAAGAAGAAGATATTGCAAGAGGTATAATGAAAGGAGAAAAAAGTAGACAAGGAATAGAGACAAAAAGGTAGTTATGTCCAAGTTTAACTAATTGTATATCAAATTTCTTTTTCTTTTCTAGAATTGATTTCAATTAAATTCTCATGACTAGGAAAAAAAAGTTTCAGTCTATGCCATTATTAATTTAAAATATTAGTAAAAACATAACATGAGTCATTTTCCATGGCATTGTGTTAGTTACATATTGAATTTTTTTGGACAAAGAAAATAAGACAAAACCAATACTCCATGTATATTCAACATATAAGAAGGAATAAATGACAATAAAATTGCTTATGCCAACATAATTTATCGAATAGCACAAGGAAAAACCCATTGCAAATGATGGTGTTTCTATTATAAATTTCAAAATAATTCCAAAGCACAAATATGATAATGCTGTCTGTGAGAAACATATTACACTAAGTAGCTTTATCATTGTAGAAAATATTTGTCATGTTTTCCTAGAGAATTGATTTTTCCCAAATATGATAATTACAATTTTTTCCCGTAGTCAAGATTTGTTTCCAGTTGGCACAATTGGTGCCAATGCAATTTCAGTACCACGAAATAATGATCAGGATAGGGAAACAATAAGCCTAGATTTATTTGAATGTTTCAATGATAGCAAGTTATTGTCCACCTCTTATATGATTTACATATATTGTTTTACAAATATTGCATATGTGACATGTTAAAGTACATGACAAAATTCTTCCAATATATGATTCTTTCAATTCAAAGACAATTGCAAGAAAACATATTTATGCTCATCTTGCTAAAAAATATAGTTAAAAAACAAGAAAGAGTTTTATGGACTTCATAATTGAAATTTATATGTTCATTGAAATCAAATGAGAAAGTGGATGTATGAAGTTTCAACACTATATCAATTTTCTAGCACTATATAAGAGTTTTCTATATCAATTTTACAACACTTGCAAGCACTAGTAATGAAAACAAGTAGTGCATATTATAGAAACTATACAACATATATGTATATCATGGATTAAATCCGATTTAACAATGTACTAAAGCTATACACTGAATCACTTCTACAAAAAAATTGCGGAATTAAAAACAAAATCGCCAATCACATGAAGCAAAGAAGAATCAATCAAACCACAACACAGATAATTTCCCGAGGAAATATTGCTGCTCAAAACCCCACTATATTCTATTGTATATTCAACATGGATACATGAAACAATTACATACAACTCTTCTCACAAGAACTCTCCTGTACTCAGTTAATTGCCTCACACCGTCTTGGACAAAACTGATCAACACTTAGCCAATTCTCAACCTTTAAACAACTTGCCTTGCTTGCACAATTCATGTGGAATGAAATCCCTATTCTTTAGGAATTTTGGCCATCCTTGACTGCGAAAGGATTATGGGCAATACAATGGGTGTTTGGCTGCATGGGTGCAACCCAATAATCCTACAAATGATAGTCAACATCCCTTTCACCTAGATCTCAAATGGGTCTCCACTTTAACTGACATGCATACAACTAATAATAGTAAATCCCCAGTTGCATGTGAGATCACGGATTGTGAATTAAATAATATTTAATTCACTTGATCTCTCAGTGTATAAAGCAGTTACAACTAGCATAAATGACTTTAACTCACTTAACTGAGTTAAACTGATTTCAACTTGCATTAACTAATGCACCACTACACTTCGAACTCTGTTACAACTAGAATTAATCTGCATGCCTCACCAACTACCCTCAACTCAAAATTCATGAGTTAACTGAATTTATCACACTCAGTTAACTATTACAAGTTATTTTGAGATTAGATTACATTTTATTTTCCATCTTAATTAAGGGAAAACTAAAATAGACATGCACCAAATTTAGCCCACACCAGCGTAGGTTCTGCTAAGACCTGTGGTCCCACACTAGTGTAGGTGCTGCTTGGAACACTTGGTCCCACACTAGTGTAGGTACTGAAATTTCTTGTTGGACTTCAACACTCCCTCTCAACAAGTAAGGGATTATCCTTCACCCCGATCCTGTCTCTATGGTATTCTAATTTTCTTGAGCGTCTTCGTCAGAATATCTACATCCTGATCTTCTGTGGGAATGTAATGAAGTAACATTATGCACCAATGCAAAAAATCTCTGAGATGGTGGTACCAAATTTCTAAGTGCTTGGATCTATCATGAAATATAGGATTAACCGAGAGTTTAATGCAACTATGGTTATCACAATGTATCACTGTCGGATCCATATGAGAACCAAACAAACCAAATAGGATCTTTCTCATCTAGATAGCCTCACATGCAGCTTGAATTGCTACCATGTACTCTACTTCTGCTGAACTGAGTGCCACGAATCGCTGCTTCCTGCTGTACCAAGAAATTGTTGTCAATCCTATGCTGAAGATCCCTCCCGATGTGCTCTTTTTGTCTGATGGACTGCCTGCCCAATCTGCATCCGTGAAGCCTTGAAGCTTCACTCCCTCTATCCGTCTGTACCATAATCCATACTTTGATATGCCCCTCAGGTATCTCAAGACATGCTTCCCCACCTTTCAAATGAGCTTGGTAGGCTTAACCATAGCTTGACTTAGCTAGTTAACTACGTAGAAAATTTCTAGTCTGGTGTTCACTAAATACATCAGTGAACCAACTAACTGCCTGTAGACAGTAGCATCTAGTACCTCTCTAGAAGTAGCATCCTCTTTCCTCCAATTTCTTGGAAGAGGAGTGTCCATGGGTTAGCAGCTCTCCATGTGAAACTTACCCAATATCTCTTTGGAATAATTTCCTTGAGAAAAAAAAATTTCACCATCCCGCTGCCATATTTCCAATCCAAGGAAATAATGAAGGAGTCCCATGTCCTTAATTTCGAACTCCATTACAAGATCCTCCTTGCACGAGTGTATAAATTGCTCATCACCAGTCAAAATTAGATCATAAAAATAAAGTACAATAATAAATAGCTTACCCTCAACCACAATATGGTACAGGTTTTCATCAACTTCGCTTTTGGTGAAGCCTAGTAGGGTGAAATAGCTGTCAATCCAAGTTTACCAAGCACGAGGTGCTTGCTTCAACCCATACAGTGTTGTCTTAAGTTGACACACATGCGACTCACTGTCGAAGATCTCAAACCCTTTTGGCTTCTCTATATACACTTCTTCCTCAATGAATCCATTGAGAAACACAATTTTCACATCCATATGATGAATGCGCCACCCCATCTGCGCTGAGAGTGCAAGGATGGATCTAATGGAATAGTACCTTGCAACTCGTGCAAAAGTCTCATCATAGTCGATCCCCTCAATTTGTGATAATCCTCGGGCCACAAATCTAGCCTTGTACTTATCCACACTCCCATCAACAGCTTTATTTACCTTGTAGATCCATCTATATCTTACCACTTATTTACCGACCGGTCTTTGGGACGATCTCCCATGCACTGTTCTTGACAATGGAGTCATAATCCTCCACCATTGCATCAACCCAAATTGGTTGCTGCACTACCTCCTGAAAGGAAGATGGTTGTGTCACAATACATTTTCTCATAAGAGCCATGTATCCAGTAAAACTGTCTAGAGACTTTCTCTGTTTGCGTTGTGAAGTAGGGGCTCCTACATTCTCTACAACATCAAGTCTCAATCTATCAACTTCCATGGTGTGCCTTCTACCATTTCTGATGGATGGCTCTGCATGAGTGTTTTTTTCCATTCCATGATCCTCCACATGTGGCTGCTCCACATATTGAGGTTCATTCTTTGGAACCAATATTTCATCCTCTGCATGCAAATCCAACTCCCTCTCAGGGGACAATCACATGGATTTCTCCTCTTAAAATTTTATATCCCATCAAACAACAGTCATTATACTGTTTGGAAAATACACCTGATAGTTGTGGGGAGTTTTAGCGTGCCCCATAAAATCCCAATCTCAGTTGTTGGTTCCAACTTCTTCCTGGTGTCTTTGGTCACATGCACATAAAAAAATGAGCCAAAAGTATTAAAATGTGAAACATTGAGTTTCTTACCTGTGAAAGCCTCTTCTGGTGTACTCATTCCAAGTATCCTATGAGGAAAATGGTTCTGCACAAATACTGCTGTGTTTCATGCCTCCGCCCATAGATGCATCGATAGACCCTGATCATGCAACATCGCTCTTGCTGCACCCGCAATCGTTCTGTTCTTTCTTTCAGCGACCCCATTTTTCTATGGGCTCTGAGGCGCTATCAATTCTCTCTGAATTCCTTATTTGCTGTAGAAGTTCTTGAATTCGTTAGAGATGTACTCACCACCATTGTCGCTCCTTAGAGCCTTCACATGATTCCCCATCAAGGAAATTTTTAGGGGATAATATTCGTAGGTGGGATAATTTTCTATACTTTTACGAGAAAAAATATTCGCCAATTTCCTTTTTTTTCTAAAAAATATTTCACCCAATTTTTATGGTATGAAATTATTTTACCTTCAAAATCGCCAAGATCTTAAAGAGACTTATATAATATAATCATAAATTTAGATATTTTTACAAAACTATCATAAATTTTTTTACAGTTTTTCTATTAGAGATTACTAAGATTCGCCAAGGTTTCTAAACTTTCAAATAGATATCTATCCTTAAAATTTTCCCTATTCCCCATGTCTTTCTCCACAAGTGCTTTAAACTCAAGAAATTTTGAGAATGTCTGATTTTTCTTCTACATGAAGTAGATCCAACACTTCCAAGAAAAGTCATCAACAAATATCACATAATACTTATGCTTTTCTATCGAAGCAACAAATAATGTTCCACACACATCTGTCTGAACTATCTCAAGGATTCCCGAGGCTTGGTTCTCCTTCTCATGAAAGGTGGCCTTTACATACTTTCCCATAGTACATCCCTTGCATGTGTTTGACTGCGCAAGTGTACCCTTCGGAAGACCTGTTGAATTCTACTGCATGACTTTCAAGGCTCTGTGGTGAAGATGTCCCAATCTCCTGTGCCATAACTCACCCTCATCTCGACTCACCACTTTGTCCGCCTTGCCCATCAATGCTGCACAACCATCTACATCCAGTTTATAAAAAATCTTAACTTGAATCCCAATCTTCTTGGCTTGTAGCACCAAGAAAGTCCCAATCCCGAATTAGCTGTAGCACCAAGAAAGTCTTCTGCAAGTTAGAATTCTATTCAGTCACAAACTCAGCTCCTCCTCCACTATTGTGATTTCCTGTGCTCTGATACCATGTATAAATTATACAACATATATGTATATCATGGATTCAATCTGATCTAACAATGTACTAAAGCTAGATACTGAATCACTTCTAAAAATCAATTGTAGAATTAAAAACAAAATCGCCAATCACATGAAGCAAAGAAGAATCAGTCAAACCACAACACAGATCATTTCCCAGGGAAATCTTGCTGTTCAAAACCCCACTATCTTCTATTGTATATTCAACATGGATACATGAAACAATTACATACAACTCTTCTCACAAGAGCCCTCCTGTACTAAGCTAATTGTCTCACACTGTCCTGGACAAAAATGACCAACACTTAGCCAATTCTCAACCTAAACAACCTGCTTTGATTGCGCAATTCATGTGGAATGCAGTCCCTATTCTTTAGGAATTTTGGCCTTCCTTGACTATGCAAGGATCATGGGCAGTCGAATGGGTGTTTGGTTGCATGGGTGCAACCCAATAATCCTACAACTGATAGTCAACATCCCTTTCACCTAGATCTCAACTGGGTCTCCACTGGAACTGACATGCATGCAGCTAATAATAGTAAATCCTCAGTTGCATGTGAGATCACTGATTGTGAATTAAATAATATTTAATTCACTTGATCTCTCACTAGTGTATCAAACAGTTACAACTAGCACAACTAACTTTAACTCACTTAACTGAGTTAAACTGATTACAACCTGCATTAACTAATGCACCAATTCACTTTGAACTCTGTTACAACTAGAATTACTCTACATGCCTCACCAACTACCCTCAACTCGAAATTCATGAGATAATCAAGTTTATCACACTCATTTAACTATTACAAGTTATCTTGAGATTATATCCATCTTAATTAAGGGATAAGTAAAATAGACATGCACCAATTTTAGCCCACACCAGTGTAGGTGCTACTAAGACCTGTGGTCCCACACTAGTGTAAGTGTTGCTTGGACCTCCTAGACCCACACTAGTGTAGGTTTTGCAATTTCTTCTTGGACTTCAACACATATATTTATCCCTATGAGGTTGTATGTGTGAAATGTAGTAGTCCAATTAAAACCACTAGAACTATGGATGAAACTATAGTTTATTGTACCATTTGCATGGAAAATTGTCGCTTTGTTTATTTTCATCGGTTAAAATGTATGATACTTACAAATGTCAGGACTAAAACATATTGTGTTTAATAGGCGTAGAACTGGAGAACGTACTTCTTGATCTATGAAACATTTCCTATTAGCAATACTACATAGAAAAATCAACTATTATTGATTTTTTTGTCTAGATTCAAGATCCAGGGCACATTTATAGTAAACCAACAAAATGTGATTATCATGCCTATACGATGAGGGTTCTCTTTATTTTCATGGTTGAGAAAGCTAATGATGATATGGATATATTTAGTTGCATTTTTGAGCAATCAAATGATGGTATTTTAGAGATGGTATAACACATTCAACTTCATGAACTTGTATTATTTTCGAGTTATCAAAATCAAGAAGTGTTCTACAAAAGGTGTGGATATCCCTCTTAACAATAACTTGTAACCATTAACAAGTGGTGAGGGGTGGGGGAGTGTCTACAATTCCACACCTCTGCACTTCCGCACTTCGAATATTAACTCCAACTTCTACTTTCTACTTGAATGATTTGACCTTTTCCGGAGAGCTTTTCTGGTTTGTTGGATGGTTTAGATCTTATTTCATCTAGTGGTTACCTGATATGTAGCTACTAACATTGTATAATTGTGTACTTCAATAAAGCTATTTATTTAAGTTAAATGTTTTGTATTATGCTATTTACATATATTTTATATACATTAACATTCACAATACACAATGTGTACCTAGTTCATTGTCCTATGTTGTGTGTGCTTTTTTCAATTTGATTTCTTCCATTTTGTTATTCCTTTATCAAATTTGCAAATCCTATGATTAGAAAAACAATATTAGAAATCATTTTTCCTTCACACATAGTTTATGGTTGCATATAATTTTCCATCGCACATGACTTGTTAAACAAAGGAATAAGACAAGTTAATGCCAACATGTAACGTTTTCTAAAGGAATAAACAAGTTTCTTCTGTTTGCAATTGTACAATTTGATTGGAAAATGAAAGCAAATACTTTCACACATAACATTTACATTAGTTCCAAGATATTGGGATAAATATACTTTAGCATATACTAATATTCAAAATTTGTTGAACAAGTAGAAAAATTTGGTAACGATTTCTTTATTAATCAATGATGGTTGCTGGAGGTTGATGCTCCTCTTGATTGTACTGCGATCATGGAGGTTTATTTTCTCCATTCATGTTTTGCAAGATCTTTTATAATTGTGTTCCTATGGCGTCCAATTCATCTTCCAACCTCCCAAGCCTTTGTTGAAGTTCCAACATGTTATTCATCAACATTAAGATAGGTTGGATGACTGCACATAACTCTACATAACTCTTCATGCATGCTTCTTCCATTGCTTCCATGGGCCATTTGTCTCATTGTTAGTATTGCAATAGTAACAAATAAATCACGATATTCTCCGACAAAATAAAAAAAAATCGAGTGACACAACCCACCACCCCCCCCCCCCCCAATCTTTCAGCTTACTACAATAGAGTCTAATGTAACACCAAATTAATAAGGCCAAGGATATCAAAATTGTCTTTCAAAATCCTGACAAAGTTTCCATTTAAAGTAATTTTGGCTTAAAAAAAACTATTTTAGAAGAAAATTCACTAGAAAAAGAATTCTGATAATGATGATACCAACAAGACTTAGAGAATTCAAAAAAACAAAAGACATATGATAAAGCAAACCTTGATAACATTTGTTAGTTTCAAAATAAATGAAGCAAACCACTTTCCAAGAACTTTTAGAAATGAGTTAAGTTTTAAAAGGCCTACAACGATACTCGTGAAATTAAAAAAACAATACACATGATAAATCAAACCTCGATAACACTCAATAGTTTTAGAACAAACAAAGCAAACCACTTTCCTAGAGCTTTTAGAAACGAGTTCAGATCCATCAGGTCTACATATAGTACATCAGAGGCCACAAGTCATCTAAATCAAGAATTGACATCAACGTTTTGAAAATACATTGGGTTACTATCCATTTTAATTGTATTCATTTTCCATTGATCGACATCGATCTAGCTAGCACTGATTTTCCTAATCTGCAATTAGAAAAAATAATCTCGATGTGGGTTACTAAAAACCATATGCTTTTCTTAAATTCCCACTTGAGATAGACCAGTTCATAGGATTGTGTTTCATGATTACTACATTTGGCATAATATGGAAATCTATATCAACATACTATTTTAGTAATATCCCAATTCTAATTTTATTTAGATTTATGTAATGATACAATGACATTTAAACATTAATTTTATTTCATTGAGTTATTCCTTGTTTAGGGAAGTGTTATTTTATGTGTTAGTTTGAACACAATGTTCTATATAGGACATAGATCTCAAGTAATTTATACAAATACAAAAAACAATGTTTTGTTACAAAATAAAAAAACATAAGGCTTAATCCTACAATTAACTAAATCTCCCATGCTATTAAATGTAAGTATTTTTGGCATTTATTCAGAGAATCGATGCATAATCAAGACATCATTTGGGTGCTTAATATCATTTACTTTGTTAGCTTTTTTTGCTACTAGCTAATGTTTTACTTTGACTAGATTTGTGTTCAATATTTACAAGCTTATTTTAATGTTTCTTTGGCATCATTGTTCCTATTCATTTAAAATTTTTATAAAAATAGAATCAACGAATCATGGCATTCAAGTTTCCTGAATACAAAGTGCATTAGTTGTTTCACATTTGTTAATTGAACACTTATTTATTAAATGTTAAATGAAGTGCATTTTCAAGCCATGTGAGGAAGAAGTGTTGTTCGAGAGAACATGTGTAAAAAATATGGAATATAAACTTTCTTTTGCAATGTTCTGCACTTCCACATACATTCTCCCTCCATGCAGTTCTTTTGCACACTTCCCTCTTGCACAATGCTACACATTAATCAATTAATTAGCGGTTTTGGCTCATTAAAATTTGGGGCATGAAATTTTTGGTTTACGTGTATATCATATGAAAAATAAGGGTAGATGATTAACTATCTCCCCGAACCAATTTTGTAACTTGATTCCATAGGGTAGACAACTTTTAAATTTTTAGTATGCAAAATAACAAAGCACATTCTACATCTCTGCATGCATTCCCCTTTGACACATTGCAAAACATCAATTTAACTAGTAGCTACATTATTAATTTAATTTTTTATTGGTTCACATTAGGTTAAAAACTAAAATTTTAGAACTAATCTCAGTTTTTTAAATTTTTTAACTTTAAATATAGCTTTTAAATTTTTAGTGTGCGAAGTAAAGGATGTGCAAAAGAGGCGTATGTGCGCTAGAAACTCTATTCCCCCATTTATGCACTTGCACATACATTTCCCTTCTGCACACTATAAAAGCTCAATTTTCACATTCTTTGATGTAGAAATTTTGACATTCCGCAACGATGTTTTGGAAAAATGTCAAATAAACTCAACCAACCTCTCGTGGTGCAAATCAATGCATATTTAAAAATTAATTAAGGATTAATAATCACGTAAATAGGGAATCATTCAAATGATTAATGGAATTTACTTGGAAGCATTGTGTAATGTTCACTACTTCTAAAGAAATCAAGAAGGTGCAAAGGGATCCATATTTAGTGTCCATTCTAGCATATTGAAATGATGTGAAGAAGAGGGATATGTGTGAGATAACCCTTATTCCCCCACATCCATACCTCTGCATAGGCTCTCCCTCCACGCAATTCTTCCACACACTGTAAAAATCAACTTTCATGGTATTTTCACACACACATTTTCCTGTTCCGCGAAAATGTTTTCAAGGAAAAGTGTCATGTAAGCTCAATAAACTTCTGGTGTTGCATAATAAAATATATTAAAACATTAATTAAGGCTTAATCCTATGATTCACTAAATTCATAACTTTAAAAATAATTTTAATTTGGCATTTTAAAACTAGTTTCATAGTAAATACTATTAAGCACTCTGAAAAATGTGTTGATTACGGGTCGATTTTCCGAATAAATGCCGAAAAGACTATTTTATTATATGGACAGATACAATCTTCTTGATATGTTTAAAAATGGTAATAATTATACAATGTGTCCGAATACATGCTATTTACCACTTAATAGATGTTAATATTATAACTAAACCATAATTATTTTCTTAATACTGGGTACAAAGTCCTCTGCACTGCGCAGTCAATATCTCTCACTATAGGTTCTCACACTAGTTAATAAAAAGTCCAATGAAAACAAAAAATGTATGAAAACTTTTATTATTTTGATTATCAACTGTTTCTAGTTATATTTACTACAAAGTTATAAATATGTTATATGTTTTAATTTTTTAAAATTTGAAAGATGTTATATGTTTTAATATTTTATTTTTAATTGAGTTAATTTGATTGTGTAGAGTGCAAAGGTGTGGAGGAAGCTTTCATTGTTCTTCCTTTGCACACCACACAATGAAAGCTTCCTCCATACCTCTGCACTGAGCATAATGAAAGCTTTCTCTGCACTTTCGCACTTGACATGATTAAAGCTTCCTCTGCACCTATTAGTGAAATTGATATATTAATTTTGTGTGACTTAAATTTATAGGTATTCACTTGCTTGATATATAATATTTCTAAGTGTTTCCCTCGCCTCCATTTAATCCAAATTCTTAATATGAATTTCAAATAAGATGGCTAATTTCATTGTGTGGGTTGCAGAGAAATTGAAATGAAAGATTCATCATAGCTTATTAAGCACACATAGCTTATTACACAAGAAAAACAAAAGCACAAGAAACAACCTCCAATGTTCCCTCATATCGTTATCTTTAGTGTTTCAAGGCAACTATTATAAGGATCACAAATTGTGCATATCTTAGGGTTTAGATTCCAATGTGCAGAGTACGAATATGTGGAGGAAGCTTTCATTGTGCACAATGCAAAGGTGCAGCTTTGTTGTGTAACCAACTCCAAAAAGAGAAGAAAAGAGATATCAACGCCTTAGAAATAAGCCACTTCGAGGGGGCAACCTCCAATACATTACATGAATGAACAATTCTTGGATGATACAATTCACAAAACCTCCTTTCTATATATAGGAGTCCATGGGGCCATAATGTAATCCTAGTGGGCCACAATGTAATCCTAGCCGACCTAACAATAATAATTTAAGGGCACAATAATAACAAAATGGGGGTTACAAGGGTACAATAATAACAATAAGGGGGGTTACACTAACAACAATAAGGGACTATACTAGTAATATAGGGACCTAACATGCCCCTCTCCTTCAAAAAAGTGTTGTCCTCAACGCTTGAGTAGCTCTGGGTGCTTCTGTATAAAATTCTCATCCTCCCATGTAGAATCTTCAGTGGGTAAGTTCTTCCACTTGATGAGATGCTCTGAAATTGATCGATTCCGTAGTTGTCGAGTTCTTGTTTCCGTGACCGCTTCGGGTTCCAATATGATTTTTCCTTCCTCATCAAGTTCTGGCAATATTGTTTGAACTGAAAGATTTTCACCTATAACCTTCTTTAAGCATGAAACATGGAAAACTGGATGTACTCGCGAAGAAGCAGGAAGCTCCAATTTGTATGCCATAGTACCAATCTTTTGCAACACCTTGTAAGGACCATAGTACTTTGGCGATAATTTATTATCCTTCTTAGCTTGCTTGAGGGACATTTGTTTGTATGGTTGTAGCATAAAAATACCCAGTCTCCTACATTAAAACTTCTCTCGCTGCGATGTTGAGCTGCCTGTTGTTTCATTTGATTTTGTGCCAAATTTAGGTTATCCTTTAAGAGTTGGAGAATTTCTTCTTGATGCTTGATGTGATCTTCCACTGCTTGAACCTTCGAATTTAATCTTAAATATGATGTGATGAATGGTGGATGATATCCATAAAGTGCCATAAATGGTGTCATTTTTGCTGCAATATGGAAGGAAGTGTTATGCCACCATTTAGCGAGAGGTAACCACTTGACCCATTGTGTTTGTTTATCAGATAAAAAACAATGAAGATATCCTTCCAAACACTTATTTACTATCTTAGTTTGACCATCGGATTGAGGATGATAAGATGAGCTATGAGCTAATTGAGTACCCAAACAAGAAAATAACTCCGTCCAAAAATTTCCAGTAAAAATGGGATCTCTGTCGCTCACAATAACCCTTGGGCTTCCATGTAGCTTTTGAATTCTGTCCATAAATGTAGTAGCAATTATACTTGCTTTAAATGGATGAGATAATGCACAAAAGTGTGCATACTTGGTAAGTCTATCAACTACCACCATGATGACACTCTTTCCTTCGGACTTAGGTAAACCTGTGATAAAATCCATTGAAATCTCCTCCCAACGTTGACTTGGAATGGATAAAGGTCGTAGAAGTCCTGGGGTCTTAATTGTTTCCACTTTATTCTGCTGGCAAACCAAACATTCCGCCACAAACTTTCGAATATCAGATTTAAGGCCATCCCAAAAAAATTCTTTCTTCACCCTGTGGTAAGTTTTTAAAAATCCTGAGTGTCCTCCTAAAGGAGAGGTGTGCAATTCCAGAAGAATCTTTTGTTTTAGTTGGGAATTCTTACAAAGATATAAGCGATCTTTGTACCATAAGGAATCATTTTTCCAACTAAATGTATCGGATGTACTAGGATCTTGCTGCAACTTTTGAATGAGTGTCCATACATCTTTGTCCTTCTTCCATTCATCTCTTGCTTCGGTTATCCAATCTGGTTGGATAATAGAAATGGCACAAAGCAATGCTTCCACCTCTTCATTCTTTCTCGAGAGTGCATCTGCAACAACATTTAGCTTCCCTTTTTTGTAGATTATTTCAAAGTCATAACCCAACATCTTTGTGACCCATTTTTGCTGCTCTTTTGAAGGTAGTATTTGTTCCAAAAAGTGTTTAAGACTATCATGATCAGTTTTTACCTTGAAGTGTCTTCCCATTAGGTAAGTTCACCATTTCTTTAGTGCATGAAGTATTGCTAACATTTCCTTCTCATAAAAAGCTTTCTGTAAATACTGTCCTTTGATTGGATGACTTTCAAAAGAAATGGGTCTTCCTTATTTAATTAAAACAACACCAATTCCATTTCCTAAGGCATCACATTCCACAATAAAATTTTTTGTGAAGTCTGGTGGAGCTAAGACCGGTGCTAGGCACATTGTCTCTTTAAGATGTTCAAAGGCCTTAGTTGCTTCAGGAGTCCATGAAAATGCATCTTTCTTCAATAATGTTGTTAGAGGTGCTGCTATTCTCCCATAATTCTTAACAAACTTGTGATAATACCATGTTAACCCGAGAAATCCTCGCAACTGCTTTATGGTTGTGGGGACTTTCCATTCCTTAATGGCTTTAATTTTGTTAGGGTCTACCTTAACACCCTAGTGAGATACAATATGACCCAGATATTCCACCTCTTGTACTCCAAAGAAACATTTGGATGTTTTTGCATATAATTGTTTCTCCTGCAATAGTTTGAGCACCCTGTCAACATGTTCAACATGATCCTTCCAAGACCTGCCGTAGATTAGTATATCATCAAAAAATACTAGCACAAATTTTCTAAGGAAGGGTTTGAAAATGGAATTCATCAACCCTTGAAATGTAGAAGGTGCATTGGTAAGGCCAAAAGGCATGACCAAAAATTCATAATGACCCTCATGAGTTCGAAATGCTGTTTTCAGAATATCTTCAGTCTTCATTCTAATTTGATGATATCCTGAACTAAGATCCAACTTGGTAAAATAAATTGCTCCATGTAGTTCATCGAATAATTCATCAATCACAAGAATGGGAAATTTATCTTTAATGGTGAGCTTATTGAGCTCCCTATAATCCGGACACATGCGCTATGATCCATCCTTCTTGTGTACCAATACTACAGGAGCAGAGAAAGAACTTTGACTAGGTTGAATTATACCCGCCTCTAACATTTCTGTAATCATACGTTCAATTTCGCTCTTTTGGAAATAAGGATATCTATAAGGCCTGTTGTTTGGAGGAACACTTCCTGGAATCAAATGAATAGCATGATCATGATCACGAATAGGTGGGAGTCCTTTGGGAGTTTCAAACACCTTGGAATGATTGTCCCAGACTTTTTGGAGATATGCAGAAATAGATGATTTTGATGTTGGAACTTCTAGTGAGAATAATTGTGCAATTACGCCTCGTTGTTCTTTCTTTAGAAGCTTTGTGATGACATTAGAGCTTATTATCCTTCCCGGCTTCCCTGCAATACCCCTTAATTCTACTTCCTTTCCTTCTAAATTTTTTTTAAAGAAAAGTTCTTGAAAATTAAAAGCTAACATCCCCAAAGATTGTAACCATTGTACTCCTAGTACAACATCAACACCTCCCATAGGAATGGAAAGCATTGGACTATTCAATACATATTCCCCCATGGTTAGCTTGATATTATGGCATTTTTCAGAGCAATTTATAGTTCCTCCATTTGCAACCATCGCTTGACATTCTGGTGTTGGGTATAGGAAACAATTCCATTCCTTGGCTACCTTACAATGAATAAAATTATGGGTACTACCTGAATCAATCAACACTAATACCTTTTTCTTCTTGATATGTCCTTCTATCTTAAGAGTTTGAGGAGTGGTAATTCCTACCAATGCATTACACGATATAGTCGGACTCATTTATTCCTCTTCTAGGGCTGGTTCCTGGTGTTTATCCTCTTCTTTTGAAGATTCTTTTTCTTTTTCTTCTTCCTCTTCACAATCTATGTAAAATAATTTCTTCTCAGCACACTTATGACCTTTAGTGTATTTTCTATCACAACTTTAGCAAAGCCCTTTTTCTCTTTTTTCTTCCAATTGTTGTGGTGTCAACCTTGTAGGTTGTGGAAATCTAGGAGTAGCAACACTTCCTTCTTTATAGAAGTGAGTGGTAGGCTTCCTTGTCGCCATAATTTTACATTCAATTTTTCTTGCCAACCTGAATGCCTTCTCCAATGAATCAGGTTCCAAAACACGAACTTCATGTTGGATGTTATCCTTTAAAGTACCTATGAAGAGATCAATCTTGTGTTCCTTTGGAATATCAGTTACCCTTATATTCAATTTTGGAAGTCCTCAATGTGCTCCCCCACTGAACACTTTTGTTTGAGATTTATCAATTGGCTAAACAAAGTGTTTCTCTTTGTATCCTCATAATGTGCTATCATTTCCTCCGTAAAAATTGACCAAGTGACAATTTTTTTAAGGGAGCAAAGCCATCGATACCATACAAATGTATTTTTCTCTAAATGTAAAGTTGCAATGCGTACCTTTTGTGTGTTTTGCACATTATTGAGATCAAAATATTTCTCCATATGTAGTATCCATGTTACAGGATCCTTTCCATCAAACTTTCTCATATCCATTTTTGGAATATGGTGGTTCTTCCCTCCAACATTAGAGTTTATGAAATCAAGATTAGCATTTATTTTGTTCTCATCATGAGTTTCCTCTACTATATTTTCACCATTAGGAAACATTTCTTGTATCAACTTTGTCAAACCTTCCATGTCTGCTTTTAGATCATTCTTCATGTTTTCCATCTTAGCTTCCATGTCATCCATCTTAGATTCCATGACGGCTTTCATGCCATCCATATTAGCTTCTATGCCATTCTTCAAACCATCCATCTTAGATTCCACGCCTTTATTCAAACCATCCATATTAGTTTCCATGCCTTTCTTAAAAACTTCCATGTCATTTTTCGTTGTTCTTTGCGAGAGAGAAATTTGTTGCACTTGCTCTTGTAATTTTGATATGTCATGTTGCCATTCTTCATCTTCATGAGTCATAGTAGAGCCTTCTAAAGGCTTAATGGGTGTTGAATTCTTTTTAGGGGCCATTTTAGAATCCAATATTGATATCTATTCTACAGTATGCCCTTGGAATCAATTCAACTTGATTCTTCAAATAGGACTTATGTAATTCGGAAAAAAAAATACACACATTTTACTTGATTTTGAGGAGCTCAATATTCAAATTGACTTATCTCTATACTTGCAGATCCTCAATATTTGAAATTTTTCCCTATCGTAGTCCTCTGAAGCTTCTTTCAATTGCTACAAGTCTAACTTGATTTGGATTCTTCAAGGCAAAGTTATGTCCAATCTCCAACAATGACCTAATTATGGACTGGTTCAATAGAGAGAACTTGTACGACTTGTCACGTGTCACTGTTTTCTCCTTTGGATCTGAAATTTATAGACAGGACACTATATTCTGTTTACTTCCAGTAAATTTTTATATAATTCCAATCTGATGCTCAGAGAGAGAGTAATGAAGATTTTCCCACGATCACCTCTTTGAGATGAAATTTGGGAGCCTGAAAAAGACCTAACTTCCACAGATCATATCTCTAAAAATTTTGCAAACCAAGTTAGGAAAATTTTCGACATTGTTCCTCTAGATTTATGGTTCGTGCTCTATAAAATTCAGCTTCTGAATATTTGTAGAAAAAAAGTTATAGAGAAAATGCCGCAATGACCTTTTTAAGTGAAATTCAGGAGCCTGCAAAACGCCCTAACTTCCATAGATCATATCTCTGAAAATATTGTGAACCAAGCTCTGAAATTTTGTGACGATGTTCCTCGGGATTTCATCTTTGCACTCTAAAAAATTCAGCTTTGGAATCTTCGTAGAAAAAAAATTATAGAGAAAATGCCACGATGACCTGTTTGGAGCAACGGAACCCTAGAATCCAAAGCTCTGATACCAAATGTTGTGAAACCAGCTCCAAATATAGAAGAAAAGAGATATCAATGCCTTAGAAATAAACCACTTCGAGGGGGAAACATCCAATACATTAAATTAATGAAAACTTCTTCGATGATACAAATTACAAAAGCTCCTTTCTATATACAAGAGTCCATGGGGCCACAATGTAATCCTAGCCGACCTAACAATAATAATGTAAGGACACAATAATAACAATAGGGGGTTACAGGGGTACAATAATGACAATAAGGAGGTTACAATAACAACAATAAGGGACTATACTAGTAATATAGGGACCTAACAAACTTGCAGAAACGATTGCCAAAACAGAGCATTATTTTGCACAATGCAAAAAGGTCAATTTTCACGTTATTTGACACATTTTAACATTTTGCAACAACTATTTGGTGAAATGTAAGAAAAAAGAAGGCAACCTCTCATAGCACAAATCACCACATGTTTAAAAATCAATTAAGGCTTGATCATACGATTAATAAAGGCTCTCCTTCTAGTAAATATAAGTATTTTCGACATTTGTTAGGGAAATTGACACGTAATCAGGACATCGTTCAAGTGCTTAACAAACTTTAGTCTTAGTAGATTGAAATGATGTGAAAATGAGGACTATGATTATAGGAACCTTTATTCCCCCACATCTGCACCTTTTCACATATTCCCCCTCTACACACTGCAAAATGTTAATTTTCATGTTATTGATATACATATTTTCTCGTTCCATGACAACGTTTTGATGAAATGTCACATAAACTCAAACAAATTCCTGCACGAGAGACTAAAGAAAATTAAAAAATCGATTAAGGATTAATGTTACGATTAACCAAATATAATTCTTTTCGACATTTATTCAATGAATCTAGGCATAATCATGACATTTTTCGAGTGTTAAATAGACTTTACTCTGATAACTTCGCTTCGTTACTAGCCAATGTTTTACTTCAACTAGATTTGTGTCCAATATTTACATGTTTATTTTGATGTTTATTTCATACACATTTCCACTTCTGCACATTCATAGGCATTTACTTCTCCATATACTTTTTCCATACATTTCTATTTTGCACACTTCTTCTTTTCCATATACTCTACTCTAGATGATTGCTTTATCACATTTGTCTTTTTTCGCACACCATAGTACTTAATGCTACCAATTGTTTTTACGTTGCCTATTGTCATTACAATGATTTCATGGCATGATATTAATCATTCTTTAATGGCTTTTACAATTAAAAAAAATGGTTTGGAACTCCATGCTTTTCATCCATATGTTATGTTTCTCTTTGCATGTTTTAAATTGCATGGAGTTTACAAAAAAAATGGTGGCTAGGTTTTTAATTTATATAATTGGAAAAACAAATTTAGCAATCACTTTATCTCTGCACATAGTCACATGCCTTGATTCTTCCACCACACAAGTAATAAGTTCCTCCAATTATATAATTATGGTGAATTGTGGCTATATGTTTTTGTTTCATGTATGTAACTCATAACATGCACTATTTTTTTCTAACATATAGAATGTTATGAGTTTTTGTGAATCTTAGGTTTTCATTTATGTAAAAATATTACATTGTTGAGAACAACTTGAAAAATATTTCTGACTTCACTCTTACCAAATTTATTGGCCAGTAGGTAATTAGCAAAAAAAAACTACAAATTGCGAAAAATTTCTTCACTGTACAAAAATGGAAAAGAGCATAGAATCAAAAAAATTTCAGGATTAGTACACAACCGAGAGCCATTAACTATCGCGTCTAGTTACCGAACATGACTTTATGGTCCTAAACTAGGTGACGACAGAGGCTAAAACACACAGTGTACATGTTTCTCCATGTGATCCAATCTACCTTCAAAGTGATCTAGTTTTTCCTGTAGATGTCGATGACCCCTTTGTAGACTTGCTAATTTGTCATGAATCTACCACTGGTGGTGTTGGAAATTGTTCATGAATGAGATGATCATATTCCGTTCATCATGTCTATCTCTTACAAGTTGTTCCTGAGGCAGCTTGAGATATATAATCTGATTTCCAAATATTTATTGATTAGAAGCAAGGTCCTTAAAATTAGTTGTATTGACGAGGTTGGGATCTACAACCTCACCCTGACCAATTTGGTGATGTTAAAAATAATTGTTTAAAGAGAATGAAAATACCATAAATGAAACATCCATGACGAAGCAACACAAAATGAAGAAAATATAGACAATGCACCAATATTTGTTAATGGAGTTCACTAACAATGTGTGAGCTATGTCTCTGGGCCCAAATTTAAAGTGGAGAGGCCTCTATATTATCTCAGTAAAATAATGGAAAATACATGGAAATACCTCACTTTTGGGAGTGACTTGAAATTTTCTTCTCATATCCCAATTCTGACAACTACAACAATGGATTCCTTGTGAAATTTCATGAAAAACGAGTATAAAATTGACCAAATTTTGTAAATTTGACCTCTGGGGCCCTTAGGAATCTTCAAGGTTCCACAACATTCAAAATATTTTAGAAATATTCTTATAGAATATTCTTTGGAATATACATTGCATTATAGCTAAAAAAACATGCTTACCCAACATGATTATGTTGCGTCTGTGTAGAGTTCCACTCGACCCTCTATGGGCTGACCTCTGTCTCCTCCTTCACGCTAGTAAAATGGTCGTTTAAATATATATGGCTAGGTGGATAAACCAACGACCACATGGTGGTGCATTGGTTGGCATGTTTAATATTGGGCGTTGGTTGGGCAGAGGTACCGGGGTCAAGCCCGCAAGCCTCCCTTGTTTGCATCCGTTATGTCATTTAATTTAAGATGAATCACCATATGGTTATAACCACACACACACACACACATATATGTACGTTGTAACCAACCACGTAAATTCCGTGTGTTCATACCTTTAAGAAACCTGTCCACATGTTCAAGGCTACTCTAAAATCATATGCTTTTGGTTGACTAGGCCCTTATGGGATGCCACCTAGGTGCCACGTGGCACCATTTTGTTGGGCCACATGGTACCTTCCCATTGGCCCACGTGTGTGCCCAGTCACCCTTTCTCCACTACATCATATGTCCAAGAGGACGAACCATGTCATGCCATGTGGAGAGTTTGATGGGTGACATGTGGTTCCACCTGAGGGTGCCACGTGGAGCCTCCTAGGTGTGCCATGTGGGACTCTCAGTGCCAAAAATTGTCTTGTTTACACAAAACTTCAAATGAGCATAAATTTTTCATATGAAATCAGATTGAGGTGTCGTTTGTGCCTTTGGAATCATCTTGACGAGATCTATGACTTGGTGTTGGTTTTGATGATATTTGAGGACTTAAAATTTTGATCCTTACCACTAAGGAGACTTTGGGCCTCCAAAATCCTTATCAATCAATAATTAGGTGAGGGAATTTCTCCCTCACTTTCTCCTTTTAAATCCATTATGCCTTGCTGGGATGCATTCTTTTAAAACCCACTCAAAGGTACTCCACATCTTCCCATCATGACGTCCTAGTTCTTCTACCTAGGATGATGTCTTCAGGAAACTTGTCCAAGTACTCTAGAGAAAAATCATCCATTGATGGAACTTTACCACTCTCCTTTGGATCCATGATCATGGGAGGTTCATAAAGTTTCAAGTTCTCTACATTGACTGTAGAATACATCTACATATAAGCTAGAAGATCATAGAAATAATAATTTGTTCCAATCTTTTATAAGACGGTGAATGGACCATATATGATTGGTTTCAACATTTTTCCTTCTCCCTTCAACCTGTACTTTCTAATGTGAAGCCATACTCAGTCTCCAACCTAGAACTGATGATAAACTTTGTGCTTGTCATGTAGGGCAATACACTATGCCTAACTCTTTTCCAAATGTTCCTGCACTACTTGATGTATCATATGGATCCTCTAAATGAACTCATGAGTTATGTATTCATCACTTATTTCATTGGAATACTCATCTTTCCCAAATACCAATTATAAGGGTGACTTTGAGAGGTACCCAAAGCATGTCTGAAATGGTGAACTTTTAGTATAAGAGTGCAAAGCCCTGTTGTATGCATGTTGAACATAATGTATCTGTTCATCCCACAAATTAGGATTTTTGTTGCAATACCCTTGGAGAAAATGAACACTATCATGTTGACGACCTTTGTCTATTTGTTGGCCTGTGGATAGAAAGTCACACTCCTCGTTATCTTGGTTTCCATAATCTTCCACAAGATTATCCAAAAATATCCAAGGAATCAAGAATCTTGATTTGAGAAAATGGATGTGGGTAGTCTCAAATGGACCCATACATGCTGAAAGAAACATTGAGCAATTTTCTTAGCATTAATATTATTTTTACATGGCATCAAGGCACACATATTACTAAACCTATCCACTACTAAATACAAGTAGTCATGAACCTTTTTCAACAAAGGCAACCACCATAAAATATCCATGGATATACTCTCCCAAGTATGAGAAGGAACAAGAAGTGGTGTGTACAACCTCAATTTTATATTAGTGGGCTTCGAAATAGAGAAAATTACACACCACTTTACATACTTAGTTAGAATTTATTTCATCTGAGGCCCATAAAAAAACCTCTATAAATGAGCCATATTTTTTCCTATGCCAGAGTGACTAGACACAAGAGAAGTGTGATCTTCTCGAATTACATGGAATCAAGTCTCATTCACTCGTAGGAATACATAACTATAACAGACACGAGCTAATGAGTTCATGTAATAGAATTTAACAAAGGAAAAAATAATACCACGATTAAGGGACACTTATTCCAAGCTAAATGTTGGGCAAGATATCCTATTGGGCATCACTGGATGCGCTTATGTCTAAGGGGAAATTGGAAAAGGTAATTGCTAAGTCTTTGAAAATGAAAAAAGTATTTTTGGAAAATTTATTTATGAAAATAAAGGAAATTATGAGAAAATGAAGGTCAAAGGTCACAAGTTGCATGCAAGGAGGAAAATGAAGGAAAATAATGGGAAATTGAATAAATTAGAGGCCTCATCAATAAAAATACCTCAGAGCATCAGTTGGGAATATTTTTGTCAGTATTAGCTTATTTTTAGTTCAATTTCAGAATTAGTCTCAGAGAGGAGGAGAGCACCAAGAGGAAAAAGAGATCAAGCAAAGGAAGGAAAAGCAAGCAAAGGAAGGACAAGGAAAGGAAAGGAAAGAAAATACCAAGAAAGGAAAGGAAAGGAAATCAAATACCAAGCAAGGAAAGGTTTGAACAAGCAAGCTTCAGCAGGAATAATTATAGGTAACATATTGCATGTATGATTTCCTAGCTGATGTTGACATGCATGGTATGTGCATGTTGGTATTTTGTTCTTTTTCTCTCAGTGGCATGGTTTTTCCAAGTTTTGACAGTGGTTTTCAAACTTTCCTTGCCATTTAATGATAGCCATGGTATGATGGGATTGTTCTCAGTTTTGAGATTTAGAATTTCCAGTTTGTTTCAGAATCTAGGGTGGAGGTGGTCTTAGGAAAATTCCCAAAAGCCTATGAATCCCTTGATCGGTAATGGAAAGATACATGGTAGAGTTCGAGGGTGGAGATAGGAAAATTCCTTAAGGATGGTGAAGGAATCTAGAGGCATTCCAAGCTTGGTTTGGTTTTTTAATCTCGGGGCTAGTTTAGGTGAGATCACGGTATGGTGAGGGTGAAGGCGGTTTAACTTCTAGATTCCATTGGTTGTTTTGGCTTGGTTTATCCTAATAAAGCCCACATTCATGCTTGTAATATGGAATGAGGGTGTGTTACACAAAAAATTTTCACTGTCCCTGTACTGCCTGTTCCTGAATCCTAGAGGACCTTTGACAGTAACCCCTGTGTCTATTTTCCATCATGAAAATGTTCCATTCTATCCCTTACAACATACTAAACAAACTCTCTGTTGACCATTCTAGGAGAAGCCCCATGAAAACATGTTAATTTGGAGCCGCATGCCCTCTTCTTTTCTCACGCGTGTCGATTCCTCTTCTTTGGTCTGGAGTAGCACCAATCGGCCCGAGAATGGAGCTGATACCTGCAGTGATTCACTTTGGGAAGGTTTTTTAAAAATGGAAGTGAAGCTTCGAGATCTAGAAGCTTCATGGCGGAGAGCTAGTTGTTTGTTCCTGAGGATAGAGCCAAGCTTCTCCCTTTGGGTTTCTTGTTCCTACAAAAGAGGATTCCACCCAAAGGGATAAACCATTTCTCCACCTTAAGTGGACCCATGTTCCCTCTCCCTTCACTGTAAAATGGACATCCTCCAATACCTATGCTAGTTAGAAAAATGATAGAAGAACAACAGAGAGTGAATTGTTGCTATAGGCGTTGAAGGAGAGTTGAGACCTTTGGCATTTTCGTATCAAGCTGAAATGAGCACTTTGGAGATGTGCCTGGATCTAGACCCGTTGAAGGAGAGCTAGGATATCAAGGTGCAGGTTGTAACTCCCCCTCTCTATATTAACATGATACAAATTATTCTTGCTTTCCACTCTTGTCTATAATATATGATTGGATTTATAATACTCCTTGATCAACTAGATACATTGTTTTTGTGAAATATATGTTGTGCTTTCACGTTTGCTGTTGTTTGATCTCTTGTGTAGGTAACTAAGTGTTGGCGACAATAAGGATTTGACTACGAAGCACAAAGGATCAAAGGATTCGAGCGAGGAATGACATCATATCGAGGTAGGTTATATATACATGATCTATGTTCATTTTCAGTCTAGGAATGTAGGCATTAGATTGTTCACTGTTGTTACTAGACCCATCCTAGTGCTAGAGGGACCGTCTCTGTCTGTAGAGAGGATTTTCCTGCATAAAAAATTGGCGACTTCGCTGGGGAGTGCTTTCCTTTAAGTCTCCTATTTTCACTCTTTTATTTTTTGTTTTTTTCATCGATATTTGTTGAGTGTCCATATCCTTGTCTCTGTAGCTTCCATAGCTGCTTACAAAAATTCATCTCTCTGTTGAAATGATAAGCCTAGTGTCAATTAAGTAAACCCTTTCATTTTTAAGTATTCTCCTCGATCGACGCTGTTATTGCTCTGATAGTCGTGCTGATTGGTGTTGAATGCATTTTCACAGTAGCACTTTTCCTCTTCCAGTGCGGGTTGCAGCCTAATGGCCGCGCCGATTTGTGTGTACAATTTTTTAGGCTTCCTTTTATTTTTCAGCTAGTGTGTCTTATCCTTCTGAGTTTTCTTTGCTATTTGGATAGCTCATGTTCTTCTTTGTTCAATAACATTTTTGATTCAATTTCTCCATATTTGGTTTTCTCTTTTGCAAAGCAAGTCCATCCTTATCATCTTAGGGTTTCTAGGTGTTTTCGGGCCATCTAAATGGTTGCGTGGTTTGTTGATTTCCACGCTTCTTATTGAGTCGAATATTGTCGCATATTTCAAGATTTTTGTTTGATTGAGTTTGTCTTTCGGTTGATTCTCACGATTAGAAATTTCAAGTGATAAACTTGGGTGCATTTGGGTCTCTTTTCGCCATCAAGCATAGATCACAACTGCTTGCTTTCGACTGAAGTTTGTATTTCTTCAAGTCTCGATCAATGTAGAAATGAAGAGTTTCTTGTTTTGGGGAAATTGATTTGGGTCTCTCTTTGATTTTTGGATATTTGTCTCTTGTATAGTTTTGAGAGATTTCATTAGTACTCAAAGCAAGTGATTTCTTTTGATTCACATTCTACATTTTGCATTGTACTTATAGGAAAAAATACAAAAATATTTTTGTTTCATTTTGCTTTAAAAAATGAAAAGTTTCACCTCGATTCGCTTCTTGTGCGTTTAGTGAAAGGAAAGAAATTCAAAAGATTTCCGTTTCTCTTTAAGATTGTGCACTTGAAGAAAAAAAGTGAATATCTTTCCATACATTTTTTTTGCTTTTTGCATTGATTGTATGAGTTCCTTCTCCCCAATTAACATAGTTTTCATCGAAATAAATGATTGCTTCGCTCATTTAGCTACATCTTAGGGATTCATGTGACATCGGTAGGACTATGAAACCAAAACATAATTCAATATCAACCTTAAAATTTATTCAATCAACCTAAAGAGAATTTGGAACCTAACAAATCACATTTATAGGTCTAGGCTAGAGACGTGTTTTGACGTCGTTAAGTGTAGGAGCTATCACTAACAGTCTGTGTTACAACCCGGGGGTGATATCCCATCCCACGTAGGAAAGTATATTGATGTATGATAAGTATATTTTGGGACACTCTCATCAAACATCACTACTACGGAGTTGGACTGCCACGTACTGTCACGTATATTTTGGGAGACACCATTAGGCTGCAAACTTGACATAGGTAACTGAGTTGGCCGCCTTATAGACATGATACAATGAACACAACATTCAGGGAAATTGGCTTCTGTATGTTAATTCCTTGGTCATTTCTCTTTCATTTGATCACCAAGGTGTATATTGCAGTTCACGTTTACCTGGCAATCCTTTTACTTAGTTTACCCCTTTTTTGATTTATTTCATTTTTAAGTTCTAAAATTAATTGCCCACGATCACATGGCTTACCTATTAGAATATTTCTGGGCCACATCATGAGTAACTCCTTATAAAGATGTTGTTTAAAGCCTTGAATTAATCACCTTGTTCTCTCTTTTGATTTTTGAGATAATATCATCATGTATGAACCATCAAGTTCAGCTTCCTCTGCATCATCCTATTCCGAAGAGACACTGTCACCTGTCTCTTCTGATTCTTTGCCTTTGACTGGGACTCAAACTGATGAGTTTGCCCTCATTATAAGTATCCAACCTCTTGCTACTTGATCTCCTCCGGATGTGCCTGTAGGGTACGTTTCCTATCCTTGGAATCCATTATTTGATTTCGTTGAGATCTCCCCTGAATGACCATATAATCCATTTGATACACCTGGTGTACCATTCGTGCATTTTCCGCGTCCATCCCGGAACGTCAATTGTCAGTTATTTCTGATGGCTTATTAAGGAGAGGTTTCATCTCTCGTGGAGGTTTCAAGCACCATCAATGGTGTAGATGAGTCTTTGTTTGAGGGACATCAATTACTTCCTGAGGATTTTCCCCATGGGGGGAAAAAAACTCAATCTTCCACCCAGTCGTACATTATGCATGGTTACACCGCGTTTGGACACCTGATCTCGAGAATTTCGAGTGCCACGCCTTTGTATTACAATACTATCTGGTAGAATACTGGGGTATCTGCCCCTGGTCTGATTTTTTCCAACGTGTCTATTTTCATCCTCGCTCAAGCAACAATTACACCTACTCCTGCAAATCCAACTGATTGCATTGGTGTTTCAGCGACTCCCATCAGTGTTCCTACACTGATTCCATCGACTTTGATTTCTGGTGGGGGCCCTTCCCTGTCGAATGTTTCCCAATCTACCGTTGGACCATTTGTGAGTGGAATACAAACTCACATCCTGTGTTCTTCCCAAGTTGTTGGGAATATTCCTATGTCTGCTGGATCATCTGGTCCAATGTGGTTAACATATGATCAGTATCAACAATTTTTGCAGAACCTTAACCTCCTTACATCCGGTATGGTTCCCAAAATTTGCAGACCCTGTTAGTAAATCTGAAAGGATTTCAAGGGCAGTATGGCATTCAGTCAGGGTCTTATACTTTTCAGCAGGGTCTTATCTATGGTCAAAATTTACCTTATGGGAAGCAAGGACAACCTTACGTGCAATAGGAAATGCCTTATTTACAATCTAGTCAACCTTTTTCCCATCAAGGTCAGTTTTCCTATTATTAGCAGGGACAAACTTCTGGTCAACAAGGCCAACATCACTTTCAGCAAGGTTAGCCTTTTGTCCATCAAGGACAACCTCTTAGCAAAGCAAGGTCTTTGTTGAGCCGGGTCAACCTGGTCCTCAGGGGCAACCTGGCCAACCTCAAAAACCACTTAGTATTGTGTCATCAAATTCTCAGGGTACCGTCCAATAGCCCCAAGGCCAACCCTTAGGTTCCCAAAGTTACCTTTTGGGTTCGCAAGGTCAACCATAGGGTACCCCATTCCAAAAATTTTAGTAGTAGTAGAACCCATATGCTGCGAGTTATGGTCGAGATGGACATTAGTGGTCTGCTGCAGGTCAATATCCATTTTTGGGTCAGCAACTGGGATATGGTCCAAATCCACAAGGTTTCAATCCTTATGGACAAAATCCATATGGGAAAAATCCTTCAGGACATAACCCTTGGGGGAAGAATTTCTCCCAACCTGGATGGAATCCATAAATGGGCATGTATCAAAGACCGAACATAATGCCTTTCAATCTACAATTTCCATTTCTCGTGATGTTGAAACTTCCTAATGTGTTAAGATTGACCAATGATCCAATTCTTCATTATGCATATTGGCTTCCAGTTCCAACCAAAATTCCGAGCGATTGCCCCAAGTTTGAAGGAAAGTCTGGAGAGGACCCCCAGGCACACGTTATGACGTACCATCTTTGGTGCTCCTCTAATTCCTGGGTTAGCGATTCCATCTGTCTCCGTCTTTTTTAAAGGACGTTGAATGGTGCCGCTGTAAATTGGTACATTGAGCTTCCATGCAGAACTTTTCAGGACTTCAATTCTTTAGCCATGGATTTTCTTCCACATTTTCAATTTCCTTTTTGTTACGAAACATGAACCCACCTCCTTACATCCTTGAAGCAAGATACTGCTATGCATATATCCTATCATATCCATGAATGGAGGCTGCATCGTTGTTTGTTCAAGTTTGATATTCCTGATCAAATTTTGACTTAATGGTTTACCAAATCATTCATCAATCAAATCACAAAGGATATTGCTATGGGGTCAGTTGTCATAGAAGAGCAAGCCATTTCTCATGCTCAGTATCTCGATTTGGTTTATTTCCAATCTGACACGTTATATGATCTTTTACCTAATGCTCTGCACCGAGGTTCCTAGTATACAACCTCAAAAGCTCTGGTGACACCACTAGTGGACAACGTCATTGGTTCTGTTTCCCAGACTTCCTGGAAGTATTATTTTGCTTCTAAGAAGAAATCTTCTTATTCATCGAATTCTATTCCTAAGAATCCTTCAAATCCTGGAAAAAATTCAGAGTTACGCCGTTCAGTCTTCTGCGGTCGATAAAGCCTCTAAACGTAAAAATAAGGGCAAAGGTAAATGTAAATTTGATTCCCCAAAACAGGATTCCCCCAAACCTCGCGCTGACAATGGAACTAAATGTAAATCGAGGTACCCTTGCCTAATATGTGTTGACGAGCACTACACCAAGGACTATCCTCAATGAGCTGAGGTGAGTCATTTATTGAAGGGTGTTCGAGCGACTCCGATTGTTCTTAAAGAGGCAATTCCATCTTAGCAGACTCAAATATCGGAACAACCCAAATCTTCCACCTCTTTTGGTTCTCAGGTGTTAATTATGAATGGTGTTGCACCCGTCTCTATAGTTATCAGATCTAAATATTATTTGAATTCGCGTCAATCGACAGGGAAAGAAATCGTCGATGCTCCTACTCCTTCTCCCTCGCTCGCTTCTGACCCTCTTCATATTGAAAGGCCTAGTTCTGATCTCATTGTCTGACCACCTTCTAAAGGTGTGCTCCACAAATCCTCGTATAATCCAAACGCCCATGCCTCTCAACACTACAATATTGTTGAGGATTTGGCTTAGGCACCTTCTGCCATGTCTGCGCTAGAGGTTCTTCAGAGCTTTTCGTCACAAAGGAAATCATTTCTATCGGCTATCAGCAAAATAAATCCATCTAATTCAAGCCTCATTACTTTTGATCTGGAAAATTTTGTTCCGCGTCTCCCCCATCAACTTGTTTCATTATTCAGGTTGTTATCTGTTATCACTCCAAAATTTCCCTAGGGTTGTTGTGTTGTGTTAAAAGAAATAACATAGTTAACTATCAACCAATTTTGGAGATTAGGATCTAGTCTTCCTAATGCTCAGAGAGGGATCTCTCTTAATTATTTAACTTTGTTGTTTTAATTGATTTAGGCTAGTTATGTAAGATTGATTTGGTTTGATTTTGATTTGTTGGTGGAATTACTGATTTAGATGGATAGGTGTCTGTCTATTTTACATTGGACTATGGAGTCAATATATCAAGAAAACAAAACATAAACAAATTATAAAAGCAGTGTTACAGGGAAAGGTAGCTGAGAAAAATCAGATCTTTAAGGATAAATGGTGAAGTGATTTTCAATCGGGATCAAGGAGCAGTTAAGGAATCCTTAAACCGAATAATGAAGGAATGTGAAAGAGGTCAATCGGGATTAGAAAGCAATTAAGGATTCTCAAAACCATATTTCAGAAGAAAACATTAAAATGAATAACAGTTCAGAATATAGTGTACTTAAACAAATTTTGCAATAATATTCCTGTTATAACATTTAAATTTGGAAAAATGCAAGTTTATGGAATACTTAAGAAAATAACAAGAACAGTTGAAATATAATTCACTTAAGTAGCTCAACACATGAATTCTGTAAGGAAATGCCTTTATTATTGTCATGTCTGTCAACTTGGAAAAGTTACAATAAACCCTCTGGTAGTAGATCAATTCAACTCTAGAAATGTTCAGGAATCCACACTTAACACTTCGAATTGCTAAAGTATTTATACAAAACTTAATACAAAATATCCTATCAATTGATTAGGATTTATTCAAGGGAAATAAAATATCTTCATGCAAGAAGATAGAGACACCTATGTAACTAAATGCAAGCTATCCCTATTTATTGGATTTGCTGTTTGTTTCTCTGATATGTGCTATCCTTTATGTTGGTTGGCTTTCACATTGCTTGTCTTTCACGCTGCTTGTCATCTAATTTGTCTTTTAACTCTTGGTCTTTTATCTATCTACATCTTTAATCTATCTTTACTGCTTTATCTGCATGCTCTGTTTACTCTTTTACCTTTGTGAATTTTCTTTCACCTTTCAGCTCTGTTACCTGTTTTTACTTTTTAAACTTGTCACAGTAAATCACACCATTTTTCCTAGGCTTCTTCATGTGGAAGTTTGATTTTTACCATTCTCCTATAAATCTCATCAGCCTTTGCATATTTTGAAAATGTGGGCTTATTGACAAAAAGGTGATTTACCTCATGCTGGAGGTAAAATAAATTCTCTAAACTCTGAAGGAGTACTTTACCTATAGGAACTCCTTTCATTGATAAAATGTTGAAAGTCTCTTTAGCTGCTTCCGTGATATTCTTATCATAATCTTCATGCCTCATCAATTAATCATTAATCACCAAAGGATTAGGCAAACATTTCTGCCTCAAAACATCAAATTTGTTCATGAATCTATTTACTGCAAGCTCCATTGTCTGACATTTGTCTTCATGTTGTATCATCAAATTTCTCTTGTAAATAACCTTCTTCACCTCTAATATGCTCTCTGTTCTATCTGTTATTCCAAGTTCTTCTAATTCCTGCTTTTATTTTGAATTAAGAAACTTTATAATCTCAGTGGCTTCTTCTGGTTTCTTCCCAAGTTCTTCTTTGAATTTCTGAATAGCTTCACTAGCCTCCTTTATCAATTCTTTCTGCTCAAATATAACTTGGATAGAAGGCCAAATATGATTAACGGAGTTAATGATATTGGCCCATAGTTGTTGATTTTCTTGGGCTAGTGGCTCTTTCAATGTCAATTCCCTTTCTAACTTATGAATTCTATCAGTCAATCTGTTGGATTTCTGTGATTCTACTTTATACATTACCTGAGCCAATTTATTTTCTTCTTCTAGACTTTTTATTTTTTCTTTAAGTCTATTGATCTCAGTAGTTTGTACTGACATATCTTGCTTTGATTTAACCAATTTACTTGCCTCATCATTGGGATGGGATGATGCTGTTGCTGATGTTGTTGCTGGAACTTTTGTTGTCACTGGAACTGCTGTAGGTAATCGAACTGATGTTGAAGCTATAGGAATGACAGTGACAGGGATTGCTTCCATGTTGGTCTTCTTTTCCTGCACTAATTTTTCCATTTCAGTTTCCATCTCTTTCAATTGAGCTGTCAACTGAATGATGAGATTCATCATTTTATCTTTCTGATTTTTATTCTCCAAAACTTCTTTAGTTTGTGGATGCTCTGTTGTAGGCAAATTTAGTTGTTTCTTCAATGCAACTATGTTTGCATTCTTCTTCCTGATAATCTCTTCTGCTACTTTGATATTCTTTGGATCATATCCAACCTCCATGACCAATTATTCAAGTGGTTTTATTCTATTATCCTTTGCTTGTGAAGAATATTTCTCTAGTTTTAACTGTGCTCTAATATTTTCGAGATAATTCTGTAGTTTTTGGACACTCAAAGCCTTTTTTTTCATAGTGGAGTAGATCTTTTATCTAGCTTTCTTATGAAACTCAATCTGATCTATGGGATGTACATCTTTAGCAAGAGCTTCAAAGGTTGTTTTCTTAGAATCTGGTGATGATTTTGGAGCCTACACTGTTGGCTGTAAAAATGTCATTTGCATCTTCCTAGTCTTGTAATCAAAGGCTGAAAGTAACCTGTTTTGGTCACTGGGAGTTTGTTTCCAATACTGGGCATAAGTTACAGCTTTCAATGCTTCATTTTTCAATTTAATTTCTTTGTATTTTTCCATTATGTCCTTCTCTTTATCTACTGGTTTTCTTGATGATGAAACCTCTGCACTATGTTGTTTCTGAATGATTTGTGCACTGGAGGTTGATGGCAACTGTGTTTCTTCTGACACTGTTGGAGGTGCATCATCTCTAACCACTATATCTGTATCAATAAATTCAACTGTTTTAACTATTTTCCTGTTCAATCATTGGATTTAGTTTGGAATTTTTCCTGTACATTAGTTTGAATTTGGTGTTAGAAGTAGTCTTTGCAGAATAAGAGCCTTCCTCTCTTAGCCTCTTTGAGTTCCTGTCTTGTGGGGCTGGAGTATGTAGGATGGAACTAGTATCAACCTGCTTATCCACCTCTTGTAAAGTATTTTTGTAGAAATTTGAATAACTAATATATTATTCACCGAGATTCTCCTGATCACACACTATTTTAGCTTCATGCATAATACAAAATCTCTTCTACCATTGATCATTACATGCGGAAATAAAATCAATTGCATGCACACATTAAAACCACAAACAATCACACATATGAACACAATATTTAATGGGAAAGCTTAAAGCTGAAAACCCCAACTATCTCAGATATTATATGTCATGGAGATCATGTATCATAGTACAAAGCTCCTCACAAGCTCTCATGCACACCCTCAATTGCTACACACTATCAAGCTAGATCTAGCAAAACACATGCTCCAATATTTTGCCACTTGATAGCCAGCCTCTATTGCATAATTAATTCTATGGGATGGCTTCATTAAATAGATAAACCACCTGGCTTGAACTGCGCAATCCTCATGGGCTACTCCACCTATCTGTGTGTTGCAAATAACAACAGTATAGTCACAACTGATAGTTAACCTGCTCTTTCACCTATTCTTGCACTGGTCTCCACTGAAACTGTCCATGCACTGAAGTTAATTGATGCATTCTTTAGTTGATTTATGAGTTTATAATTAGTGAATTAATTAATAATTAATTCACACCACTCTTACTAATTGTATCAATTAGTTAAACTGAATACAAATAGCTCAACTATGTTTAGATTAGTTAAACTGAATACAACTCCACTAACTTCCTCAATCAACTCCACCAAACTCCGTCACATGAGTTCTAACTGAAGTATCCATGCAATAGCTCCACTTAACCCTCAGGAATAGCGTAATTCCTTCTGTCAGCTCCTGTGCCACATCTGTGCACTTAACCGAAGTGCTCCAAGAGAATAAGATAATGTTTATAGTCCAAATATTATTAAGAGCTAATAATATTCGACATATCTATTTTTAGACTGGCAATCTAAAAATAGATTCCGCCCAAGATGTCTAAAAATAGAAGTCCATCTATTTTTTCCGACTTGACCAACCATCCACAAATAACATCCCGCAACTCATAGAACATGATCCATATGTCTAAAAATAGACATAGTCTAAAAATAGACTTTGCGCCAAAAATAGCCTGTGGGCCCACTTAGTGAAGGCGACTCCTTTCCACTAAGCTCATCATCTTGTTGAAATCTCAACAATTTTCAAACCACTCTGACTGGTTGGAATACTTCTCAACCTCAGGCTTTAACTCATAAAGGGGTCAATTTGAATTTGATTCTTAACTTACTTATGACTCCCAAAGGATCACATTGCCATTTGAAACTATTACTGAACTTGAAATCTTATAAGTACTTGTCTGCTTGCTGAGAAACATTCCTATTATTGCAAATAAAAGGACCTAACTGATTCCTGATCTTAAATTGAGTTTTCTTCTTTGCTAACAGGAAATTAACTTCATCTGAATTTAGGATCTTCCTGATGTATTCCAATGCAAATAACCTCACTGGGAGGTATTTGGGAAGTTTGTATGGGGTAAGCTAGTTTCCATACACCCTAATTTCAGTATGATTCTAGTATAAATACCAGTCTTCTGTCCTACTTTGTTCTGACAATTGCAACACTTTATTTATCTCTTCACTGACTCTAGGTTGAATGCTCCTGCTTAGCATGTTGACAATTGGATAAAAAAATGCATCAATGAAGTCTTTGTAGCTGAATTCTGTGGAATCCTTTCTGATCAAGGATGTCCAAAAGACTACATATTGGGGGTTACCCTCTGTGTCCAGTTTTTGGAGGCTAACTCCTAACCTTTCTGATTGGAGAAATAAGAACAAATGAAATAAAACATAGGAGTATTTAAATACTCCTTCCTCTGGTAATTTGACTAATTGCTCATGGATTGCATCTGATAGGTATTGGGAAAAATTGAAGGTTGAAGCTTGAGGCTATCTTGGGTAGAATATGGATAGAAAAACTAGGATAGGTGCATCTACATATTCATCAGTAAAACACCCCAAAATACATGACAACATTGTGACAATCTGTCTGGTTCTCTCCGAAAATATGGAAGCTGAGTATGGAGGATTAATTTTTTGGGTTTTTGCTCATGGAGGAAGGAAGGTTTGGAATATATGGAACCTCTTAGGAAAGTATAGCTTTAGATATAGTTCAGTGAGGATCTCAATAGATAATGGGGCTTCATCATGCTTGGGTTGGATCTATAACATTTGATTTATTGATTGTGCAGTGATGGTGAATAAAATATATTGGTTTGGGGTTACTAGAGCTCTTTCATTGGGAAAATAATTGATTTGGAAGAGTTTGATGATTTTTGGAAACTGAAAGGTCTGTGGGAAGATGTACCTGGGTAGGTTTGAGTCCTAGAGGTGGATATCATCAGCCTGGTCTACGAATTTATCATGGCTCCAGCAATGGAGCTCTAGAAGGTTAAAATCAGTGACTGTATTACTGATTTTGATGTATTTAACAACAAGATGTGTGTGGTCAAAATCTACCATAGGTGGTTGCAGGGGGTTAACATATATTATGCTCTGGGAGGCCATTGTTTTGTTTAATTTATAAATTTTTTACTTTTCTGTGCTTAAGTAATGGCTTCTAGTGCTTAGGATTATCTGGAAAAGGTTGAATTTTGTCCTTGGAAGGGGTTCTAGCCGCAACAGGCTTTAATTCCTATCTACAAAGCTTTAAACTGGGTTGGCAAAGGTTCTTTTGGCTCTTTTTGCAAATAAACAGAAATAAGGGAAAAACTGTTTCTGGCGGGTTTTATTGATTTTAACCAGAGGTGGTTAACCTTATGGCATGGAGGTTTAATTTTCAAACATTAGTGGTTTTATCATAAGGCACGGGGGCGAGTTGGTGGTTTTTCACACAATGAAAAGCGGTTGAGTGGTTTTGGGACTGGGGGGTGCGATAGACTGTGGGACTGTTGCGTGGCAAATGTGCGGGGGTGCAAAAACACCCATTTCGCACCCCCCTCTTGGATTTAAACTTTGGATTGTTGGGGTGTGAAAATTCTTATTGGCCATTTGATCTAATCGGCAATGATCGGGTGACCGGTAGAAGTGAGGGGTTATGATAGGTGGGACCCGAGGTGACTTATGCGAAGGGATTTTAATATAAGTGGGTTGGGTTGAATATATCAAAGGGGTTTAAATATTAGTGGGGAGTAATATGTGTGTGATGTTAATGTAATATATACTTTGGAAATATTTTTTAATGGGGTTTAGGATGATATAGATGCGGGATATTAAAAATACATTAGGAATAGGTGTTAAAAGGATATCGGGGAAGGGTTGTTTTGAAGTGGGGCTCGATACATTTTAAATAGTTAAAACTATGTAAAAAGTGGGTTTTTCATGTTAAATTGAAAAGGGAATTAATAAAAGGGGAAGTTAATTTTCAAAGGAAAATGTGTTTTTTAACTAGGGAAAGGGGTTTTAGGAAGGGAAAAAGGGGTGAAATAAGGGTAAATAGTTAGAATAAACGGAAAGGGGTATTTTACAAAGGGAAATGACTTCCAAGAGTGAAAATAATATTTTAGCAAGGGGAAGGGGATTTAGGAGGATATTAGTGATATGAGCTGAACAAATTGATGCTTTCCATTACTTGTGAAAGTAATCTACCTACCCTTTATTTACCCTAACATTTTTACTTCCTTTATTGGGTGCATTTTAGCTTGCTGACCCTTTTATTTTCTTTTTATAAGAAAAATAACCTATTTCTATCCTTATAACTTCCAATGGCTCAGATTAAATTGATGAGTTCATTTTTATTTTCTACCTACCTACTGATCTGCCAAGATTAAATGGTTTGGCTAGATCTTTATTCACTAACTATCATTACATGAAATTTAAAAGCATGAATGAATCAAGATTAAACTATATGATCATCATGAATTGTGGCATTTTGGACAAGGTACACACAATTTTATTTGCATAAAGTAAAGGTAGTGGCATTTGAATGTGCAACACTTTCAGGATCTATTTTTATTTCCTTTTGTGGGGTTCATAATTTTATATTCTTTTTTGATCTTCTTTACTTTTGGTCCTTTGATTTTTCTTTTAGGACATACCCTCTTTTCATTTTTTAATATGGAAAACATTTGCAGAAAGAAAAGGTATGTACAATATTTACAAGACTCAAAATAGTCAATTCAAAATTATGATACCTATTATTATAGGACCCTAATAGTGGCTCCACTTGGGGATGATATCTCCTGGTGAGATGTCAAGAACTTGATGATCAGTGGCCTTGGAACTACTTTCTGTGATCTCCTTTATTCAAACATATGATGTTATACCTTTTAAATCTTAGGGCCTTCTCTTCGGGCTTCAACTTTAGAATACAATCATCCAATCCAATCTAAACTTTTTAATGGTATTTACAATGAGCAAAGTAACACAAATGAACTATTGTTTAATCTGAAGAAAAGTAGTGCTTCAACATTCTACCATTGACTGGTCCACCTGGTAGATCTGTTCCATCTAACTCCTTCAAGAAAAATGCATTATTACCTCTATAACCATAAATGATGTATGGGCCTTTCCATAGAAAGTCAAATTTTCCATGTTTTCCTTTGTCTTCTCTTCTACAATCCCATTTGAGTACTTTATCACCTATGAAAAAATCATCTTCTTTAGTTTTCTTATCAAACATCTTTTTGATTTTGCCTTGGATTACTTGAGATTTGATATAAAATTCTTCCCTAGTTTGCTACAAATGAATTGTCTGATTTATCCTCCTTTGGATGTCATTTGATTCTACTTGCAGCTCTTGAATCATTTTCATCACTGGCACTCCTAAAGAGGATGGAAAAAAAACATCCATCCAATATACTAATTGATAGGGAGAGGTACCAATATATTTCTTTGTAGTTAGTCTATCTTCCCATAAGGCATTAACCAACCTGTTATTCCAAGTTTTCTTGTTATCTTCTAATAGTTTCTTGATGATGTTGACTAGGATTTTGTTTGAGGATTTTTCTAGTCCATTACCTTGAGGCTAATAGGTAGTGGAATGGACAAGGTTGATATGGTATTTGTTACAAAAGTATTTCATTTTCTTGGATTTGAAGGCAACAACATTATCAGTAATGAGCTTTGGTGGGCATCCAAATCTAGAAAGGATGTTGTTTTCAAGGAATGAGATAATGACAGAGTCTTTGGCTTGTCTAGAAGGGATGGCTTCTATCCACTTGGTAAAGTAATCAGTGGCTGTCAAAATCCATTTATGCTGGGCTAAAGAGGGTGGGTGAATTTCACCAATGAAGTATAAAACCCATTGTTGAAATGGAATTTCTACAAAGATGGGTTTGAGGGGTAATGGTAAAAGTTTCTTCTTCCCTTCAAATATTTGACATTTGTGATAGGAGGTCACATACTTTCTAACATCTGAAAAAAGTGTGGGCCAGTAAAAACCTGCCCTCAAAATTTTATCAGCAGTTGTTTTCCAGTAAAGGTGTCCTCCACAGTCTCCTGCATGAAATTCTTGCATGATTTTATCAGATTATTCTTTCAATAAACAATTTAATATAATTCCACCATGATATTTCCAAAATAAAGCATTATCTATGATACAATATTTGATTTCTTTCAATTTTAAGAATCTACCTTTAGTTCTAGATAAACCAGGAGGAGCTTGTAGGTTGAGTAAAATAAATATAATGTCTGCATACCGGGGTGAATCTAAAAAAGCTTCACTGATCTGTGGAGTCGCCATCTCTTCCTGATCATCTATTGTTGCAATGAAATTTATATCTAAGGCTCAACAGTTCGATTTAGCCATGAGTTTGGCTAATCTTGGCCTTTAATAAATTTTGTAGGCTTTATTTCAATGTCATATTCCAGTATAGTGGAAATCCATTTTCCTCTTTTTCCATTAGGTCCATTCTGAGTTAGAATGTCCTTTACAACTAAATTTGGAACATATGCAATTATGTGAGAGTACAGAATGTACACTCTGAAATCTTTTATAGCTTTCACTAAAGCAAGTGCTTGTTTTTCCATAATATTGTACTTTAGTTTTGCATCTCTTAAGGTTTTACTGAAGAAAGAAATGGGCTGTTCATAACCCTCATCATTCTTTTGCAACAAGACTGTTGCAATGGTGTGTTCTGAAGAAAAAGAAAAAATTATGAGTTTTTTTTTGAAATTAGGAGTTATGAGGATAGGTGTTTTAGTGAGAGCTTCTTTGATTGCTTCAAAATACTGTTTAGCCTCTACTGTCCACTTAAGTGCTGAATCCTTTTTTAACATGTTATTCAATTCTCTGATTAGTTCTGCTAAATTAGAAATGAATCTTTTAAGAAAAATGATTTTACCTAGGAATGCCTGTAATTCTTTGATGTTTCTAGGATGATTGATGTTTAAGATGGCTTCTATTCTAGCTGGATCAATTCTAATTCCATCTTTTGAAATTATGTGTCCTAGGAGTTTACCTTCTTCTAACCCAAAGAGTGTCTTCTTAGGATTCAAGGAAATACCAATTTTTCTACATTTAATGAAAAATCTCCTCAAATGATCTAGATGTTCATTATATGTTTTGGGAAATATTGTGATATCATGTAGATAAATGACTAAAAATTCATGTATCTCCTTTGCAAAAGCTATGTCCACATCTCTTTGGAATGTAGCTCTATAATTCATCAGTCCAAAGGACATTTTCAAATACATGAAAGTTCCCCAAGGAGTGGTAAATGCAGTCTTTGCTTGATCTTTAGGTTGGACTAGGATTTGGTTGTATCCATAAAATCCATCAAGCAATGAAATTCTGGATGACCCTACTACCCTCTAAAAAATATGGTCCATTTTAGGGAGGGAAAAGTTATCTTTTAATGAGACTTTGTTTAAGTTTATGAAATCAACACAGAGTTTGATTTCTCTTGTTTTCTTTTTAGTGGGAACTAAATTTGAGACCCAATCAAAATATCTTATAGGTGTTATGATTTGTGCCTAATATATCCTTTTAACTTCTTTTTCTATTAAAGGCATAAGAACATGATTAATTCCCCTAAGCTTTTGTTTAAAGGGATTCTGATTTTCTTTGATGGGTATTTTATGTTGTATAATGCTGGTGTCATAAGACTTGAGGTCTTCATAACTCCAGGCAAATACATCTTGAAATTCTTTAAACAAACTTATGTACTTCAACTTTTTAGCTGAAGGTAATGCTTTGGATATTTTGATGAGCTTGGGTTTTTCTTATATTCCTATGTTACATTCTTCTATGTCTGATCTTAAGGGTTCCATTTTTGGTTTTCTAGCTACATCATTGGAATAAAAAAAATCTTCTAATGGGGATAATCCCTTAGGCAAAAAGTTATCTTTAAGGTTTAAAATCCCTGATTCATCATTGTTTAATTCTTCTATTTCTACTATTTCTAATTTATCTATTTCTACTTTAGTGAATTTAGTTGGTTCAGTTTTATCTACATCATTTACATCTAACTCGCTATTCATTGTATAATCTATTGTACAATCAGTATCTATTTTACAGTTTTGAAATTCTCCCTCAACATTCATAAAATTGTAAATTTGTGAGTGTTGTGAAAATATTTGCCAATATTTCAAATTATCAGGTACAGTTGGCCTATGTTTTACCTCTGTAGTGTACTGATGATTTGGCTGAAAAGTGGCCAAACTGTGAGCTTGCATATTCTACTTTCTTGGAATAACATCAAAGTCACTTTCAAGAAAACAATTTATCAAGTATAATATAGTTTCTCTGTATTGGCTAAGTCTAGGATTATTCACAAGATACTCTCCCTTGATTTGTTTTATGATAAGTTAAGAGTATCCCGTGATAGAAACTCTCTTGGATCCAAGTTTTCTTACAATTTGCAGTCCTAACACTAATTCTTCATACTCTTCCATGTTATTAGTGCATTTAAAGTTTAACCTGAAAGCATGTCCTTCCGAATGATCATTTTATAAGTTGTAAATCCATAGTCCAGCTCCTGCTCCTAATAAATTTATAGAACCATTGAAATCTAAATACCCCATAGAATCATGAGCTATATTGTCACTGCCAATTTCTTTGTGTTTCTGTTCTATTGTTGTGATTTTGCCTTTACAAGTGTCTGAATTGCATAGGATAAAAGAGTCCATATCAGAATGCAGGGAATAGATAGGATAATTTTGTGGTTTTTATCCACTACTGACCATATATTTCATCAAAGTTTCTCTGTAAATATTTTTTGGATGACCAAATACATAAATTGTAGCATATGACATGTCTAACTGCAGTGATCCCTGTAATTTTTCTCCCCATGAGTGAGATAATAACATTCCATACTTTGGAGGAATATCAACAACTACAATATCCATGACAATACTCTTAGCTGGGTATTGGACTAGAGTTACACACAAGTCTTTTATCAGGCCAAGGCATTTAAATTGAATAGAATCTAAGGATAACAGGTCTTTGTATGCTCTAGTGATTTCTAAGTTCAATTTTCCATAACATCTTTTGGCATTAAGTTATGAGATGCTTTTGAATCTAATATAACATTGTGTAAGATTTTGTCATGACTGTTCAAACTAATGTAGAATGGAGGGACACCTCCCTATTGATGTTTACCATTAACTTTAGGACCAAATAATAACTCTGGTTGGTCATCATTGAGGTTAACAACATCTTCTCCTTCACCTATGTTCAACGTTTCAATCATTTGGGCTTTATATGAATCATTTTTCACTAGTTCTGTTAAAATAACTAGTATTTTCAATTTAGATAGCTCAATTTGGATATTGAATGGAATTCGTGCTTTGCCTAATTGAATAATTTCCTCTTTACCAATTGCAGTTTGTGTATTTTTGTCTTTTTTATCCACAGTTGGTATTTTAGTTTGTGTTTCCATTGTTTTATTTTCAATTTTCTTGTCTGGAACAGTTTGAGTGGCAATTGAAGTTTTAGCAGTAGTTGATGTTTGAGTATTAGTTGATGTAATGTCTACAATCTTTGGACTGGCTACAATATTTGGACTGGAAGTTTTCTGAGTTTCTCTAGGGATAATTTGTAGCACTTTGGACACAGGAGCTTCTACTATTTTCTTGGTTTGGGTTTGAACTGATTTCTTAGTAGGAGCTTCTCTGTTATTTTTTCTTTTAAGGCTATATTGTTTGTGAACATCATATATTGCAGATTCATAGCCTTGTTTATAGTCAAAGGGCTCTCTAGATTCTAACTGTAACTGTTGTAACATGTATAATTCCTATTCTTCTTGGGTAAGAAAAATAGTATTTTAATCATTTATTCCCATCAATTTTATCTGGGTGTCCTGGTCTTCTTCATTTTATTGGGAAACTTTAGCATAGTTTTCTTGGAAAGGTGGTCTAATCAATTGATCAGGTGCTACTTCTCTTGATTTACCAGTATTGGGATTTTTTTTCTGAATTTTGGGTTTCTAATTTAGCGACCTTGTTGTTGATTTTCCCACTGAGGTTTTCTTTCCATGTTTTCTAATCTATCCATTATTATTTCCATACTTTTAGCTAAACTATCTATCTTAATGTCTGATGTGGATGGTACTTCCTTAATGGTCACTCTTATTTCATTTCTTATCCTAGCTCTTTTAGCTAATAAGTTATCTTCTACACTAACTGCATTACTTTGCATCTGTTCTAATGTTTTAGGGTTTCTTTCTCTCAATTGATAAGACATATCAGTATCAAAACCATCTGGAAATTTGATTAGAGCTAAGTCTGGTGGAGGTTTGATATTTGTAGGAATTGCATTGTAAATACTGTTAAACCTAGTACAATAATCATGAACAAATTCATTAGGAGCATTTCTAATGTTTTCATATTCAAATAATATTTGTAAAGGGTTTTTCTTTCTTTCCCATATATTAATGAACAACTAGTGGAAAGTAGCTAAATCAGCTATATGATTGGCAGGTAAAGCTTTCAACCATTTCTTAACATCTCCTGCTAATTTTTGTGTAAACGATCGCGTTTGTACATCAACTTCATCAATTTCATGTAATTCAAAATAATTAGTCATTTTATTTAGATGTTGTTGAGCAGAATATTAACCAGTACCATCAAACTGAAATTTTTTACTCTGGTGATCTTGTGGCATAGCACATAGAGGGGCTTGTAAAGGGGCATATCTGGCTGCCATGGCTAAGATGCTAGCTTGATTGGGAGGTAAAGTAGTGGTGCTTGGTGATGAACTTGAAGTGCTTGCAGATGAGCTTGAAGTGCTAGAATATGTAGCAGAAGTGCTAGAATATGTAGCAGAAGTGCTAGAATATGAACTTGAAGTGCTTGAATATGAAATTGGAACACTTGAATATGGAAATAAAATTCTAGGTTGAAGAGGAAGTTTGGGGATGAATGGTTCTGTGGAATGAACTGTGGTGGATATTATAGATGAGGTGGTACTAAAGAAGGTTGTATTTACAGTTTCAAAAAGAATGGTAGAACACTTAGGGGTAGCAGTAGTTAGGGCAAATAATTCAACAGATTTTTGAAAATAGGCTTCGTCTATATCCTTAATCAAAGTTGCAGTCAAACTATCAAGTTTATCAAAAGTCTCTAGAACTTGTTGATCTAAGTCAAGTTGTATAGTTTCCTTCTTTTCTTGAATAAATTGAATAAAATTAGGGTCTATTACAATATCATATATTGAATATTCAGATTTGGTTCTAAATAAAGAATGTTCAAATGATAAATCAAATTGAATATCCTGTATACTTGATAATTCTTTAGGGAGTGAATTTGCTTTGATTAATTGACTACTACTTCCTAGACTTTTTTATTTTTTATTTTTTTCTTAAAATTATGTCAAGATCATCAACAATTATAGCAGGCTGTGGATCATGATGAGCCCTGGTATAGTATGTTCTTTTGGAAGCCAGAATTTTAACTTTCAATGATAATTTCTTAACAACACTAAATAAAACTTAAGGTGAAATGATGAGGAAATGTATTTCCTTTAAGATTTATTTAACTGAGGACTTATTCGCTAGTATGGTCGCCAGTATGTTATCACTCCAAAATTTCCCTAGGGTTGTTGTGTTGTGTTAAAAGAAATAACAGAGGTAGCTATCAACCACTTTTGGAGATTAGGATCTAGCCTTCCTAATGCTCAGAGAGGATTCTCTCTTAATGCTTTAACTTTGTTTTTTTAATTGATTTTAGGCTAGTTATGTAAGATTGATTTGGTTTGATTTTGATTTGTTGGTGGATTTACTGATTTAGATGGATAGGTGCCTGTCTATTTTCCATTGGGATATGGAGTCAATATATCAAGAAAACGGAACATAACAAAATTATAAAAGTAGTGTTACAGGGCAAGGTAGCTGAGAAAAATCAGATCTTTAAGGATAAATGGTGAAGTGATTTTCAGTCGAGATCAAGGAGTAGTTAAGGATTCATTAAACCAGATAATGAAGGAAGGTGAAAGAGATCAATCGGGACTAGAGAGAAATTAAGGATTCTCAAAACCAGATATCAGAAGAAAACATTAAAATGAATAATAGTTCAGAATAGAGTGTACTTAAAAAATTTCTGCAATAATATTCCTATTATAACATTTAAATTTGGAAAACATGCAAGTTTATGGAATACTTAAGAAAATAACAAGAACAATTGAGATATACTTCACTAAAGTAGCTCAACACATGAATCCTGTAAAGAAATTCCTTTATTATTGTCCTGTTTCTCAACTTGGAAAAGTTACAATAAACCCTCTGGTAGTAGATCAATTCAACTATAGAAATGATCAGGAATCCACACTCAATACTTTGAATTGCTGAAGTATTTACACAAAACTTAATACAAAATATCCTATCAACTGAGTAGGATTTATTCAAGGGAAATAAAAAATCTTCATGCAAGAAGATAGAGACACCTATGTAACTAAATGCAAGTTGTCCTTGTTTATTGGATTTATTGTTTGTTTCTCTGATATGTGCTGTCCTTTATGCTGACTGAATTTCACGTTGCTTGAATTTCATGCTGCTTGTCATCTAATTTGTCTTTTAACTCTTGGTATTTTATCTGTCTTCATCTTTAATATGTCTTTACTGCTTTATCTTCCTTCTCCGTTTACTCTTTTACGTCTGTGAATTTTCTTTCACCTTACCGCTATGTTGCCTGTTTTTACTTTTACCTGTCATAGTAAATCACACCTTTTCCCCAGGCTTCTTCATCTGGAAGTTTTATTTTTACCATTCTCCTATAAATATCATCGGCCTCTGTATATTTTGCAAATGTGGGCTTATTGACAAAAAGGTGATTTACCTCATGCTGGAGGTAAAAGAAATTCTCTAAACTATGAAGGAGTACTTTGCCTGTAGGAACTCCTTTCATTAATGAAATGTTGGAAGTCTCTTTAGCTAATTCCCTGATCTTCTTATCATAATCTTCATGCCTCATCAATTTATCATTAATCACCAAAGGATTAGGCAGACCTTTCTGCCTCAAAACGTCAAATTTTTTCATGAATCTATTTACTGCAAGCTCCATTGTCTAACATTTGTCTTCAAGCTGTATCACCAAATTTCTCTTGGAAATAACCTTCTTAACCTCTAAAATGTTCTCTGTTCTATATATTATTCCAAGTTATTCTAATTCCTTCTTGTTTTTGGAATTAAGAAACTTTAAAATCTCAATGGCTTCTTCTGGTTTCCTCCCAAGTTCTTCTTTGACTTTCTGAATAGCTTCACTAGCCTCCTTTATCAATTATTTCTTCTCAAATATAACTTGGATGGAAGGCCAAATATCATTAACAGAGTTAATGATATTGGCCCATAGTTGTTGCTTTGCTTGGGCTAGTGTCTCTTTCAATGTCAATTTCTTTTCTAACTTATGAATTCTATCAGTCAATCTGTTGGATTTCTGTGATTCTGCTTTATACATTACCTGAGCCAATTTCTTTTCTTCTTCTAGACTTTTTATTTGTTATTTAAGTCTATTGATCTTAGTAGTTTGTATTGACATATCTTGCATTGCTTTAACTAATTCACTTGCTTCATCATTGGGATGGGCTGATACTGTTGCTGATGCTGTTGTTGGAACTTCTGTTGTCACTAGAATTGTTGTAGTAGCTGAAAATGTTGTAGGTAATGGAACTGATGTTGAAGCTATAGGAATGGTAGTGACAGGGATTGCTTGCATGTTGGTCTGCTTTTCCTGCACTAATTTTTCCATTTCAATTTCTATCTCTTTCAGTTGAGCTTTCAACTGAATAATGAGATTCATCATTTTATCTTTTTGATTTTCGTTCTCCAAAACTTCTTTAGTTTGTGGATGCTCTGTTGTAGGTAACTTCAGTTGTTTCTTCAATGCAGCTATGTCTGCGTTCTTCTCCTTGATAAGCTCTTCTGCTTCTTTGATATTATTTGGATCATATCCAACCTCCATTACCAATTCTTGAAGTGATTTTATTTTATTATCCTTTCCTTTTGAAGAAGCTTTCTATAGTTTTAATTGTGCTTTGATATTTGCTAGAGAATTTTTTAGTTTTTGGACACTCAAAGCCTTGTTTGTCATAGTGGAGTAGATCATTTATCTAGCTTGCTTATGAAACTCAATCTGATCTATGGGATGTACATCTTTAGCAAGAACTTCAAAGGTTGTTTTCTTGTAATCTGCTGATGATTTTGGAGCTTGCACTATTGGCTGTAAAAAGGTCATTTGCATATTCCTAGTCTTGTAATCAAAGGCTGAAAGTAACCTGTTTTGGTCACTAGGAGTTTGTTCCCAATAATGGGCATAAGTTACAACTTTTAATGCTTCATTCTTCAATTTAATTTCTTTGTATTTTTCCATTATGTCCTTCTCTTTATCTACTGGTTTGCTTGATGATGAAATCTTTGCACTATGTTGTTTCTGAAGGTTGATGGAAACTGTGTTTCTTCTGACACTGTTAGAGGTGCATCATCTCTAACCACTATATCTATATCAATGACTTCAACTATTTCAACAATATTTTCCTATTCAATCACTGGATTTAGTTTGGCCTTTTTCCTATACATTAGTTTGAATTTGGTGTCAGAAGTAGTCTCTGCAGAATAAGATCCTTCCTCTCTTAGCCTATTTTAGTTCCTGTCTTACGAGGCTGGAGTATGTAGGATGGAACTAGTATCAACCTGCTTATCCACCTCTTGTAAAGTATTTTCCAACCACTCTGACTGGTTGGAATACTTCTCAACCTCAGGCTTTGACTCATGAACAAAAGGGGTCAATTTTAATTTGACTCTTAACTTACTTATGACTCCCAAAGGATCATATTTCTATTTTAAACTATTACTGAGCTTGAAATATTGTAAGTACTTGTCTGCTTGCTCAACAACATTCCTATTATTGCAAATAAAAGGACCTAATTGATTCTTGATCTTAAATTGAGTTTTCTTCTTTGCTGACATGAAATTAACTTCATCTGAATTTAGGATCTATCTGATGTATTATAATGCAAATAACTTCACTGGGAGGTATTTGGGAAGTTTGTATGGGGTAAGCTGGCTTCCATACACCCTAATTTCAATATGATATTGGTATAAATACTAGTCTCCTATCCTAATTTGTTCTGACAATTGCAACAATTTCTTTATCTCTTCACTAACTCTAGGTTGAATGCTACTGCTTAGCATGTTGAAAACTGGATAAAAAAATGCATCAATGAAGTCTTTGTAGCTGAATTCTGTGGAATCCTTTCTGATCAAGGATGTCCAAAAGACTACAGATTGGGGGTTACCCTCTGTGTCTATTTTTTTGAGGCTAACTGCAAACCTTTCTGATTGGAAAAACAAGAACAAATGAAATAAAACATAGGAGTATTTAAATACTCCTTCCTATGGTAATTTGACTAATTTCTCATGGATTTCATCTGATAGGTATTGGGAAAAATTGAAGGTTGAAGCTTGAGGCTGTCCTGGGTAGAATATGGAAAGAAAAACTAGGACAGATGCATCTACATATTCATCAGTAAAACACCCTAAAATACATGACAACATTGTGACAATCTGTCTAGTTCTCTCTGAAAATATGGAAGCTGAGTATGGAGGATTACGTTTTGCGGTTTCTGATCATGGAGGAAGGAAGGTTTGGAATATTTGGAACCTCTTAGGAAAGTCTAGCTTCAGATATAGTTCAGTGAGGATCTCAATATATAATGGGGCTTCATTAGACTTGGATTGGATTTGTAACATCTGATTTATTGATTGTGTAGTGATGGTGAATAAAATCTCTTGGTTTGGGGTTACTAGAGCTCTTTCATTAGGAAAATAATTGATCTGGTAGAGTCTGATGATTTATGGAAACTGAAAGGTCTTTGGGAAGATGTACCTGGGTAGGTTTGAGTCCTAGAGGTGGATATCATCAGCCTGGTCTATGAATTTATCATGGCTCCAACAGTGGATCTCTAGAAGGTTGAAATCAGTGACTGTATCACTGATTTTGAAGTCTTTATCAGCAGGAGGTGTGTGGTCAACATCTACCATAGGTGGTTGCAGGGGGTTAACAGATATTATGCTCTCGGAGTCCATTGTTTTGTTTAATTTATCAATTTATTACTTTTCTGTGCTTAAGTAATGGATTTTGGTGCTTAGGATTACCTGGAAAAGGTTGAATTTGGTCTTTGGAAGGGGTTCTGGCCGCAACATGCTTTAATTCCAGTCTGCAAAGCTTTAAACTGGGTCAGAAAAGGTTCTTTTAGCTCTTTTTGCAAATAAAAAGATTTCACAAATAAACAGAAATAAGGGAAAAAGTGTTTCGGGTGGGTTTTATTGCTTTTAACCGGAGGTGGTTAACCTTATGGCACGAAGGTTTAATTTTCAAACATCAATAGTTTTATCATAAGGCACGGGGGCGGGTTGGTGTTTTATCACACGATGAAAAGCAGTTGAGTGGTTTCGAGACTAGGCGGTGCTATTGACTATGGATTGTCACATGGAAAATGGGTGGGGGTGCAAAACCACCCATTTCACACCCCCCCCGGCTTTAAAATTTGGACTGTCGGGGGTGCGAAACTTCTTATTAGCCATTGGATATAATCGACAATGATTGGGTGACTGGTAGAAGTGAGGGGTTATGATAGGTGGGACTCGGGGTGACTTATGCGAAGGTATTTTAATATAAGTGGGTAGGGCTAAATATATTGGAGGGGTTTAAATGTTAGCGGGGAGTAATATGTGCATTGTGTTAATGTAATATATACTTTGAAAATATTTTTTAACAAGGGTTAGGATGATATATATGTGGGATATTAAAATACATTAGGAATAGGTGTTAAAAGGATATCGGGGAAGGGTTGTTTTGAAGTGGGGCCCGTTACATTTTAAACAGTTAAAACTATGTAAAAAGTGGGTTTTTCATGTTTTTATATGGAAAAGGGAATTAGTAAAAGGGGAAGTTAATTTTCGAAGGAAAATGTGTTTTTAAACTAGGGAAAGGGTTTTTAGGAAGAGAAAAATGGGTGAAATAAGGGGAAACGGTTAGAATAAAGGGAAAGGGGTATTTTACAAGGGAACTGACTTCCAAGAGTGAAAATAAGATTTTAGCAAGGGGAAGGGGATTTAGGAGGATATTAGTGATATGAGATGAACCAATTGATTCTTTCCATTACTTGTGAAAGTAATCTACCTACCCTTTATTTACCCTAAAATTTTTACTTCCTTTATTGGGTGAATTTGAGCTTGCTGACCCTTTTATTTTCTTTTGATAAGAAAATTAACCTATTTCTATCCTTATAACTTCCAATGGCTCAGATTAAATTGATGAACTCATTTTTATTCTCTACCTAACTACTGATCTGACAAGATTAAATGGTTTGGCCAGACCTTTATTCACTAACTATCATTACATTGAAATTTAAAAGCATGAATGAATCAAGATTAAACTATATGATCATCATGAATTGTCACATTTTGGACAAACTGCACACAATTTTATTTGCATAAAGTAAAAGTAGTGGCATTTGAATATGCAACACTTTCAAGATCTATTTTTGTTTCTTTTTGTGGGGTTCATAATTTAAATTCTTTCTTGATCTTCTTTTCTTTTGGTCCTTTGATTTTTATTTTAGGACATACCCTATTTTCATTTTTTAATATGGGAAAACATTTGTAGAAAGAAAAGTCATGTACAATATTTACAAGACTCAACATAGTTAATTCAAAATTATGATACCTATTATTATAGGACCCTAACAGTATCAATGGAAAGAATATTTATCGAGCAGTCGTGGATTAAGGTGCATCCACTTGCATCATGTCTGTCTCTTGTTGGAAAGCCATCAATTCTCCAACTCTTAGCTAGTATCCAAACACTTTGGAGGCTTTCGATGGAAGGGACCCTCATCCTTTTGGTATCCTCCCCAACTTGCCTATCACGTTGGAGGGAAAAACGATTAACATTGATGTAGAAGTCATTGATGCCAAACTCAATTATAACAATATAAACCATAATTTGTTTTTTCAAAGCTTTGCAGGACTACATCTTCATCATGTCCAATATATCACCCTGATAAGGGTGGGGAATTGAACAAGTGACTTCACATCAAGGAGTGTCTTAATAGAGTACTCGATCACCGTCTATCCAAGACCATGTGGACAACAATATAAACCATAATTTACAACAATATTATTATATATATAAAATGTAATAGTGATAAACATTAGTATATTATATGATAATAATTATTTAATTATATTTTATAATGCTTATTGCATAAATTTAATGTCATTTATAAATCTATTTTTTCAATGTATAAAATGTAATAGTAATAATATTTTTTATTTGTGTATTCAATTTATTAGTCCTTTCCTCGCCATGGACTATAACACTCGCCTCACGGTCAAATTCTTTTGACCCTTGATTCTTTGTTGATTTTTTGTGGCTTTTTAGTAACTTTAACCAAAGATTTGGGAAAATGATGAATATTTCTATTTTTCCGTAAATTCAAATTTTTTTTTCTAATTTATGGAAATCTTATTTCCAATTTTACATTGTTTGAGAGAGACTTGACGTGACGTAATTCCCCTAGTGGAGGGTGATTTATTTTCTGTATTTGTGAGTGCACGACAAACCATTTAAAATTAAAAAAAGGACTAATTTTGTAAGTAGTCATTCCATCAGTGAGTGCTCTGACACTAACACTAACACTGCTGCTAATCTACCCAATGATTCCAGAACTAATGGGGTTACAACTAACTTACGTAAGCCGGGGGGGAGGCGTGTCGAAGGTACAAGAGGTGGAGGAAGCTTTCTATCTTCTTAAAATGTGTATGTACAATGGTAAAGTTAAAAATTTAATATATATAATTAAAATATTTGTGCAGAGGGGAATGTGTGTGGAGGTGCAGAAGGAGAAACATGCGGAAGAGACTTCAGTGAGTGCTTTGTCATTGACATCGACACTGACACTAACACAGTGTCACCTAGTGCGTTTACCTCTTATTTCATTTTAAACTTTTATAAATTCAGTTGTGTGGGAGAACTTGTGTATGGAGCCGTGAATGTGCGCTGAATGAAGGGTGTGTGGAAGAGGGGGTATGTGCAGGAGAATGGGGATGCATAGGGAAATTTCTTCCACAAATATAAAATTATTTTAACTTTAAGTAGAAACATAGTATCCAATATTAAATGAAGTTTATTTTTGATGTGTGTGAGAAAGAAGTGTTGTGCGAGAGAACAATTGTGCAAAGCAAGGAACATTAAATTTGATTCACAATGCTTTGCATTTCTGCTTACATTTCCCCTTTGCACACTTCTTCCACATTTCTATCAACACTACATATTAATCAATTAATTAGCAATTTTGACTTATTAAATTTTGGAGAATGAAAAGTTTGGTTTATGTGTATATCAAGTTATGTTAACGTGGGCTCATTTTATTTGATATCGGGATGTAAAGGAGCCATGCAAACACTACTTTCCTGATGATCCGATGTGAAATTTTGAAAACAATGTTCAAAGACTTTGATCGTTTAAAAACTGTATAAAAGTACAAACAATGAATCATAGTATTCATAGTTCTTGAATACTATGTGCATTCGTGAAATCACATTTGTGGATTAAATACTTATTATCCAATATTAAACTTCCACAATGTTTCATACCTCCGCATACATTCCCGCATACTGCATATTAATAAATTAATTAGCGGTTTTACTTATTAAAGTTTGGGGTATGAAAAGTTTGGATTACATGTATATTGGGTGCACAATTGTAATACCCTTATCAATTAAACCTTGGTTATAGAAAAATAGAAACCCATAATTTAGATAGTGAGGTTTAAAAACAAATTTATCAAAAAATTATACACAGATACATAACCTAACCATAATTAAACCCTTAATTCTTACCATAATTCAACCATTGCAATTTAAATAAGAATTTATCAACTAAATTCAAAATACATACCTGGTTACCATGTTTGAAGTTGATCCTAAGTTGATGTGGCTCCAATCTGCTCCCGTTCCCATTACCAAATGACCAAAAACAACCCAACCAACTGAGTACCACTTCAGTAATTAGTTCCAAAGTACTCACGATTGAGATACTTTGGTCCCCGTGCCCAAAATTTTAGAACAATTGAACTCTATATCTCCCAATCTCTCTAACTCCTTCAACCTCTCAACACAAATTGTCACTCTTTAGTTCAGAATTCTTTCTCTATTTCGTCAATTTTCTGCTGTCCCGTTCTTCTATGTGTACACGGATAAATATGCCTTCTCAGGCAGTTGCTGCCTCATCCACCACTTTCCTAGATTTTATTTTCTTATTTAAGAGTATACATGTACCCTCCAAGTTTTTATAATTGAGATTACATACTTGGGAGGTAGTTGTTATGTTTATGACTTTAACTTTATTTATTTATATTATTTAAATATAATGAATATCTATCTATCTATCTATCTATATATATATATAAACTAATATTAATTTTAATTATAACATTTAAATTAAAATGTATATTCATACATATTTACTTTAATAGGATTAGTAGTGTAAATTTTATTTAAATAACTTAATAATTACAAAATAAGTAGTATTTCTCTTCTTAATGTTTTTAGGTACTTGATCCATTTATAATTTACTTAGACATCTTTCATAATTATTTAATAAGTATACTAGTGTAATACATACAATGTATGCATATGTAGCTATCATACACATATATCCTATGTTTACTAATACCTTTTGTTCATAATTCAAAATGGGTCATTACAAAAATAAGGGTGGGTGATTCACTGTCCCCACTACCATGTCAATTATTTGTGATTTGGAATTTGTCAGTTAAATAGTTGTTATCCAATATAAAATGAAGGGTCTTTGTGATGCGTATGAGGAAGAAGTGCTGGGCAAGGGAATGGATGTTCGGAACAAGGAAAAAAAATCCCCCCCCAATTTTGCACTTCTTTCGCACACCTCTCTCTCACATAACACTACTTATTAATCAATTAATTAGTGGTTTTGGCTTATTAATGTGTGCGAGGAAGAAGTGTTGTGCAGGAGAATGGGTGTCCAGAACAAGGAGCAAAATCTTTCATTCGTAATGTTTGTACCTCTGTATACATTTCCCCCCTACACACTTCTTCCACACACATTCATTTCACATAAAACTACATATTAATCAATTAATTAACATTTTTTTCTTATTAATGTGTGTGAGGAAGAAGTGTTGTGTGGGAGAATGGGTGTGCGGTGCAAGGAACATAGTTTTTTTTCACAATGTTCTATACCTCTAGATACATTCTTGCATACTACATATTAATCAATTAATTAGCAGTTTTGGCTTATTAAAGTTTGGGGCATGAAAAATTTGACTTACGTGTATATCGGGTATGAAATAAAGGTGGACGATTAACTTTACCCTCTACTATGTTGACATATTTTCATTTTATTTGAGCTTCCCGAATATTAAGTGCATTTTTCATTTAACATTTGTCAATTAAATAGTTATTATCCATTATTAAATGAAGTGTCTTTTTGATGCATATGAAGAAGAAATGTTGTGCGGAAGAACGAGTGTTCGGAACAAGGAACAAAAAATTTCATTCACAATTTTCATACCCTCCACACACTTTTTCTGTACACCTTTCTCCCACATAACACTACATATTAATTAATCAATTAATGTTTTTGTCTTATTAAAGTTTGGGGCATGAAAAGTTTGGATTACATGTATATCATGTTATTATTAGTTAGTATCTACTACATATCATGAATAAATTTTTTTTTTATAACATGTCATGAATAACATATCATCATTAGTTAGTATCTAATACATATCTTGAAATTTTGAAAGGTAGTGTGACAATTATAACTACTAGTTTTGTTATTCTATCCATACGTGAATTGGCTAAGTGTTTGTCATGTTGTTTTTAACATGCACATTGCTAACACATGTTTGATTACTTTTCAGGGGAGCTAGCTGCAAAAAGATTTGTTCTCTAGGTTGTATGATAGTCATTCTAGTAGTTGCATGACATGAGGGATTTTCTCTGGAAGTTGTAAGATTGTGTATTGCGTTGTTCATTTGAAGTGGGGAAAATAAGCTCATTTCGAATGCAGATGCAATATATATATATATATATATATATATATATATATATATATATATATATCAGGTAAACAATGCATCCTTCCTTTTGTATGCGAGTGCTTAAAGAATTTACATAATATATACATTAGTTCCCTATAGAAACGAGGTCTGCATCTCAAAAAGTGGATAATATGTGAGCGCTTAAAACATTTATACAATATATGCTACTATGGTGTAGCAGTTAAGACTGAATTGTTTTCATACTATGATTTTAGAAATTTTTCTATGAGATGCTAATTAATGAGAAACATAAATTAATTTTCAAAGGGTGGCACTCATTACAAAATATGTCCTTATGAATGCTTTCCTCGGCCATTGTTTTGCTAAATGCCTGAGGTGAATGATTTTTTTTTCTAGGCTATATAGTGGTCACTCTAATGGTTGCATTATGCAAGTGATCTATTCTTTAAGCTATGTGGTGACGTTTAGCATGAAAGTGTTGTCGTTGTCCTAATTGTTTTCCTTACTCTTGGTGCTTTTGCTTTTTAGTTCTATATTTTTTAGCAGTATGTGCAATACTAAATTTTTATGCTTACTATTGTCCTATTGTCGTCGACATTGGCATCTTTGATTTCTAATGCATGTTGCTTCCGTGCCTATGTTTCTAAAGTAGCCATTGCTAATTCATAAACTAGAAACAGATATGGATTACATGACAAATTTACAATCAATGTATTTGGGGATTTCAGAATTTGTATTAGAAACCAGAGCATGTGCAATATTTTATTTATTTATTTATTTATTTTTTTCGTTGATGTTGTTTGGTAAGTTGTGTAAGCATAAGCAATGTTAATTTCATTTCAGCATTGTTATTTATGAAATATGCATAGAGTGTTGGTCTTGCGTTGTTTTCTTTGTCCAAAAAAGTTGTATATGTAATGGATACACCCCCATGGAAAATGCTTGTTGTTATATTGGTACTGATATCTTCAATTTATATTTGTATAGGCCACAACCTTTTTTTTCTTAGTCTCTATTTTTCTTGTGTCGTTGTTTCTCGTGCGATATCTACTTTTATAATTGTGTGATTCCTATGATTTTTCCATTTTTTTAAATTATTTCTATATATTTGATCTAATTCATATCTTTAGAGAAAGGAAGATGAAAATAAATAAAAAATATAGAGTTAAAGACAATGATAACTTTGCTAAGAGGTGCATTTGTGTTCTATTTATCATCATTTGATTATTACATTTTTTTTCTAAGTTTTAATACTTCTATTATATCATATAAAATAGAAAATTATAGGTATCTTCCTCTGGGTTTTGTAATCCAAATCTAGAGGGAAGTTTTATCATTTTTCCAACAGAAATTGGACTGCCCTGGCCGGGGAAACTAGCCCTTAAAAACCATAGTGACACTGCTGCTCGTCATGGGAAACCAACAGATTTATTGGCCAAAAATAAGCAAGAGTCATATAACAGACATTACCAAAACATGAGCAGTCTAGATAGCATAAAAAAAATGAAACTATGGAAACCCTTCATACTTTTTGCCGGAGGTGGGAGCTTATTCTTCAATCCTGCAAACATAGAAGTCGTCATCATTCTCCTGTCTTGGCGCGTGGTGAGAGGTCTAGGGACGTGGTGACGTGGGAGAGTCGAGCTTCTTAGAGGAGGCAGCTTGCAGACCAGAGTGCTCCGCTTTGTTATCTGCCTCAGAATCCAAACTGCTACCATCACTGTTGCCATTGGTGTTCTTGCTGCCGCTTAAGACACTTTGCACCAGGAGAGCCTTCATCTTGCAAGGGATGAAAGCAGGCTTGGGTGGAATGGTTTATTTGCACAACCTCTTCTTGTTGTGGGAGATGGATGGCACCATAGGAGGAGCGAGAAGCTTCAAGGAAAGCTGGGCAGTCAGATTGACAGGGGCAGTCCTGTTCTACTCTACCTAGCCAACTGAAAGATCCAAATCATTACCCAGGGACTGTGACAAAGGAGGTCTGGAGGGGCGACCACACCCCCCTGCCCTTCTGCATCTCATTCGATAACGCCGAGGCATAATTTTCTGAAGAGTATAAGCGCAGGACTAGGAGGGAGCAGTGGAAAGTGCAGGAGAAGAATTGCCACCAGAGGAAAGGCTAAGGCTGGCTAAATGAGGACCATGCACTAGAGGCAGAGGGGAATTAATAGATAAATGCACCGAGAGCAGGAGAGAGGGCTGAAGTGAGGGCGAATAGACAGAGGAGGCTGGTTTAATGGCCATGGCATGCAGCCTTAATTCACTGCAGTCCAAGTAGGTCGAAATGAAGGTGGCGGAGGTTAAGTTTAAGTCTCCCTCACGAAAACATTTAACACAGAGCAACCCTGTGGCCTGCGATCTCACTGGCTAGCATTTGATTATTACATTGTACAACTCTCTTTTTTTGTTTTATTTTTATATACTATAATTAAAAACAATACCTTTTCATTTTTCAGGAAACATATAACACTTAGAGATTCAGATCTAGGAGAACAACTGAAAGGAAAAAGGAACTTCAAATATTTCCATAAAACATTTGTACATTTGTTCATTTTGCAATTTAATATATGTAATGAGGAACTATAAATTAAAATATGTCGAAACTAAAATCTATTTAGTATTTTACTTATATGCATATAAATCAAATTCTATCTGGTAACTATGAGATTGACATTAAAATATGCATTAGCAACAAATTTACAATTTTTGGACTTGTTTTCATAACCCAATTCTTGCTTAGTATCAATTATAATGTCCTTTTAAGCAGTGAATTTAGTGTAGTATTTGTGAATAGGAAAAAATATCAGATTCTAAACTGGTCTGAAATAAAGATATTTTCAATGATGTAACAATAGACGTGGTCAAATAAGTAGATATGGTAATGATCATAATTAAAGAAGAAGATATTGCAAGAGACACAATGAAAGGAGAAAAAAGTAGACAAGAAATAGAGACAAAAAGGTAGTTACGTCCAAGTTTAACTAATTGTATATCAAATTTATTTTTCTTTTCTAGAATTGATTTCAATTAAATTCTCATGACTAGGAAAAAAAGGTTTCAGTCTATGCCATTATTAATTTAAAATATTAGTAAAAACATAACATGAGTCATTTTCCATGGCATTGTGTTAGCTACATATTGAATTTTTTTGGACAAAGAAAATAAGACAAAACCAATACTCCATGTATATTAGACATATAAGAAGGAATAAATGACAATAATGTTGCTTATGCCAACATAGTTTATCAAATAGCACAAGGAAAAACCCATTGCAAATGATGGTGTTTCTATTAGAAATTTCAAAATAATTCCAAAGCAAAAATATGATAGTGCTGTCTGTGAGAAACATATTACACTAAGTAGCTTTATCATTGTAGAAAATATTTGTCATGTTTTCATAGAGAATCAATTTTTCCCAGATATGATAATTAAAATTTTTTCTCGTATTCAAGATTTGTTTCCAGTTGGCATAATTAGTGCCAATGCAATTTTAGTACCATGAAATAATGATCAGGATAGGGAAATAATAAGCTTATATTTATTTGAATGTTTCAATGATAGAAAGTTATTTTCCACCTCTTATATGATTTACATCTATTGTTTTACAAATATTTCATATGTGATTTGTTAAAGTACATGACAAAATTATTCCAATATATGGTTCTTTCAATTCAAAGACATTTGCAAGAAAACATTTTGATGCTCGTCTTGCTAAAAAATATAGTTAAAAAACAAGAAAGAGTTTTCTGGACTTCATAATTGAAATTCATATGTTCATTGAAATCAAATGAGAATGTGGATATATGAAGTTTCAACACTAGATCAATTTTCTAGCACTATATAAGAGTTTTCTATATCAATTTTACAACACTTGCAAGCACTAGTAATGAAAAAAATTAGTGCATATTATAGAAATTATACAACGGATATGTATATCATGGATTCAATCCGATCTAACAATGTACTAAAGCTAGATACTGAATGAATTCTACAAATAAATTGCGGAATTAAAACCACAATCGCCAATCACATGAAGCAAAGAAGAATCAATCAAACCACAACACAGATAATTTCTCGGGGAAATATTGCTACTCAAAACCCCACTATATTCTATTGTATATTCAACATGGATACATGAAACAATTACGTACAAATATTCTCCCAAGAACTCTCCTGTACTTAGTTAATTGCCTCACACTGTCCTGCACAAAACTGACCAACACTTAGCCAATTCTCAGCCTTTAAACAACTTGCCTTGCTTGTACAATTCATGTTGAATGCAATCCCTATTCTTTAGGAATTTTGGACTTCCTTGACTGCGCAAGGATCATGGGAAATCCAATGGGTGTTTGGTTGCATGGGTGCAACCTAATAATCCTACAACTGATAGTCAACATCCCTTTCACCTAGATCTCAACTAGGTCTCCACTGTAACTGACATGCATGCAGCTAATAATAGTAAATCCCTAGTTGCATTTGAGATCACTTATTGTGAATAAAATAATATTTAATTCACTTGATCTCTCAATGTATCAAATAGTTACAACTAGCACAATTGACTTTAACTCACTTAACAGAGTTAAAATGATTACAACTTGCATTAACTAATGCACCACTGCACTTCGAACTCTGTTACAACTAGAATTACTCCACATGCCTCACCAACTACCCTCAACTAGAAATTCATGAGTTAACTGAGTTTATCACACTCATTTAACTATTACAAGTTATTTTGAGATTAGATTACATTTTATTTTCCATCTTAATTAAGGGAAAACTAAAATAGACATGCACCAAATTTAGCCCACACCAGTGTAGGTTTTGCTAAGACCCGTGGTCCCACACTAGTGTAGGTGCTACTTGGACCTCCTGGTCCCACACTAGTGTAGGTGCTGAAATTTCTTGTTGGACTTCAACACTCCCTCTCAACAAGAAAGAGATTATCCTTCACCCCACTCTTGTCTTTGTGGTATTCAAATTTGCTCCTAGTGAGCGTCTTCGTCAGAATATCTACATCTTGATCTTTAGTGGGAATGTAATGAAGTAAAATTATGCGCCAATGCACACAATCTCTAAGATGGTGGTACCAGATGTCTATGTGCTAAGATCTATCATGATGCAACTCTGGTTATCACAATGTATCATTGTCAGATCCATCTGAGAACCAAAAAAACCAAACATGATCTTTCTCATCTGGATAGCCTCACATGCAGCTTGACTTGCTGCCATGTACTCTACCTCTGCTGAACTAAGTTCCATGGATCATTGCTTCATAATGTACCAAGAAACTGGTGTCGATCCTATGCTGAAGATCCCTCCTAATGTGCTCTTTCTGTCTTATGGACTGCCTACCCAATATGCATCTATGAAGCCTTGAAGCTTCACTCCCTCTGCCCATCTGTACCATAATCCATACTCTGATATGCCCCCAAGGTATCTCAAGACATGCTTCCCCACCTTCCAAAAGAGCTTGGTAGGCTTAACCATAACTTGACTCAGCTAGTTAACTGCGTATCAAATGTCTAGTTTGGTGTTCACTAAATACAACAGTGAACCAACTAACTTCCTATAGACAGTAGCATCTAGTACCTCTCTAGAAGTAGCATCCTCTTTCCTCCAATTTCCTGGAAGAGGAGTTTCCATGGGTTTTCAGCTCTCCATGTGAAACTTACCCAATATCTCTTTGGCATACTTGCCTTGAGAAACAAAAAGTTCACCATCCCACTGCCATATTTCCAATCCAAGGAAATAATGAAGGAGTCCCATGTCCTTCATTTCAAACTCTCTTGCAAGATCCTCCTTGCATGAGTGTATCAACTACTCATCACCAGTCAAAATTAGATCATAAACATAAAGTACAATAATTAATAACTTACCCTCAACCACAATCTGGTACAGGTTTGCATCAACTTCACTTTTGGTGAAGCCTAGTATGGTGAAATAGCTTTCAATCCAAGTGTACCAAACACGAGGTGCTTGCTTCAACCCATACAGTGCTCTCTTAAGTCGACACACATGTGAGTCACTGTCAAAGATCTCAAACCATTTTGGCTGCTCTATGTACGCTTCTTCCTCATCGAATCCATTGAGAAACACAATTCTCACGTCCATATGATGAATGCGCCACCCAATCTGCGCTGAGATTGCAAGGATGGATTGAATGGAAGAGTACCTTGCAACTGGTGCAAAAGTCTCATCATAGTTGATCCCCTCAATCTACAACAATCCTCGAGCCACGCATCTAGCCTTGTACTTATCCACACTCCCATCAACAACTTGCTTTACCTTGTAGATCCATCTAGATCCAACCACTGATTTACCGACCGGTCTTGGGACGATCTCCCATGCACTGTTCTTGAAAAATGGAGTCATACTCCTCCATCATTGCATCAACCCAAATTGGTCGCTGCACTACATCCTGAAAGGAAGATGGTTTTGTCACAATACATTTTCTCATAAGAGCCATGTATCCAACAAACCTGTCTAGAGACTTTATCTATTTGCACTGTGAAGTAGGGTCTCCTACATTCTCTGCAGCATCAAGTCTCAATCTATCAAATTCCATGGTGTTCCTTTTACCATTTCTGATGGATGGCTTTGCATGAGTGTTTTATGCCATTGCATGATCCTCCACATGTGGCTGCTCCACATATTGAGGTTCATTCTTTGGAACCAATATTTCCTCCTCTGCATGCAAATCCAACTCCCTCTTGTCGAGGCATAAAAGGTATCTTTTTAACACCTATTTATCTCACATTAATTATCAATCCGGGAGCGACTTTTTATTTCAAGAGTGTACACTGTCTGAGGCTGCAATTCATCCAAGAGCAATGTTGTGAAGATGTAGTACAAAATTCTAAATTCAAGAATAAACAAATGCTTGTAAAGGAACCTAATTACAAATGGAAATGCTCTGAAACTTGAATTAAATCAAACTGCAAAACATCGATCAGGGATACAGTAGCAATAACTCTTTCCCTTAGAAATCGATGCAAGATAACCAATCTGGGGACTTGGGAGCAATAACCTATGTCCTCTATTGTTGGTGATCTTAAAACAATAGAAATGAAAGAAAACTCAATCTTCTAGAAATTGATGCAATTGAAATCAAACTGGAACAAGACCATCAATCTGGGAACGAGGAAGAAATAACCAATGTTCTCTACAGTTGACAGTCCTGCTTGAAAGAAATTAAAAGGAAATATAAATTGAACTAAAAGCTGCTAATGAAAGGAAACTAGGAAAGCTCTCAAAACCAAACTCTTTGCAATTAATCAACTGAAATGAACATCAATGTAAATGGACAACAAACTATGATTAAAGGAATCGAATAACCAATGCTATTGAAAAAAAATCTGTAATGAATATCAATCAAACGGAATAGCAAGTGGAATGAAACCATAATGGAAATAGAACAACGAAGCTCCGTTAAGGTATTAACAAGATAAATTATACAGTGTTGAGATTCTTGTTAAATCATAAAGAAATAGCAACGCAATTCGTTAATATAACACAGCAATACCAATAAGCAATTCAACAATAATTAACTCTGCAATCGTAATGAAACCAAACACGATTATCACACAACATTAATTAAAGAATAGAAATACAAATAGCAGGTCGCTCCACCAGGGTTGGGCCCTCAACCGCCGGTGAAAGCGCTGCTGGGCTACTGCAGAGCTTGAGAAATGGAACGAGAACGCCTCTTTGTATTAATAAAACATGAATAGCTTTTACATCAGTTGATCTTTGCTCACAAGAGTCAAGGAATTACAGTGTTACAAAGGAAATTCAATAATCATCCATTGTTCTCCAATACACAATACATGCTCTCCTTTTATAATCAGAAGGAAGAGAAATTAAATAGCAAATATGATCTCCCATAACAATATTGGATTGTTCCCAACAACTTGATCAAGCAGAAAATACATTTCCAACAATCTTTCAACAAAAGCAAGGCGAATTTGGCTTTGTAGCTGAGATTTGGAGGACGGCTGCAACAACAAATATGAGAAAATTATGCTCAAAGAACCCTGCGTTTCTCTCAATACATGTCGAATTTGGGCAAACCATTCTTAAGAAAAGTTAATTTGGCTCGTTTTGGAAAAAACCCATGTTCCAGATTTTCCAGATTCTTTTTCATTTGCCCAGAATCTTAACCGCAAAACTGTCACTTCTTATTCCAGTGAATTTCTGAGTTGGAATATTTGATGATGATTTGGAGATCAAATCTTCAATCTGGAAAATATCTTGGAGGCTAAAATGGTAAGTGATATTACAAAATATATTAATAAACCATCACTGATAAAATTAAGCATAATAATCATCAATTTATTAAAAATAAAGGAGAAGAAATAATATTCATTCATAAGAGCATAAATCATTATAAAATGAATTTATATAATAAATTATAATAAATGATATGATAAAGAAGAGTAAAAAAGGATGAAATAAGTGTTAAAAAGTGGTCGTATTCACGACCCAACACCTCTCAAGGGATAATCGCATGGATTTCTCCTCATCAAATTTTATATCCCATCTCACAACAATCATTCTGCTGTTTGGAAAATACACCTGATAGTTGTGGGGAGTTTCAGCGTACCCCCAAAAATCACAATCTCAGATATTGGTTCCAGCTTCTTCCCTACATCTTTTGTCACATGCACATAAACAGATGAGCCAAAAGCATTAAAATGTGAAACATCAGGTGTCTTACCAGTGAAAGCCTCTTCTCGTGTAATCATGCCAAGTATCCTATGAGGAAAACGGTTCTGCACAAATACTGCTGTGTTGCATGCCTCCACCCATAGATGCATTAGTAGAACCTGATCATGCAACATTGCTCTTGTTGCAACCACAATTTTTCTGTTCTTTCTTTTAGTGACCCCATTTTTCTGTGGGTTATGAGGCGCTATCAATTCTCTCTGAATTCCTTCTTTGCTATATAAGTTCTTGAATTCGTTAGAGATGTACTCACCACCATTTTCACTCCTAAGAGCCTTCACATGCTTCTCGAATCCCCGTGTCTTTCTCCACCAGTGCTTTAAACACAAGAAATTTTGAGAATGTATGATATTTCTTCTACATGAGTAGATCCAACACTTCCAAGAAAAGTCATCAACAAATATCACATAATACTTATGCTTTTCTATCGAAGCAAAAAAGAATGTTCCACACGTCTATCTGAACTATCTCAAGTATCCTCGAGGCTCGGTTCTCCTTCTCATGAAAGGTGGCCTTTACATACTTTCCCATAGTACATCCCTTTCATGTGTCTGACTGCGCAAGCGTACCCTTGGGAAGACCCGTTGAAATCTACTGCATGACTTTCAAGGATCTGTGGTGAATATGTCCCAATCTCCTGTGCCATAACTCACCCTCATCCCGACTCACCACTTTGTCTTCCTTTCCCATCAATGTTGCGCATCCATCTACATCTAGTTTATAGTGATTCTTTACTCGAATCCCAATATTCTTGGCTTGTCCTATTGTTTGTGTCGCATGAAAGCTTTTCCTTCACTGAAAAAAACATCATAGCCTCTATCCTCCAACATTGCAACTGAGACCAAATTTTTCTTCAAGCCTAGTACATGCATTAAATATTTTAATTGAAAGGGTTTACCTGACTCTCTCTCAAGGGTAATGGTACCAATCTTGATAGCATTGTACTGCCTGTCATCACCCATTTCGATATGCATCTGGAGGTCCTTCTCCTCCAAGCTGCTGAAAAGTTCCTTGTTTCTCATCATGAGAAAGGATGCAACACTATCCAAATACCACACTGATCCCATTTCACTTGACACCATGCATGCAATGAGTGACAAGTCAAGCTCAAATTGCGACTCCAAAGCCTCACCAGCTGTAGATCCTGAAGCCTTATTTTTCTTCTTCTTTTGTGTACAGTTAATAGCATAATGCCCATGCTCGTGATAGTGAAAACACTTCACTCTGGACATGTCGCGCTTCTTGCCATTTTTGGACTCAGATTCATAATGGAACTTCTTTCCTTCCGCATTCTTCACCTTAGCGGCCAAAGCACAATCTTCTTCATCTTCATTCTTAGATGAAGATCCATCTCTAGTATTCCGTCTAAACTCCTCTTGCACCAAATCTGACCAAAGTCCTTCCCAATCTGGCAACTTTTCCCTTTCATTGACAGAGTCCTGATAACTATGCCAAATCTTGGGAAGTCCTATAAGAGCTAGGCTCACCAAATCATCATCATCGATAGTAATGCTAATGCGCCCCAGCGCATACCGACATTGGAAAAACATTGTTAAATGTTTTGGCATGGAGTCGCCTTTCTCCATCTTGATCTTCCCGAGTTTATCTTTTAGTGTCAATTTCCTATGGTCACTGCTGCTCTGAAATAGATCTGTCAAAGCTTTCCACATAACATATGGTGTCACTTTGCCATGGATACTTGAGACAATGTGGTCTCATACTCCCTCCCATAAGATTCTCCTCACCTTTGCTACTTTCTTTTCCATGCATCAAGATTTGCAGAATCTGTCATAGTGGGTTTAGGAATTAGCTATAGCACCAAGAATGTCTTATGCAAGTTTGGATTCTATTCAGTCACAAACTCAGATCCTCCTCCACTATTGTGATTTATTATGCTCTGATACCATGTAGAAATTATACAACATATATGTATATCATGGATTCAATATGATCTAATAATGTACTAAAGCTAGATACTGAATCACTTCTACAAATCAATTGTGGAATTAAAAACACTATCGCCAATCACATGAAGCAAAGAAGAATCAGTCAAACAACAAAACAGATCATTTCCCAGGGAAAGCTTGCTGCTCAAAACCCCACTATCTTCTATTGTATGTTAAACATGGATACATGAAACAATTACATACAACTCTTCTCACAAGAGCCCTCCTGTACTAAGAAAATTGTCTCACACTGTCCTGGACAAAAATGACCAACACTTAGCCAATTCTTAGCCTCTAAACAACCTGCTTTGCTTGCGTAATTCATGTGGAATGCAATCCATATTATTTATGAATTTTTGCCTTCCTTGACTATGCAAGGATCATGGGCAGTGCAATGGGTGTTTGGTTGCATGGGTGCAACCGAATAATCCTACAACTGATAGTCAACATCCCTTTCACCTAGATCTCAACTAGGTTTCCACTGTAACTGACATGCATGCATCTAATAATAGTAAATACCCAGTTTCATTTGTGATGATTGATTGTGAATTAAATAATATTTAATTCACTTGATCTCTCATTGTATCAAACAGTTACAACTAGCACAAATGACTTTAACTCGCTTAACTGAGTCAAAATGATTACAACTTGCATTAACTAATGCACCATTGCACTTCGAACTTTGTTACAACTAGAATTACTCTGCATGCCTCACCAACTACCATAAACTCAAAATTCATGAGTTAACTGAGTTTATCACACTTATTTAAGTATTACAAGTTATTTTGAGATTATATTACATTTTATTTTCCATCTTAATTAAGGGAAAACTAAAATAGACATGCACCAAATTTAGCCCACACCAGTGTAGGTTCTGATAAGACCTATGGTCCCACACTAGTGTAAGTGCTGCTTGGACCTCCTGGTCCCACACTAATGTAGGTGTTGAAATTTCTTGTTGGACTTCAACACTCCCTCTCAACAAGAAAGAGATTATCCTTCACCCTGATCCTGTCTCTATGGTATTCAAATTTTCTCCTAGTGAGCGTCTTCGTCAGAATATCTACATCCTGATCTTCCGTGGGAATGTAATGAAGTAAAATTATGCACCAATGCACAAAATATCTGAGATGGTGGTACCAGATGTCTATGTGCTTGGATCTATCATGAAATACATGATTAACTGAGAGTTTAATGCAACTCTGGTTATCACAATGTATCACTGTCGGATCCATCTGAGAACCAAAAAAACCAAACTGGATCTTTCTCATCTAGATAGCCTCACATGTAGCTTGAATTGCTGCCATGTTCTCTACCTCTTCTGAACTAAGTGTCACGGATCACTGCTTCCTACTGTACCAAGAAAATTTTGTCGATCCTATGCTGAAGATCCCTCCTGATGTGCTCTTTCTGTCTGATGGACTACCTAGAAAATATGCATCTGTGAAGCCTTGAAGCTTCACTCCCTCTGTCCATCTGTACCATAATCCATACTTTGATATGCCCCTCAGGTATCTCAAGACATGCTTCCCCACCTTCCAAAAGAGCTTGGTAGGCTTAACCATAGCTTGACTTAGCTGGTTAATTGCGTAGCAAATGTCTAGTCTGGTGTTCACTAAATACATCAGTGAACCAACTAACTTCTTGTAGACAGTAGCATGCAATACCTCTCTGTTGGGAAACCAGCTCCAAAAATAGAAGAAAAGAGATATCAACGCCTTAGAAATAAGCCACTTCGAGGGGGCAACCTCCAATACATTACATGAATGAACAATTCTTGGATGATACAAATTACAAAACCTCCTTTCTATATATAGGTGTCCATGGGGCTACAATGTAATCCTAGTGGGGCCACAATGTAATCCTAGACGACCTAACAATAATAATTTGAGGGCACAATAATAACAATATGGGGGTTACAGGGGTACAATAATAACAATAAGGGGGTTACAATAACAATAATAAGGGACTATAATAGTAATATAGGGACCTAACATGACCCTCTCCTTCAAAAAAGTGTTGTCCTCAACGCTTGAGTAGGTTTGGGTGCTTCTGCATAAAATTCTCATCCTCCCATGTAGAATATTCAGTGGGTAAGTACTTCCACTTGATGAGATACTCTGAAATTGATCAATTTCGTAGCTGTCGAGTTCTTGTTTTCCTAACCGCTTCAGGTTCCAATATGATTTTCCCTTCCTCATTAAGTTCTAGCAATATTGTTTGAATTGGAATATTTTCACCTATAACCTTCTTTAAGCATGAAAAATGGAAAACTGGATGCACTTGTGAAGAAGCAGGAAGCTCCAGTTTGTATGCCATAGTACCAATCTTTTGCAACACTTTGTAAGGACCATAGTACTTTGGCGATAATTTATTATCCTTCTTAGCTTGCTTGAGGGACATTTGTTTGTATGGTTGTAGCTGTAAAAATACCCAGTCTCCTACATCAAAACTTCTCTCGCTGTGATGTTGATCTGCCCGTTGTTTCATTCGATTTTGTGAGAAATTCAGGTTGTCCTTTAAGAGTTGGAGAACTTCTTGTTGATGCTCGATGTGATCTTCCACCGGCTTGAACCTTAGAATTGTCTCTTAAGTATGATGTGATGGATGGTGGATGATATCTATAAAGTGCCATAAATGGGGTCATTTTTTCTACAGTATGGAAGGAAGTGTTATACCATCACTCAACGAGATGTAACCACTTGACCCATTGTGTTTCCTTATCAGATACAAAACAACGAATATATCCTTCCAAACATATATTCACTATCTCCGTTTGACCATCGGATTGAGGATGATAACATGAGCTATGAGCTAGTTGAGTACCCAAACGACAAAATAATTTCGTCTAAAAAATTCCAGTAAAAATGGGATCTCTGTCACTTACAATAATCTTTGGGTTTCCATGTAGCTTTTGAATTGTTTCCATAACTTAGAAAATCGTACTTGCTTTAAATGGATGAGATAATGCACAAAAGTGTGCATACTTGGTAAGTCTATCAACTACCACCATGATGACACTATTTCCTTCAGACTTAGGTAAACCTATGATAAAACCCATTGAAATCTCCTCCCAACGTTAACTTGTAATGGATAAAGGTTGTAGAAGACCCGGGGTCTTAATTGTCTCAACTTTATTCTGCTGGCAAACCAAACATTCTGCCACAAAATTTTGAATATCAGATTTAAGGCCATCCCAAACAAATTCTTTCTTCACCCTGTGGTAAGTTTTTAAAAATCCTGAGTGTCCTCCTAAAGGAGAAGTGTGCAATTCCAAAAGAAACTTTTGTTTTAGTTGGGAATTATTACAAAGATATAAGCGATCTTTGTACCATAAGGAATCACTTTTCCAACTAAATGTATCAAATGTACTAGGATCTTGCTGCAACTTTTGAATGAGTTTCCATACATCTTTGTCCTTCTTCCATTCATCTCTTGCTTCGGTTATCCAATCTAGTTGGATAATAGAAATGGCACAAAAAATGCTTCCACCTCTTCATTTTTTCTTGAGAATGCATCTGCAACAACATTAAGCTTTCCTTTTTTGTAGATTATTTCAAAGTCATAACCCAACATCTTTGTGACCCATTTTTGTTGCTCTTCTAAAGATAGTCTTTGTTCCAAAAAGTGTTTAAGACTATCATGATCAGCTTTTACCTTGAAGTGTCTTCCCATTAGGTAAGTTCACCATTTCTTTAGTGCATGCAGTGTTGCTAACATTTCCTTCTCATAAATAGGTTTCTGTGAATACTTTCCTTTGATTGGATGAATTTAAAAAGCAATGGGTCTTCCTTCTTGTATTAAAACAACACCAATTCCATTTCCTGAGGCATCACATTCCACAATAAAGGTTTTTCTGAAGTCTGGCGTAGCTAAGACTAGTGCTAGGCACATTGCCTCTTTAAGATGTTCAAAGGCTTTAGTTGCTTCAGGAGTCCATGAAAATGCATCTTTCTTCAATAATGTTGTTAGAGGTGCTGCTATTCTTCCATAATTATTAACAAACTTGTGATAATAGCCTGTTAACCCGAGAAATCCTCGCAACTGCTTTATCGTCTTAGGGACTTTCCATTCCTTAATGGCTTTAATTTTGTTAGGGTCTACTTTAACACCCTCGTGAGATATAATAAGACCCAGACATTCCACCTCTTGTACTCCAAAGAAACATTTGGATGTTTTTTCATATAATTGTTTCCTTTGCAATAGTTTGAGCACTCACAACATGCTTTTGAAATATGATCCTTCCAAGACCTGCTGTAGATTAGTATATCATCAAAAAATACTAGCACAAATTTTGTAAGGAAGGGTTTGAAAATGGAATTCATCAACCCTTGAAATGTATAAGGTGAATTGGTAAGGCCAAAAGGCATGACCAAAAATTTATAATGACCCTCATGAGTTCGAAATGCTGTTTTTGGAATATCTTCAGTCCTCATTCTAATTTGATGGTATCCTGAACAAAGATCCAACTTGGTAAAATAAATTGCTCCATGTAATTCATCCAATAATTCATCAATCATAGGAATGGGAAATTTGTCTTTAATGGTGAGCTTATTGAGCTCCCTATAATCCGGACACATGCGCCATGATCCATCCTTCTTGTGTACCAATACTACAGGAGAAGAGAAAGAACTTTAACTAGGTTGAATTATACCTGCCTCTAACATTTCTGCAATCATATGTTCAATTTTGCTCTTTTGGACATAAGGATATCTATAAGGCCTGATGTTTGGAGGAACAGTTCCTGGAATCAAATGAATAGAATGATCATGATCACGAATAGGTGGGAGCCCTTTGGGAGTTTCAAACAACTTGGACTGATTGTTGAATACTTTTTGGAGATATGCATAAATGGATGATTTTGATGTTGGAACTTCTAGTGAGCATAATTGTGCAATTACACCTCATTGTTCTTTATTTAGAGGCTTTGTCATGAAATTAGAGCTTATTATATTTCCTAGCTTCCCCAGAATACCCGTAATTCAACTTACTTTCCTTCTAAAATTTCTCAAGAAAGTTCTTGAAATGGAGTAGCTACCTATTCCCAAATATTGTAACCATTGTACTCCTAGTACGACATCAACACCTCCCATTGGGATGGAAAGCATTGGACTATTCAATACATACTCCCCCATGGATAGCTTGATATTATGGCATTTTCCAAAGAAATTTATAGTTCCTCCATTTGCAGCCATCACTTGACATTCTGGTGCTGGGTATAGGAAACAATTCAATTCCTTGGCTACCTTAAAATGAATAAAATTATGGGTACTACCTGAATCAATCAACACTATTACCTTTTTTCTTCTCGATATGTCCTTCTATCTTAAGAGTTTAAGGAGTAGTAATTCCTGCCAATCCATTACACGATATGGTCGGACTCATTTCTTCTTCTTCTAGGGTTGGTTCCTGGTGTATATCCTCTTCTTTTGAAGTTTCTTGTTCATTTTCTTCCTCCTCTTCAAAATTTATGTAAAATAATTTCTTCTCAGCACAATTATGACCTTTCATGTATTTTCTATCACAACTGTAGCAAAGCCATTTTTCTCTTTTTTCTTCCATTGTTGTGTTATCAACCTTGTAGGTTGTGTAAGTCTAGGAGTAGCAACACTTCCATCTTTATAGAAGTGAGTGGTAGGCTTCAATTTTTCATTTTTTGGAAGTCCTCAATGTGCTCCACCATTAAACCCTTTTGTTTGAGATTTATCAATTGGCCAAAGAAGGTGTTGCTCTTTATATCCTCATAATGTGCTATCATTTCCTCCGTAAAAATTGACCAAGTGAATTTTTTTTTACGGGAGCAAAGCCATCGATATCATACAAATGTATTTTGTTCTAAATGTAAAGTTGCAATGCATACCTTGTGTGTGTTTTGCACATTATAGAGATCAAAATATTGCTCCCTCTGTAGTATCCATGTTACGAGATCCTTGCCATCAAACTTCCTCATATCCATCTTTGGAATATAGGTCTTTAATCAAACACTACTACATTCAAGGAAATTCCGACACTTGGTTCCGATGCTTTTGACCAAATGTCGGAAATTTCCCCAAATTTTTTCCATCCCACCCAAAACCGTCGCTATACCGACGTTTATAGAAAAATGTCGCAATACCAACACATAGACAAAGTGTCGCAATTGCGACGTTTGGAGGAAGACATCACAATTGCGACACTATGGCCCAAAGCGTCACTATTGCGACGACTGCCTCCAAACATCGCAAGTGCGACACAATGTCTAAGTGTCACAATTGCGACGTTTGGAGGCACCCGTCGCAATAGCGATGCTTTGTCCGCTGTCGGTATAACGACACTTATATGCACGCTACATAAAAATACGAAACTTATATGCGTGCTACATAAAAATGATTTTATTGTTTCGTATCCATCGCAATAGCTACATTAACATTTGATATCACGCGCGCATTCACCCTCCGCTCTTGCAGAACAGAATTCGCCCTCAACATTCACCCTCAGCTCTTGCAGAATAGCATTTTCCCTCAGCATTCGCCCTCAGCGTTTGCAAAATAGCATTCACCCTCAGCTCTTGCAAAATGGTAAGTTCTTACTGCAGGCCCTTCCTCCTATAGTAGGGTTGACTCTATTTGGGTTTTTTTGTTCAATTCCATTGGATTGTGTTAGGCTGTAGGGTTCTCTCTAGATGTCAAGAATCAAGATTCAATACCCTCTATTATCTTCATCACCCAATACAAGATTTAAATTTTTTCCAAAGAAACTCTTATTAATTTGGCAGCCATTATTTCTCCCTGCTTTAAAAACCCTACATTTAAATGAAAACAAGCATTGCATTTCAACTACAAAAATCTATTAGTGTTCAAATGTACATGTGTGCTACATTAACATCTGATATCACGTGCGCATTCTCCCTCCGCTCTTGCAGAACAACATTCGCCCTCAGCATTCACCCTCAGCTCTTGCAAAACAACATTCGCCCTCAGAATTCGCCTTGAGCTCTTGCATAACAGCATTCACCCTCAGCATTCGCCCTTAGCTCTTGCAGAACAACATTCGCCCTGCATTCGCCCTCAGCTCTTGCAGAACAGCATTCGCCCTCAGCTCTTGTAGAACAACATTCTCCCTCAGCTCTTGCAGAACAACATTCACCCTCAGCTCTTGAAAAATGGTAAGTTCTTACTGCAGGCCCTTCCTCCTATAGTAGGGTTGACTCTATTTGGTTTTTTTTGGTCAATTCCATTGGATTGTGCTAGGCTGTAGGGTTCTCTCTAGATGTCAAGAATCAAGATTCAATACCCTCTATTATCTTCATCACCCAACACAAGATTTAAATTTTTCCCAAAGAAACGCTTATTAATTTGGCAGCCATTATTTATCCCTTCTTTAAAAACTCTACATTTAAATGAAAACAAGCATTGTATTTCAACTACACAAATCTATTAGTGTTCAAATGTACATGTGTGCATCACTTGTGTAGGGTATTCCTTTTCCACTTTCACATTATCCAAGAATGTGTGCAGTATATTTCATATTTTTTGTGATTTAGATTATCTTGAAAAAGGAAAGGTAAATTATTTCCCATGGAAAAAGAAGGTTTTCCCTTTTTACTACCGGAAATGGTACAAAAAAGTTCCATTTCTACCCGAAACTCCTATGAAACAGGAACCAAATAAAGGCCATGTCCTCAATGGACATCATTTGGCTTTGAAAATGACCATTGCACTGTGTTGTTTCTTATATTACATCATGATAGTTTCTTAGGTCATTTCTTGTTTCTTGAGATGAAAAACAACCAAAGAAATTGTGAAGATCCTTTCAAGAAATAAATGACCATTCAATCATATCTCAACTATTTTTTATTTTATTCAGTGGTTGCTTACTTTGAGAGAAATTTGACACTTTTATAAGGAATATAACATAAAAACACAAAATGGGAAGGAATTTATGAGGTAGATGACCTTTAGTTGTTGTCAATTAAGAATTGATAATACACGATGCATGTTCTGTACTACAAAATAGATTCCTTCCTGGAGTTAGGACACAGAGTATTGAATCAAAGTTGTAGTTTCTAACTTCTTGTATTGGTTCATCAATCTTGAAATTCAGACATTGCATGTCTTCATTGCTTCATGTTTGAATAATTTGTATCATATCGTACAATATGAAATTAGGAATTATGATTATTATTACTTTATGGATCTGTTAAGTTACTTTTAAGTTTGCATGGTTTAGTGTGAAATTATTCTAGTGTGCCCCTAGGCCCAGGTGAAGGAATGCCAAGGACTGAGAACCCTAGTTTTTAAATGGTATTGTTTCTTATACCCAAAAATCCCTCAACATAACTTCTTATTAGTTCTTAACAATAGTGTTGTAAACAATTTGAGAATTGATATAGCAAAATCTCGCACTTCTCAAGATAAAGTCCTAAAGCTAAAGTGTGATACCATGTGTAATTCAATAGCCCCATTGTCACCTCACCAACCTCTTTTCACTTCGGGCTAGCTCTCCAACTCAAGGGGGGTTCTCCCTAGTAGATGTTAGGGATCTAATGGCCCAACCAAACCAAGTCAAGAGCCCCCTAACTCTCTATGTTTACTACTATCAATCAAAATATTGAACAATAGGGTCAGACATGCATCCTGAAGATAAAATTGCCAGGGTATTTTTGGGTAATTTCGAAGGGAAAGTCCCCAAACACATATAATCAAGGAATTATAACGTGATTTCAAACATTAAATATCAACAAAATCGTTTAAAGGATATTGAAAGGAAAAAGGTGATGGAAGATAGAAAGTGCCTTACTTAAATGCTCTAAGGATTTTTCAATAGTTGCTCCAAAAGCTTCACTTCAAGGCCCTTCAAGATCGTCTCAAACAATGCTATACCATCAGCTTCAACAATGTTGCTCCAAAAATGTCCTCAAGGTCTTCATAACAATTTTACTAGAAGTTTCTCCAACAATATATTCAATAAGGTCTTCATTGTCAACTCGTCTCTTGTTTGGGTGCCTTAATGTGCAATGACATGTTTCCAGGACTGAATTCAATGCAAGGTATATTTGAAACTCTAACTCTGTCTTCCGGTGTCTTATTAGAAATTATTTCAGTTTTCATTTTGTGTTTTCAAGTTAGATATTGTTTTCAAGTTTTTACATTTATAATTTTATTGCAATGTGGCAGACTGATCAGAGCAGTGCAGGAACAACCCCGAGATGGGATGATCGCGGAAAGAGGCCAATGGAAGAACATGTAAAGTGCTAGCATTGCTCTATCTTTAGGTATTTTAGTTATTTACATAATTGAAATAATATTAATTTTGTTCAAATATGCAGACACCTAGCCATGGTACGCCTGATGATTCCCTCTTTGAGGAAGAGCTTTCTTCATCCCTATCTCCAGTGTTCTTGTTGCGAAAAAAGGCACGAGATGCAAGGTCGAAATTTAATACTTTGATAGACGTGCCTCAAACACCTGAAACAGAAGAGAAGATAAAACAACTTATGAGCCAGCTAGAAACATATCAGGTAATAATTAAAAGTCAAAAGGATATTTTTTTTGTTCTGTATGAGATGAATTGTGATAGTTTGATTTTTAATTTTTACATTGACTAAACTAACAAAAAGTTCTTTTGTATGTAGCGTTTTCTGGCACTTGTTCAACACGGTGTTGGTGGTAGTGGGACAGAAGGTCAAGAGATTGCCCAACAACCCTCTCGTACACCTTCTACTCCTTTAGGTGCCAGCCAAGAAATACACCCTGCCCAAGCAGACACCCAGCCAACCGCTGAACGTGCTGGCAATGATGAGGCTGATATGGCCAGCTACATTATTGCGTTTCCTAGAGCTACACGTGTCAGCTCCACAGGGACCATTAATGGCACGTTGTTGGTGAACGATGAAGGTGTCCCTATAAAGCACGTACAACTCCCAGGTAAATTTTAATATTTTAACTATTTCATGTACTTTATCTAAAACATATTTATCATGATTTTCATTTTTAAATTAATGATAATATCTTCTTTTTCTTTTGGTTTTATTCTGTGTAGGAAACAATGAGTTCTACAGGATTCTGGAGAGCCATGCGTTGGTAATTTTTGGCCCAACCATACATACAAGGTGGAATTCCCAGAATTCCAACCTGAAAAAATAACTTCTAGATTATCTAGAAGCCCTTTTTGGGGTCGGCACATTTGACAGAAAAGCGGTGGCTCAGGTAGCCGGCAAATATTTGAAATATACCAGGGACACCTATAGGACGCAATTGCAATTTAACCCTAGATATGAGCGTCCTCTCGCAGTTCCAGAGAGTGAGTGGAGAGCACTCATCCATGACGGAAAAGAGAAAAGGGCAAAGAAAGAAGGAAAATGCCAACTGGACCCGCAAGGTAAATTACAACTTTAATTCAATAGCTTTAATTTTCTCTATGTCTAAAATAAAAGTGTGCTACGTCATATCTAACTTCAATATTTTGATGCTAGGTTGCCTGACACCTCAAAGGCAACCAAAGCTAGGATTGAAAAAAAGGGCCATCACAAGCTAGGCCAGGGCGGCTACTTGAAATTAGCTACAAGAATTGTAATTAAGTAGCTAAACATCTTATAATTAATTGTATCGCCTTCCAACGTTTTTGTTATCCTATCAAATATGATTAAAAATATACAATCATATGTAATGTAGGGTGATGAATTCGAAACAGAAACTACAGAGGAAGATAAAAATATCGCTTTCCATTTCGGCTATCAAGCCGTACTTGAACGTCGCAGAAGCTTGGGGCAGGTCCCAAGATCCAGAATGCCTGATAAGGTAAAACATTAACCTACGCAACTAGGTCAACGGCGACAACTGGTGCACCAGGTAAATAATCTCATTGCAATTTTTTTTATTAATATTACCGAACTAGTTCAATGATATTTAAAAACTGACAATTAAAATTAATATTATCTGTTTTTGTAGGCGATGCCCCGTCACTGGATGAGACCAGACATCGTGACAACGCAACTAGGTCAGCAGTGACAACTGGTGCACCAGGTAAATAATCTCATTGCAATTTTTTTTATTAATATTACCGAACTAGTTCAATGATATTTAAAAACTGACAATTAAAATTTAATATTATCTATTTTTGTAGGCGATGCCCCGTCACTGGATGAGCCCAGACATCGTGAATACGCAACTAGGTCAGCAGTGCGGGTTGAAAGGCACGAAACAGGAGCAGAGCACGATGATATTGATGATGTAATTAGGAGCTTTAAAAATAGGAAGAAGAAAAAGAAAATTTGACAATGTAAAATATTATATTATTATAAGACAAACGTTACCATACTTGGAACGTTTTTTGCGTTATATAAAAAACTCATTTATCATACTATTTTTATGTCAAGCATTAATTGCAATGTTTCATTGCGTACTTTTTGTTGAATTGTTTTTTTATTAGTTATTGAATATTTTTTTTTATGCTCATGAAAGTAAAAAATGAAATATAGATTGGGTATTGGGGAATTGAGAGTGATGTGAGAGGGGGGGGGGGAGGGGCCATAAGAGTTTCCACCTTCACGTGGTTGGCCCTGTTTAGTAGAGAATAATTTATTGGAGCGATTTAATCTTGGAGCAAACCTCCCTCGATCTAGCATAGCAACAAAAAAGTCACTGTTGACTTAGTTGCTACTCTTTCAGATCGTGGGAGGCTTGTTCCAAGTTCATGTGACTCCAATAAATTGTTCTTGAAACGAAGAGGAGCTTATTCAGGTATGTTTTGAAATTTTCAACATATGTTCTAACATTATCATAATAATGCATCTTAGAGTAAAAAATACTACATCAATTACTTGTATTTATTTTATAGATAATGATGGATTTTGATTGACTTGGCAGTGCAGGTACAAATCCTCTTGCATCATGAGCAATACAACTTTTCAACCAGGGTCATGTCCAGGATATTTTTTCTTGTGCGCTTGACCAGGTTCGTAATGTCACATTTTGTAAGTTCCTTTACAGTTCATAATTCAATATTAAGCTTGTTCATGATTATTATCTAGGTTTTTTGTATGTGTTTTTTCATCTATTTGATTGTAAGCAACTCTGCATGTTTCCTGTTGTTCACTATGATTTATCCCATTACCATTCCCAGGATGAATCCAAATTTATTGTTACATAGGTTACTTTATTGTTACTATGATTTCTCCATTTACGATTTCATAGGTTACATCATGTAAAGTTGTCAATCTCAGGTTGGTGATGAGATTTAGTTCTCCAGATTTGGGGCTTTTCTGATATTTTCTCCCTCATGTCATTCCTGCATCACCTCGTTGTTTTAGCATGCCAATTTTCTACCACTTGTACCAATTGGCACATGTCAATCTCTGAGTGGTGCCACATTTCACCTATTTTCAGTGAGAGTTTAGGGTTTCTCTAACATAGCTTCAGAAATCCGATTCAGTGCTTGCTTGAATATTGTCACATAATACTCATGGTTTGGATTGATGAGCATGTTCTAAATGGTTGGTTGATTCATAAGAACCACCCATATAGTCATATTGAGATATTTCAGAAGTTTTCTTGGGTTTCCTTTTTCACCGTTTCTAGTGGGTGGGATGGTGTGGGGTGATCCATCAATACTGGTGCTCTTGTAGTAGGGAATTTGTTTTTGGGGATATAAGGGAGCATTTGATGTAGATATCCCATTGGATGCATTCATAGATGGGCACAAGAGGTCAAGAATTTAAATTAAAAATATGCAACCTCTAGCATGGCAACCTGAAGGCCGTGAGAGACACTGGTTAAAGATTGTTTTGTGCTGGCCTTAATATAGTCGTGATTTCTTTCTATTATCTTAATGCAAATATATAGTCCGGTATCATTAAAATGAGGATTGTGGTTGTATTTCTCTTTGGTTGTTTCTCTCTTAATGCTCCAGAAGTTGCCAAAAGTTGCGATAGTTGTTTAGTTTGCCTGTTATAACTTAAAAGTGGTTTTTAGCAATGGGAGTCATGTTTTTTAAGGTTAATACTAATATGAAGATCTTGTAATTCTATATTCAGCATAAGAGAAGATGGCCTCTGCTTTGGGCAGTATGACAACAATTGCTACATCTACCTCATTGGGTAACAATGGAAAGGGGAAGAAGTTGGGTGCAATGTTTGATAATTATGGCAGACAATTGTCTTCTCTTTCAGTTTTTTCACCCATTTCCTTTAATCGCTCAAGCAGAAGAGGGACTCTGAGATTACGCGACACAGAGAAGGTAGTTAATACAAGAGCTATGGAAAAGGAGTTGTACTTCAACAAGGATGGCTCAGTGACAAAAAAATTGCAGGTCAGAGAAAAAATTATGTTTAAAGGAAGGTCACCCGCACGTGAAACTTCACTGCGGTGGATCTTTCCTTGTCCACTTATATTCGATTTTAATGTGTTATTTTAATTTTTCATGGAGGGTTGTTTTGGCATATGGTCTGGCATTCAATTGCACACTTACTGAAAGAATTGTCAATTTGTCTTGCAAGCGGTGTGAACAAACTTGTTGATCTTGTTGGAGTCACCCTTGGGGCGAAGGGCAAAATGTTGTCTTGGAGAGAAAGCATGGTTCTCCGAAAATAGTTAATGATGGTGTGACAGTAGCTAAGGAGGTAATTTGTAGATGTGTGCTCTGGTTTTCTTTTTAACGTTGCATTAGTTCCCCCTCTTAAATGTCTTAGATTTGGTAGGCATAATTTGAAAACTCAAAGGTGAAAGGAAACATATTTGTTACCCAGTGGTCTACTTGGCCTATGGACTAGCCACATTGGAGTAATGCATAAAGCTTTTCACAACAATAAAAGGAAAGGGTTATGGCTGAGTCAAATTTTATTGTTATTGACAGTGTAATGAAATGTATCTCAATGCTATGGTTTTGGCCTTTTTTTTGGTTGAATTAGAGGACCCAGTTGAAAATATTGGGGCCAAGTTGGTAAGGCAAGCTGCGGCAAAGACAAATGATTTAGCTGGGGATGGAACCACAACATCTGTTGTTCTTGCACATGTTGGAATATTGAAAAATTCCAGAACAATGAATGGAGAATAAATCTCCCTTCCTCTAACACAGAAAATAAAAATTTCTTTGACAGGAGACAGAGTTTCAATACTTTGAAAACAAACTTCTATTCCCTTCAATAACTCAAAAAAAAACTATTACACTACTTCCTCACCGAGAGGGATTACAAAATTATGACTGCTACAAAACGCAGTGCATAAAACCAACTCACTGTCTGTTCAAAACAAACATACTCTGTCTCTAAAACACTCTGCTATGTTTTTCACTTTCGCATTGCTGTGCATACACACTTAAAAAGTTACACTCAGTCTTTCACTTTTTACACACTGCTGTGTAATAAAAAATTTACGTACTGTCTATAAAAAAAACTACCAAGCTTTTTTGTCCTTTTTATTTTTATATGCCATAACATATAAAACATATTATAATAAACCCTCTTTTAAAAAAATTAAAATTAAAACTAAATTCTATGGCCCACCTTTCATTTCGCATATGATATATATATAACATATGTTTAAAACATATGTATATATTAAAGCATACATAAAATTAAACTATCAAAACATTAAAGAACCCTTTCCGTCGGACTTCAAAAGTCTAAATAGATTGAATTTCAAACCAAATTCATGTTCCAAAATGGGATGCTGACGTCTGCCTAATTTTAACTCGAATTCTCAATCCAATGTGCCCTATAAAAAATTCGGGTCCGGTTTTCAGGTTTTCAGATTCCCTTCAATTTCATGCGATCCAATATTAATTCTCCACGTGTCCTCCTTTTGAATTTACAAAAATGTCGGGTAAATTTCTGTTTGTTTAATTTCTGGTTGGTGAATTGCGTTAATGTTGGTTGTTGTGTTTAAATACAATCCTGTACAGAAATATGGCTGCGGTCGTCTACAAAAAAAACTTGTAGGAATTTTAAATGCTGAATTAAATTTCTGGATGGCATGCAAGCAACCTCCAAAAAAAAATGTTGCTGCTGCATCCGTCCTTCTGCTGCAGCAGTTGAAGTTAAAATTCAACAGCACAGGGTTTAATAAGTGAGGGTGTAAATGTAACTTTTTGTTGATAGTACTGGATTAAGATCATCTATTCATTTTGTAGGGTCTTATGGTGTTTGGTTTTTTAGTTTTGGGTTGGGCTTATTGAGTCTAAGATAGTTTTTGAGTGAAAAAATTGCTATCAGGTATTAAAAATTTTGGTTCTTTTGTCAAAATTTATGAGCTTGTTAGGAAATACAAAACTGACAATGGTTGTATCTTAAATTTGTGGAAAATAATTTGAAATGAAACCTTTTTGTTTAGGTTGTTGCAACAGGTGCAAACCCCATTCAAATTACTAGGGGCATTGACAAGACAATAAAGGCCCTTGTTTCGGAACTCAAAATTTTGTCAAAGGAGGTAAACGCTTGCCTTTTGAGTAGGCTGGTTTTCCTTTTTGCCGATGGTTTGGTGTATCTAATTGAATTAGTTGCCTAAGGTATTTTTGGTTGCAAACTCCTTTTCATTTTTCATACAGTATTGGCCTTGTGGAATACATTTGATTGTGTGGTCTTGTTAGATCTATAACATTTGTAGTTTTTTAGTCTTATGGTCGAGGTGCACTTTTATTATGGAAATAGTTGATGCAATATTGTCATTTAATCCTTACTGCAGGGTAGCATGTTGAGAAGTTTCTTGTGAAACATTTGGTATTCAAAATGACACTTGATCCTATACAAGATCATGCACTTGACTTCAAAATTCATATTCAAAGTGTGCCAGACAATTCTTGCAAAATTTCAAATATTTATGTTGTTTTAAACCATTATCTTTTTCATGTATTGGATGCTGAAAATGTGAGAAAGACTTTGGTATGAAACCAACTGGTGAATAATTTCCAGCAAAACAACCACTTCCAAGACATGATTTAGAAGTAGAACATATGTACTTATGAAGCATAGAAAGATATCCTTGATACATTGTCAATGTTTGGCTAGGGTTATTTTTGGAGAAAATAACTCCTTATTCCTAGAATAGTGATTTTCAATACAAGTAAATGCCAGAGAAGAGAGATCATCGTGTAACATAAACCTATTAACAAAAGTGAACAGGGAATGATTATTAATTATGGCATACTAAGTTGTCAGTGATTTTGACTATTTGTCTTTAACATGTAAAAATGTTAAATTCCAAACTTACATCATCATGGTTTGGCATCATGAACTTGACTAATTCTCCACCATGCTCATAATTTCATTGTTGTCTTCATATCTATAAACAACGTTTCAAATAATAATAATAAAAGTTCTATAAGAAAAATCCAGACCTCCATGCTGCTGCTCCTTGTGAGACAAAGTCAAAATTGCATTACACAATTTGACACATAAGAATCTCCTATATCCCGGTGGTATGTATCCAAATTCTTATAATAGTGTCTTCAAGACTTATGTTGACATTGCCAATGAGATATTTAAGAAATGAAAGATGGAGCCTTCTTCATTGTTGTATATGTAACAATATTTTATTAATATAAAGATTGATGGTTTTGTCTTTCTGAAAATGAAATGTAAAATAATTTATTGTGGTCAATTGAAAAGTTTTTTTTTTAAAGCTTTTCATTATGGAAGGGCGACATAGATATATGCCCTTCTAATTGAAATTCGGACTTGCCCTTCAAATTTGATCACCGTGTGGGACCTTAACAAACAATAAAACTATTCCGCCGCGCGTTATATAAAACATATAACAAAACCTTTGTCAAAACTTCAAACGAACCCTTTAGCCGTGGGTATTTCATCACGAATTGATCATTTTACCATGTACCTTCTTCTAGAGGAATATTATTCCACTTGATTAGGTACTTCATAATGGTTATATGTCAAAGAGATACCTAATGTTTATCTATAACTTTTTGTGGTTCAAGAATCAACTTTCATTCTTCATCTAATTTTGGAAGTTCTATTTACATTGGCATATTTTTTCCCAAAACCTTTTTTAGGCAAGATACATGAAAACCTTATGAATGCAAGAAGAAGGAAAATATAACTTCTATACCACTTGTGCAATCCTATGAATAATTATTTAGGGCCATAACATTTTTGAGCTAATTCTTTATTCTTCTTTTTCTTGAATGAAGATTGCTTATAATGCTATAATCTAAAAAATACCTAATTACCCTCCTCAAATTATCTCACTTCAATGTTGTTCCCCTTGTTGTTTTATCATGTTTCATGTCATTTGAAGGTTTTCCATAATAATTTTCAAATTTTCTTTAGTATTTTCCATATGTGACTCTGTTTCCTAGACTTTGGACTTATCTTGCAAAAAGTATGAGATACTAGGAGTTGGATATCCATAAAGGGCCTTAAATGGGGAAATTTTAGTAGATGTGTGATAGGTGGTATCATATTACCATTCTTCCTTGACGAACCCACTTCATCCATTAAGATTGTTTTTCTAAAGACTAACATTGTAGATAACCTTAAAAAATTTGTTAACTATTTTTTTTTTACCATTTGATTGTGTTTGATATGTAGAACTCATGGCAGCTAGTGTTTCTCCACTCATATTAAATAATTATTTCCAAAAGTTTCTTGTTACTATTACTTTAGAAAAACCATGAAGACTATGAATTTCTTTCATGGACACTTCTGCCACTTGGCTTGTTGTTTATGTACTTTGAGCTCTACAAAAAAAATCTACAAAATTTGTCTATATAAATTACCACAAAAATGTAATACTTACCTTTATATTTCAGTAACCCTGTAATAAATTCTATTGATATATCTTCTAGTCTTTGAATATGTATGTGGAATGGTTAAGTAACCCTAGAGATTTTACTATCTCTCTTTTATTTATTATGCAAACCTGACCTTCTCTTACAAAATTTTGAATATCTTTCTTCATTCCTTCCAAAAATATATTTTTTGATCCTTTGAGATGTTTTAAGGAACCCCGCATCCTACCATCAGAGAGACATGGGACTCCCTTAATATTTGTTTATTCAAATATGCTTGCGTGCATAAAAATATTCTACATTTGCACCAAAGTATATCTCTCTTTCACTCCCAATGCTCCATAGAGTTCATTCCATCCTTTATAAATTTTAGTTTTTGTTTAGTATTATTGTCATTTTTCCATTATGGCAAGCTTCTTCTAGCCACCTAGGAATAGAAAATGTAATTGGATATAAATTTGAGGCCTCTTCTATTTTAGAAAGAGTATCATGTACTAAATTTTCCTTACCCTTTTTGCAGATTATCTCAAAATTAAAACTTTTCATTTTTTCTCCTCATTTTTGTTAATCTTCCAATGAAATCCATAGCTTCAAAAAATACTTTATGCTATCATGGTATATCTTGACTTTAAAGTACCTCCCAGTGATATACTATCCCCATTTTTTATTTCATGTAATATTGCTTCCATTTATTTTTCATACGTAGATTTCACCAAATATTTTCTTTGAATTCCTTGCTTTTAAAAGCCAATGATATCCCTTATTGTATTAATGTTACGTAAATTCCTTGTCCTAGTGCCTCACACTCTACTATGAATGTTTTACCAAAAGTAGGTGCAACCAATGTTGGTGTAGAAGACATGGCATCCATTAAAAGAGAGAATGCCAAAGTAGCCTTATCATTCCATATAAATGATATTTTCTTCAAGAGATATGTGAGTGGACTTGAAATGCATGCATAATTCTTAACAAATGATCAATAATATCATGTAAGTCTAAAAAATCTTCTAATAACCTTGATTTTCTTAGGAATAGGTCATTTTGTAATAGCTTGCATCTTTTGAGGCTCCAATTTCACTCCTTCCTTTAAAACAATATGAACCAAATACTCGAATTCTTATTTCCCAAAAGCACATTTGGATATTTTTACATAAAAATGATTATTCTCAATAATTTATATAAATTTTCCACATGTTTAGTGTGGTATTCCCATGATTTATTATAAATATGTGTATTATCAAAGAAAACCAACACAAATTTTATAAGATGGGATCAAACAAAATTGTTCTTAAGTCGAGCCCGCCGGACTTCAAACGATGATAAACCATAATTCAAACCAAATTCGCGTTCCAAAATAGCTTGCTGACGTCGGCCAATTTTGTGACGCGAAAACCAAATGAATTCCGCCCTAATCTTTTTCGGGTCCGAAGTTGGGTTGGCGTACGGAGGGAGAGTTGTGACGCGAATTTCTTATCAAATTCGCCCTAATCTTTTTCGGGTCTGGATTTCCACTGCGCGAGCGGCCCAAACAAAGATCCGCTCCAATCAATTTCTGCCACGTGTCCTCAATCAAAACTTGCCCTGCTCCCAGCCGCGAGTGCATTCGATGGTGTTTAAGGCGATGGGACATGGATGTGGCGATTTCATATCAATCGCATTAAGTTTTAACGTTGTTCAATTAAGTTCCAAGGTTTTCACATCTAATCGCATTAAGTTTTAACACTGTTCAAGATCGGACCTCCACTCCTGTTAGCGATTCCGCATGCTCCAATATGATTCGGCCTTCGGCTCTCATTAATGATCAGAGATTAATTATGACGGGCGTCCTTCGATTGCATTGCAGTTGGGTCGATAAAATGGCATTTCGCTATGGTTTTTCAGACGAGCCGGTTGCTGGCTTACACTGCCTGCTCACTGTGACGAGAAGGAGAAGTGGCCAACTGAACTGTTGCGTAGACCTTGCTGCATATTTGCATTTCTCTCGGTCTGGTCCTTGTCTGTCTTCCTCTGTTTCTTGGAATTCTGCTTCTCCGTCTCCTCTTGTACCCACTGCTAGTGAGACTGCACCCATGCCTCGCGTGCATCAAAGGATGCGTTGCCGCAGGGGGAGCACTAGAGGTCAACCCCTGCGCGCTCCCTCCAGCCCCTCAACCGAGTTGTCTTCCGGCCAGTCCAGTGATTATTACGCAGGTCGCTATCCAAATACTAGGAGTGGGCGGGGTCGGGTTGTAGGATCTGGCCACCGTATGGATTCCCCTGCTCCTCGTTTCCGCGGGTGCATTCGATGGCGTTTAAAGCGATGGGACATGGATGTGGCGATTTCATATCAATCGCATTAAGTTTTAACGCTATTCAATTAATTTCAAAGGTTTTCACATCTAATCACATTAAGTTTTAACACTGTTCAAGATCGGACCTCCACTCCTGTTAGTGATTCTGCATGCTCCAATATGATCTGGCCTTCGGCTCTCATTAATGATCAGAGATTAATTATGACGGGCGTCCTTCGATTGCATTGCAGTCGGGTCGATAAAATGGCATTTCGCTATGGTTTTTTAGACGAGCCGGTTGCTGGGTTACACTGCCTGCTCACTGTGACGAGAAGGAGAAGTGGCCAGCTGAACTGCTGCGTAGACCTTGCTACATATCTGCATTTCTCTCTGTCTGGTCCTTATCTGTCTTCCTCTGTTTCTTGGAATTCTGCTTCTCTGTCTCCTCTTGTGCCCACTGCTAGTGAGACTGCACCCATGCCTCGTGTGCGTCAAAGGATGTGTTGTCGCAGGGGGAGCACTAGAGGTCAACTCCTACGCGCTCCCTCCAGCCCCTCAACCGAGTTGTCTTCCGGCCAGTCCAGTGATTATTACGCAGGTCGCTATCCAAATACTAGGAGTGGGTGTAGTCGGGTTGTAAGATCTGGCCACCGTATGGATTCCCCTACTCCTCGTTTCCTCACCGCTAGTTCACCTTCTCCCACGACGCGCACTGCGCAATTTTCCTTTAATTTCTCTCTCAACCACCCATGAATTACAACTTCAGTCACTATGGTTTTCCGCGAGGAGGCCCAAATGGATGAAGAATGCACCCGTCCGGCGGGTCTGAGCTCAGAAAAAGCCGGCCAGCATTCGGGCCTTCGGGAGGGGAGCCGTGGCATGAATGTGGAGGTAGCACCTAGTGATCCTGGACCTTCCGAAGGATGGTGCCAAATCGTCGAGGAGTCGGAGGAGTAGTTTGGTTAATTTGTTTTTCTTGCTTCGTGGCCCACTTAATTGGGCTTCTTTTAGATTTTTTTACTGTGCTGGACCTTTGTAATATTTTTTGAATTCTGTAAGTTAAACGTTCAAGACTGGTTTCCCCGTATGAGGGAAGTCTTCTTAATTTTTTAATTTTTTGATGACAAATTTGCCATGAGTTAGGGTAATCATTTTTAATTCGGTGTACTTTTATTCCCACTGTTAATAGATTTAATTTACTTAGAAAAAAAATGTTGCCCTGTTTCTATTTTAAACCTGTTTTTTGAAATACAGAGCCATGTTTATATGGTCTACGTATTATACTCTTTCTCTGTATATCTAGTACAGGAACCTTTTTTCTA